>OX439128.1:3906456-4355517 GCA_949318235.1 Ecdyonurus torrentis | reverse complement strand
ATATGAGACTCTTAAATAATTGAATAATTATTTAAATATATTATTAACTATAGATAAATTACTTAATATTATCGACTATTATTGGTTTTAAGGGAGTTGGTTAAGTTTTAAATAACAACAAACACAATTACGGATCCATACCTTTGATTATTATTACCACATGAAAATGTATTATTATACCTTTTATACAGGTAAAAGAAACATATGATTTTACCAATACTTATACCAAATATCACTTAATTGATGTATATGCACTCACGCATATAATATATTAAATATATCACTATATTGAAATAATACATAATATTGACTATTATGTGTAAAACACGGACTTAAACCGCGAACTAGAGAGATGTGCACTCTCAAAACATGTGACAAAAACTGAGTACAGAGGGAAGGAACCCTGGGTTTATATACCAGGTCGTGGCGTGGGGACGCTACCAGGTTGTTGAACCTTCCTTTTGTTGTAAGGGAAGATGCTTTTGCAGCCACCCTGGTCCAAGCTAGGCGAGTGCGGCGCCTTTGACTTAGTGGCGACAGCCACCGACAAAGCAGGCGTCGCGCACATTTTATATGACCAGACCAAAGGGTTGGGGAGGCAAAAGCATCTTCTCAAATGCACGTGTGCAAAAATGCAAAGAGAAACAAAACAACAATAAAACTAAAAGCTTTTTGAAACTAAAAATGACATCAATATAAAATCTGTAGATTTTATATTGATTAGCAAAAAGATAATATAATAAAGAAAAATATACAATATAGAAAGAAAACAATATACGCGACATAGCTGTACTGCTCCAAATGCCCCTTAATAAGTATCACGTGTAAAAGTTACACGAGAAACTTATTAGGAAAGGAGTACCTATGCCGCTATAATAGTAATCATGCAATTACTGAATTTAAAATTTAATTGATAAGATAATTAAGAAATATGAATATAATGTAACAACAAAACATACAATATAATATAATATATAGCATGTGGGATTTTTTTTTTCTTTTTTTTTTTTTTTTTTTGTTAAAAATTAAAATAATATACATCAAGTAAATAAATGTAAATAATAATTAAATAAAAAATCATGCAAAATAAATTATCAAAATAATTCATGCACAAATAACATGTAATTGATTATTTGAAATATGTATGGATCGTTTGTTTTTTGCAAAAACCATGGAAAAATATATATTAATTAGCCTTCCCGGCATTCGCCGTTACATCTCAGGGAACCATGGAAACCTGAGACGGAAGGGAAAAAATAACAATAATTTACAAATATTGCGATACTATTTGTACGCAAATAATTTATTAAAATTATATAATTCAAAATAAATATTCGTTTTGAGCTTTAATCATTGTACTTCAAAATTATTATTATTTAATGCAAATTAAAAAATGCAAAAAAATAAATAAATAAAATTGCTTTTATTTATAATAAAGTTAAAATTACTTTGATTTTTACTTTATTTGTTTTTGTTTAAAATAGCAAAATGCAAGGAAAAAAAAAGTACAATGATTAAATTAATAAATCAATATTAAAAAATTGATAAAATAAAAATATGTAAACCATTCATAGACGTAATAGTCCTTGCTGTTACTATGATGGTGTTATATTTCAATAATTTCAATGCATTGCTTTTGTATTCCACTAGCAATATGCATTGATCACTATATTGCCCATATGGTAAGATTTTTATCTTACTGTGAAAAAATGGGGGGAAGTGAAAATCACTTTCACTTTATCACGTGACCTTGAAATAATTACTTTCATTTTCAATTTTGGTAATTGGTAAAATCAATGTGGTACAAGAATTGATAATGATATTCGCACCAAATAATGTGTAAATTTTATGATTTACTTGTGGCTTTATTAAAGTAAAATGCTTTTACTATTATAAAATGAACTTGCCCCTACCGGGGTTTTAAGTATGCATTTTGCATAATTAATATTATTTAAAATGGATTATAGTTTATTTTATATAAAAAATTATAAAACTTTTGTTTTATTATTATTATTGCTATTGAGCATAATGATTTATAATAAATATTAAAATTCAAACTTTTGTGTGAATTTATGCCATCTTTAGCGTATTTTTCGCTCAAATATTTGAGACATTATAAAGATACTTTGTTATATTGTTAAAAAACAATATGAGCATTAAGCAAAGTCATAATAAAATAAACAAGAAATTATTGCACGAAAATTGCAATAAGATTATTGCATAAAAAATTGCTTTGATATGAAATATTGTAAAAACAATATGAGTACTAAGCAAGTTACAATAAAATAGCAAGAAATAATTGCATAAAAATTGCAATGAGAATAATGTTTAAAAAATTGCTTAAAATTGCATTGACTTAATGCTAAAGTTAAAAGGCAATTTGACACATTTTACAAATTAAATTGTAATTGAATTAGAATTGCAATTAAGATAGTGTGCATGTTGCATTTATTTTAAAATATGAAAATGCGTAAAACAATACAATGTATTGTATAATTTAGTGGTAAAACCACAATACAGAAGCAATGCTCCATGCATTTGAAACGCATTTATTTGATAGTTGGTACCAACATTTTATATTATATAAGAAATGCAACGTTAAAATATGCACAATTTTTTTATTAAAAATAATTTTAATATAATAAATTTGCGTAAAAGCAAGATTCTGTTGCCTTTATTGTTTTACTGCCATACCGGGATGATTAGCATTATTATAAAATTATGTCAAGTGACATAAAATTGATCAGCTGTCTTTTGACAGAAAAATGCCTTTAGCCTGTATTGCCGCTGCGACAATTTATGCCGTCTTACTATCGCAAGCAAATACGGTTACTTGGCAATAAAAAGATCGATAATTTATGCTAGAATCAACCGGTAAGAAGCACAAAAACAAATAATTTACAGAAATATTTTTGTGTATTATTTTAATAATACAAATTATTTACGTTAGAACCGTAAAAAGTTAGTAAATATTGCCATATAAAATTACTAAAAAAGTTACTTTTTTATTTAAATGCCAAAATTGTATTAATTTTGATTGGCAAAATTGTTAAAATATTAAAATTTGACTTGCTTCCGTTTCATATTATGAATATATTTTGTTTGAATGACATTAAAATATATAATATGTTGTTATATTAAAACAATATACGGTGCATTTTTTGAATGCAAAATATTTAATAAAATAATAATTTTTTACTTGCTTTTGTTTTATATTATATTTACTAATAACATTGAAATAAAATCTTTATTTGTTAAATCAAAATATTAATAAAATATTTAATGCAAAATATTTAATAAAATTGCAAAATAATTATTAAAATTATTGAATAAATAGCAAAATATTATTGCAAAATAAGACAAAGTTATGCCCCTAGTTTCGCGGTAAATGTGTATAGAAAACACATTAGAAACAGGTGGAGAATTTTTTTCTCTTTTCTTTCTCTCTCTCTGCTCGCTTGTGCAAGGCAGGCGAGATGGATGTACCGCGCGGGTGGATGTATGTTGTGAGTGAGTGAGAGCGCTCACGCAGCAGCCACGTTACCGGCATACCGGCAAAACTATACCGGAGAAATTACTATGTCCGAGCCACGCTATTGCGCTCGCTCGTCAGACATATTTATTTATAAATAAAGTTTGATATTAAGAAATTGCCACTTTTTAATAAATGAATAAAAACCATTTTAATTATTTGATACGTTCTTATAATAAATAGATTACGTATCAAAATAATAATAAAAAATGGTGCAAACAATATCATTATATTGCAAATGGATCATATTAAAAGGTGTGTTTTGTATACAAAAACTACCCCTAAAAACCAATAATAAAGAATTTTAAATAAATTTGTTAATTAATTTATTATATACAAAATTAATAAAATGGGTATACTATTAAATGAAATATTTAATAGCGCCGCGATTGGAAGCCATCTGCAGCAGTTCAGGGATTCTGCTCAAGAATTGATTTAATGAGATGCAAGCGGCTAGCTAATTTCCATATGAGACTCTTAAATAATTGAATAATTATTTAAATATATTATTAACTATAGATAAATTACTTAATATTATCGACTATTATTGGTTTTAAGGGAGTTGGTTAAGTTTTAAATAACAACAAACACAATTACGGATCCATACCTTTGATTATTATTACCACATGAAAATGTATTATTATACCTTTTATACAGGTAAAAGAAACATATGATTTTACCAATACTTATACCAAATATCACTTAATTGATGTATATGCACTCACGCATATAATATATTAAATATATCACTATATTGAAATAATACATAATATTGACTATTATGTGTAAAACACGGACTTAAACCGCGAACTAGAGAGATGTGCACTCTCAAAACATGTGACAAAAACTGAGTACAGAGGGAAGGAACCCTGGGTTTATATACCAGGTCGTGGCGTGGGGACGCTACCAGGTTGTTGAACCTTCCTTTTGTTGTAAGGGAAGATGCTTTTGCAGCCACCCTGGTCCAAGCTAGGCGAGTGCGGCGCCTTTGACTTAGTGGCGACAGCCACCGACAAAGCAGGCGTCGCGCACATTTTATATGACCAGACCAAAGGGTTGGGGAGGCAAAAGCATCTTCTCAAATGCACGTGTGCAAAAATGCAAAGAGAAACAAAACAACAATAAAACTAAAAGCTTTTTGAAACTAAAAATGACATCAATATAAAATCTGTAGATTTTATATTGATTAGCAAAAAGATAATATAATAAAGAAAAATATACAATATAGAAAGAAAACAATATACGCGACATAGCTGTACTGCTCCAATATATATATTTTATATATATATATATATATATATATATTAATATTCGCATTACATGCAATATTATTTGTTTGCCAAATTATTACTTAAATATCAAATCAATTTGTAAATTATAATATAATAAATAAAAATAAAATATAAATTATTTTGCATATTATATAATATGATTATACTCTGTGAAATATAAACTAATATTTTAAGTGTCCCTCGTGCACGATAGAGTTGATAGTATGAGAGAGAGAGAGAGAGAGGATCATATACGGAGAATTAATTTTCATATTCAGTTTATAATGTAGTTTATATGCGATATTCATGTCTATAGTCCAGTCCTTCAATAATTATAGTTTTGATATTATCCAAGTATAGTTTTGTGTTTTATCACTAACAATTTAATTTTGTTATAAAATGCAATTGTTTTGATGTTCACTTGACTCGATATTATTTCTCTGCCATATAATAGCTAACCAAGAATGTAATAAAGTTATTTATATGTTCATCAACTTTCCATATTAACGACTTGACATGTAATCAAAAATACTGCAAAATAAAATGACAATATCATTTGTATTTGACAGCTTGATTGCGAGATTAGCATGCTAAATCACATCATAAAAAAAAATAGTGATTTTTTTTTTAATTAATTTTAAATCAATTTAATATTATATTTTTATATATAATATACATTGATATCTGTGTATATTTTTTTCTTGTCAACAATTTGTTATGTTATTAAATTATTGATATATGGCTACAGGGCTACAATGGAAGGACATCAATACCTATTATGTCATCAGTATTCACTTTTCAACGCTATACTTTTTTATGTTCATCATTTTTTTTTTTTTTTTTTTTTTTTTAAGTTAATGAAATGTTGTGTAGATCAATTTGTCAAGCTTTATAGCATTGAATTTATACAATTTTGCTGATATTTTATCATTGATAAATAATGGAAAAGTTATATAATTATTTAATATTCTGATAAAATTTTATATATATCATTGATTCTTATCATGTCACTTAAAACCGTAATGCCAAAAACAAATTTTATTAATGAATTAATTTTAAAAACTGAGGTTTATTTACATATAGATTAAAATATAGAAATTATCTCTATAAAAATTGATTAGTAGAAAAATTTACTGGTAACTTGACTCCCAGTAATTTGCCTCAGTATGGTCGATATATTTATATTTCAAACAAGGTTTTGACCATTTTCATGTATGAATAATTTTATTTTTAGTCCAGCACAGATTTCAGTTTTATTGCATAATAATTCATTTACTATAAATGTCAAGTACATTACCTAATATAAAGACTTGAATAATTTTCCACTAAATTAATATTATATACATGCGGTATGTATATATGTGCCTTAATTAATGAAGTTTCATAGTTTTAATAGCTCTTCAATATTTGTTCAATGTTCCGTAAATTAAAATTAGAACTACAAATCATGAAAAAGACAATTTTGATATTATATACTCCACACATTTAAAAAGTAATTTCAATATTTTTTGTGTGGTGTTTTCATTTCAAAGTACATAAAATATTTCTATAGTTAATATTTGTGATATTAAATAGAAAAAAAAAACGAGGTTATTATAGTACTTACAGATATATTGATGATGAAGATTTTCATCTCTATATAATATATATCTATAAGTTTTTTATGCATAATATGCAAAAATGATTAACGTCATGATAATGGATTATAGATAATATTGGTTGTTGGTAGATCGTCATTATTATTTTTTTTTCTGAGCTTGGAATTTTGCCTGTGGCTTGAAGAGATGAAAAATCTTCTCTCAAGTCAATTTTATGCCTATAATATTAGCGTAACTTGACATGCAGTAAACCTACTTTTTTATGCATATCACATTATGTCTAACACATTGTTATTATAAGATACAAAATTATTGGCTTTTGAATAATTGAGCGTAATCATTATATGCCACCTATTTGTAGGCGTTGCATCTTTTGTATAGTTTTTTTTTTTTTTTTTTAATTTTTTTTTTACTACAACAAACATGCCATCGTTATACTATAGTAAATATTTACGTATTTGCATGTTAAATATTACATGATTAAAAACAGTGTGACGTAAAAGTTAACTTGAGTGGCTTGTGGAAATACCATGTATGTTAATATTTATGTAGAACATTTTTGCGTTAATTAAAATCTCCATATACAAATACATTGCAATATATACAATTTTACATATTATATTTTATATATATACTATAGGGTCCATGCATTCATGTTTAAATCGATGCCATGTTAGATCACTCAATAAAATTGGAGGCATAAGAAAAGAACTCTTGTGGTTAGTTTAAAAACGCTATAATATGCAATATTTTTGAGAGCATACTGTAAATATGCGTTGAATAAAATTGAATTCGTAGCTCAAGTAAGTGAGAAAAATAACGATTTCCCAAAGAAATTGACCTAAAATGAAGTTTGTCGTATGCTCAGCAATGTTATTCACTACTCCAGTATGGCCTCCAAGCGTATTAAATATTATATCATACATATTATATGTATTATAATACAGAGTAAAAAGCTTCTTTGTATATTTATACCGTTTGGTTTTATGTTGCACAGAGTTGTTATATATATATATATATTTTACTTCAGTATTTTAAAAATCACGATGAAGATGCTTTTGTGTCATAATTTTTGTTTGTGTTAGAGAAGCAACTATCCTTAACAATCGGATGCATGGTCACCTTGGATTTAATGAACGTGTTAACTTGAGGCTATCTTTCACGGGAAAAACACAGTGAAAACATGAGTATAAAAAACACCTATATCACGTTATTGTATATAGGAAAGAAATTATTATTGTTATAGCGTGACGAGATTGGTGTATATATATGTGTGTGTTATACATTCTGTCATCGATAACTACTCAACCGTCAACCCTAAGGCTAATAACACGTAAAGAAGAAGAAGAAGAAGAAAAAATCTTTAATATAAATAAATAGTAACAATGTTATAATATATTATACATAAAGTTAATATTTCATTTAAAAATGATACTTCATTCTGTTATAGTAAGTTTTTATTTTATTTAAAAATTCAAAAATATTCGGGATAGGAGCCAAAAAGAAGATCTACACGAGTAACACTAAAAAAACAAAATACAAATTTAAAAGGATAAAATTTATTTTCCCTTGAGTTTTTTTTTTTTTTTTTTTTATCACAACGTCCACGCGTATATTACAAGGGTTTTTATATAGAGCTGTGTAGTACAGCCAAGTAATTTAATGTCTCCATTTGATGCAAGTGATTTCGGGAGCTGAAAAAAAAAAAATTAAATATATAGTTCTTTTTTATTTATTTTTTGAAAAGTAAATATATGTACACTTTTTAAATAAATTGACACGTATATATATCACGCACGTTAAATTAATTACTAATTAAACTACAAAGGGTGAAAATGTCTGTTGTTGTTGTGTAATAACTTAATTTACTAAAATGCATCAAAGTAAAATAATATATAATATAAATTTAACTTGAAGGTATATATATATATATAATATGTATATAAACATTGCATTAGACAGCTAGATTTTCTGTATAAAATACAAAGCATATTATCTTATATAATATAGAACTTCTCATATTATATAATAGCTTATAGCAAGTAGATGACATGTAATCAAACTATTTTAATGAGAGCTTAATGTCGTGTGGAGAACACTAATGTAAATAGTTAATTGTTTGTAGATAATTTTCTCTAGAAAATGCAACGTTCTTATAACACTTAATAAAAATAAAAGCATAATTGTATAACCTTCTTTTGCTCTTTTTTTTGTGATATACATAAATATTAAAGCAAATGCAGAGATATTTATTCAGTTCTTTATACGTTTGCTAGAAGTAGCAAATTAAGTATGTAGACCAGTACTCAAGTTTATTTTGAAAAGCCTTTAACACCATCAAAGAGAATTGAAGTCTATATAGTAACAAACACCTGCTGGCTATATATTTATATATAAATACACACACACACAGAGTTGTGTATTACTTAGATGTGAATAAACTTTATTGTATTTACAAAACATTACTTAAGTGGTAAAATTGTGGTGTAAAATATTGAAGATGTTTCCTCCACACCAATTATTATAATATCAAGTAAACAATAAGACTTTGACCTTTAAGTTTTCCCAGAATAAATTATTATAGTTTAGTATAATACACCCAACTAAACTAGCTATACAATAAAAATATTTTGTTTGCTATCATCAAATTTAAAGTATATAATATTACTATTAAAAAATCATTATATTAATTGATTTTATATATTTAAAAAAAAATTATTTACTTATTTATATATAAAATTTCAACTTTAAGGTGTTTACAATAATTATACTCATTTTGTAACTCTCAGAAAATCGGGTACTTACTTAAAAAAAAAAAAGCACAGTTAAAATGTTTCAAGTAAACATTACCCTCAAATTACTTTGCCGAACTTAAAACTTTTTACAACATTTTTACTCCTTGGATTATAGTCGCATTTTTTTCTTCTTTCTCTCTGTCTCTCTTTTTGGCTTTTTCATTTCTATCTTTCTCTCTTTTTAATTACATATAATGAATTTTAAACTTTCATGATGCTTTTATTCTCCACACTTTAAGAATAAGTAAAAAAAAATAAAAAAAAAAAAAAAAAGATAGAAAACTAAAAGATATGACTTTTAATTTAAAAGTTTGTTGTGTATAATAAAATTAAATGAAATTACCACTTATTCTGAATTTCTTCTCTCTCTCTCCCTCTCTCTCTCCTTCTTTCGTATATCTCCTAAGAAGATGTTAGACTATTTGTAATAAGTATCTTTGCTGCTATAAGTGTCAAGTCATTCACTCACTCTACTATATGTATCAGATCAGGTAAGGAAGAAGCGTGTGTGGAGGAGGAAGGGTTTCTTTTTTGTACCATAGTACGAGAGAGAGAGAGAGAGAGAGGTAAAAAGGGGGGAGTAATTGGATCGCTTGGCAGCAGACCTATAAGGCTTACAGGGATAGATTTAAGAAATCTAGCCATGTGGAGGCATTTAGCCCTAAAGCTAGAGAATAGTTTTGTGTGATGATAAGATATAAGAAGACATTCACTCCCTACCTTCACTTTCACCCCATACTCCTTTATCATCCCCTCTTTTTTTTTTCTTTCTCCTGGAGCATTATATCACACCTATACGAGGGAGATAACACACCGCTAATCAAAAGTAAAACGAGAACGTTAAAAATCGAAGATAAAGTCAATATACACCTCTACTAAATTGTAGTATAAACTTTGTATTTTATGTCGATCGTTTCAATTTTAACATTTTATTACACATTCCCTGTTGCCAAATCTTTTTTAATTTTTATTACAAGGAAAATTATTTATTTATATTAAAATTTTTTTTTTTGAAGTATATTTAATTATTTTATTATATCTAATCTTTTTTAATATATCCTTTTGTGTTTGTTTTTTTGGTAATATTATGCATGCAGCTGCATTTATATTATAAGTGGATTAGAAATTAAATATTTTAGCGATTCGTAAAGTTAATAAGTTAATTACGATCATAAAACAATTAAAATATGAGAATAAACATTTTTGTGAAATAGATGAATAGAAGAGATAAACTTCAAATTATCATAACATTAATTTTTATTCAAACAGTAGTAATAGCTTAATTTGAAAAGAAAAAAAAAAAAAAAGGCTTAACATTTTACCTTATTAGTGTTTTGGATAACATTATTGTATTGTACTGTATACGTAACATTTTTCCATGCAACATCTGAATGCACCATTTTGAATGCATCATTTTTATTAGTAATTTACAAGTTTCCGCTATCAGTGGGCGTAACGAAAGTTTTATTCTATTACTAATATTATACCATTGTTTAATTTTTCATACATAAAGATAGATTTCTAATGTTTTCCATTCATAAAATGTATTTTAAAATACGATTGAATGAATTTCACAGTTTATTTTCAAATTATTTACTATATAATATAAACAATGACCTAGCAATTTTGTTATTTTAAGAACTCTGCAGTGTGCGGTTACATCAATGGAGGACGAGCGATGTTGTTAGGCACTCGGACTAGAGAATTAAACTTACTTCGGGGTAGCTGATAATATGTTTCCACACCCACATTTTTTTTTAAAAGTTTATCACTTTTACCTGCAGGGTAAATTATATAAGTAAACGGAGATATAATCATTAAAGGTCTTTTCTTCTAACCTATAAAGAAAAAAAAAATAATAATTATACATAACTTTTTTACTCACGATATAAATATTTTTGAATATTTCGGTTTCTATATTTTTTTTTCCACCTCAAGGCACCCTTTATATATTACACACGCTAGAATTATAATATATAATATATATTTTTTTGTTTGCTACTACAATAGCTACAATATTTTTGTTTTCAAAAGTGTTATAAATCATTAATATATAAATATTCTCATTCTAAGAAATATTTATGTACGTTAAGTAAAACTGACAAATCATCGTGTATGAAATAACTTTATTTATAACTTTGATAGAACAAAATAGAGTAAGAGAATTATATTCTATATGTGAATATTATTTAATAAATTATTTATATTTAGTTTATCTAAATTTGGCAGTCGTACGTGATCGAGCAGTGGAAATATGCAAACGCAAGCTGAAGTCACGTTCTTGCAATCGTGCATGCGTATTAAATAACCCAAACTATATTACAAAACTGGTTCACTTTCAGTCAATAATATTATACATACATACCCACGATATTAAATTTACTTTGGCATGCGAACTACGTACAATAATAATATTGAATACTTTAAAATAGTTTTATAAATAAACGACAAATGCCATAATACAAAATGAGATTGATATAATGAGCCCACGTTTTCTATATTTACATTATAATTATGTTTCAATTTTAAGAGGGAAGGGGTCATCGTGGAGGTCTGTTATCTCCAGATTTTGATCGTCTATTTGGATTGTGTTTGCTGATAAGAACTTAAAGGCGTAGAACACCTTGAACAAAAAAGTTGCATAATATCCTAACAAACCTGAAAATCAACGTTGATTTGGCCAGAGTCATTTATTTCTAATTTATTTGCCATTCACAAAATACCGCTTCCCGATTTGAATTTTAAGTTTTAAGCGCTTAAACCGGGCGAGCTGTGACGTCAGTGACCGGCAGCGGGATTTTGTGAATGGAAAATAAATTAGAAATAAATGACTCTGGCCAAATCAACGTTGATTTTCAGGTTTGTTAGGATATTACACAACTTTTTTGTTCAAGGTGTTCTACGCCTTTAAGATTATAGTTACTAGTAACTATACTGAAAGAAAAAGAGAAGACCATGAAGAAAATAAATTAAACTTGAGACTTGTGTGTCTCAAATTCACCCTAATTCAAAATCTTGCATGGTGACACCAAACATTTTTTATATTTGGGTTCCTCTTGTTGGTTCAAAGAACCATGCACGGAGCAAAATTAACATCTAGTTAATCATCACCTTTATGGATCAGCTAATTGCCATTACTGACTCCTCCCCTTTTTAACACCATGCAAATAAAATTTTAACAATGAAAAAAAAAGTATTTAATGATCCTTAGATATTTTTCTCTACTTAATTGATATTAATGTTATGTTTATATTATTTGATCTTCACTTTTCTATATAATTTTAATGGTTTTTTAATTATTATTTTTAAAGGTATTTTAAAAGCAAAGATAATCTTTATTGTAGATTTCCTTATATTTATATAATTAATTTTAGATTACTAGTATAAAGTTAAATATTTAACAGCATTCTCCTTGCATTATTCATACTTGTACATATCAATTTTATTTCTCACTTGTTGAAATTTAAGTATTTAAAAGTAAATTAGTTTTTTTTTTCATAGAAATTAACATGAGCGAGAGTTTTTAATTAAAAGTAAAAATGAATGACCCTGTGATAAACGTTACAAACACCTAGCTAGGTAAACACAAAAATATTGACATACTAAAATTACGTTTTTTTTTTACATTAATTCTTTTTACATACCTTACCAAAAAGTTATAGGAAAATTTTAATTTTTAATTTTTTTGTTTACATTTTAATGACGATACGGTGAATATTATTTTTAATGAAGGTGTTAACCTTTTTTCTGCGAAAAGTATTTCTTCTATAGAGTTATTTATACAAAATGCAAAGAATTTAATTATATATAGGTGACTGCATTCTTTGACTGCATTATATAAATTTCAAAAGAAAATTAACTCTTTTTTTTTACACTATTATCTTAATAACAGACCGCATTTATTTCTTTTAGCACCTTCTCTATTTTTGCGAGAAATATAATAATTACTTCACAAATATTTGGGTAAAATTAATTGACTGTATTATTAAATTTGAACTACCAAGAATTTTTTTTTTTTTTTTTTTTTTTTTTTTTTACTACAAGTCAATTAAAAGAATACGTTAAAAATTTATAAATAATTTTGTATATATATCCAACATTTAATTAAAATTTAATGAGATAAAAACCACAAGTTTGTTAACTATTTGTATTAGCTGTCAATGAAAACATATAAATTTAATTTTATATTAAGACACACCTATAAAAATTATGATTTACAAACAATTCAATAAATATATATTTAATGCCACTGGGCTTTTAAAAAAACAAACATGCATTGTATACATTAAATTAAAAATAATAGAAATTTACTTTGAATTATTAAGGGGTGTGTGGTCTAGTTTAGTAAAAAAAAAAATTAATTTAATTTTTCATTTTGCTGATATATATATATATATATATATATAATTATATTGAGGGTTCTTGTAACTGTATAATTCAAGTGAAAGGGGTTTGAATTTTGAGTATGATGGATGGCTGATAATTGTACACTTGAAAGTTAGGGTTAACCTGTCAATCATAATCTTCGTTAACAAATTGACATATGTGGTCCTTTTAAATTATGTTATAAATTTATGTTCTCTGCTTTCCTTTTCTTTTACGAAGATAATTATTTTAAAGTACAAATACACGTCTTAAGCATGAGCATGTTTAATACAGTATAATTTTTTTTTGAACAAAAAAGCTGATTTTATGATATTATATATTATGTATATATATAAAAAATATTATATACAGATTTATTTCTGCCAATTATTTTTAAGCTAATTAGCGTAGCTTCCAGCAAGGACGACTTCTTTTTAATTTTCTTCAAATTTTTAGATACAAAAAATATTTTACGCAAAAAAAAAAAAAAAAAAAAAAAAAAAGCTTCCGCGAATGATGAAAGAGAGGTATTCTTTACTGCGACAAGTTAACCGACCCCAATGGCGTTGAAAAATAAACTATAATTTTCGTAGTCATTCATTTTTTTTCTCTATATAATTGAATTTTATATCAATTGATTCTTTTCATATTATTATAGTAATTTAATTATTTTATATATTTTTTATTTTAAATTAACTTCAATATATTTACATATAAAATTTAATTTAGCTCTCTCCCAAAGTTGAAACCAGTATATTATTAAACATACCTTTTCAAATTGAAAAAAAAAAAAAAAAAAAAAAAAGTATGGTAGTATTTTTTGAGCCACAAAAATTATTAATGACTATAGACCTTAAAGGTGGAACCCAATTTATATGAATTAATTAAAGACAAACATTCCAAAACTTTGTATATAATTAAGTAGTATCTACCAACAGTAAACTGACTGTTGTATACATATATCTATTGATATAACACAAATAGAAAATTATTATTGTAAATTACGTAGTTTATTAAATGAAATACTAAATATCGTACTTAACTTGCCACATATAATATCGTATAATATTACTGTGTGTTTACCCCAAAATTTACATTATTACTTTGTTCTATCCACAGTAGTTAATTAGATTCTCTAAATTAATAATGCTAATTGATTTCGATGTTTGTTGGTTATTTCCTTCATATTTTGTATAATTGAGGTTTATAAATTTGAATTGATCTCAACTATGTTTAGTAATATCAAATTATATTATTGATTTTGTTTGAAATGTTGAGAGAAAATACTGGTACAACTAAAAACATTGAAGTCATATAATATTGTGAAGCACAAAATTTGAGTGTGTATTACAAGAAAAAGAATTCTTTTCCCATGAGACATACAAGCAGGAAAGTTAAGTATTCAACTATTAAAATCGTCTTTTTATTTTTCCGCTCTGAAGTTTATTTAAAGAACGTAATAAAAATATACGTAATTGTCCTAATGAAAACAAAGAAAGACAAGTGTTATAGTAATTTTGTTTTAAATAAATCTGTCAAGAAGGAAATAATAATATTAAATTACACATCACTTTTTATTCTATAAATATATTTATGAATATCTAATTAAAAGTGCTTTTGTATAATACATTATATTGAAATTAAATACAACATCAAAATATTAATTAATTTAGATATCAATTCCAAGAGAGTAATATCAAATTTACATACATATACAGTATAAGATTGATTTATCTAGGTAGTTGACATGTATATATTATATTATTATGTTTACAATGTTATCTTGATGATGATGATGATGCTGTTGTATATATTGTGGTATGTGAAAGAGAGAGAGAGAGAGAGAGGAGCAAGGTTATTTTGACTCCCACTGTGACATCAAGTGTCTCCTCATTTACATAACTTACACGATATATTATATATATATATATATATATATATATATATATATATATATATATATATATATATATATATATATATATATATATATATATATATATATAAATACACATACACACACACACACTTGCATACATACACATATACATATACAAGGCACACACACATACACCGATGTTGCTCTACAATGTATGTGTGTACAAGTCACAGTCTATATTTTGTTGCTAAACATAATTGGCACAGCATGGTACTCCAAAACTGCTTTTGTATAGTACTACATATTATTAAAATTGTTACATACATTCCTCAATTGTACTCTCTCTCTCTCTCGCTCTCTTCCGCTCTCCAAATTTTCTAACAATTTCCACGTTTTTAAACTTTTTTTTTTTATGTTATAATTTTTATTACAATTTTTTTTTTTTAGAGTTTTTAATAAAAAGGTAATTTATTGACGTTTTAAATAACATCAATTGGTCCTCGTCTTCAAATGTTAATATCAAAACATAAAATGACTAAATTATTGCATTTTTTATTATAAATTTCTATATTTTTGTGTTGCCTTGTGTTTTACATTATTACATTACTGTCAGAAAGATCGGTATCTAAGGATGGAAGGAGAAAGATAATCTTTATATCAGCAAAACGTAGTTAAATGAGAGAAGAAAAAAAAATTGCTATAATTTATCTTACCACTATTTAGGTGTGGTAAAATATACTCGAACCACATTTTTCACAAGGTAATTTCTATTTCACACACAAAACAAGTCTATCATTTCAACACTCTTTCTCCTCCCTACAATATCCACAAGATTTGTCTGTTTGCTTCATGATAGAGAGTGAGAGAGAAATATTTTAAATTATTATCATCAATCATATAACCACAAAATTGGCTGCTCCGAGGTTTTTATATAATAATTTTCAAACAAATATGAACTTTTTAACCTATAATAATGGTTCGAAAAAAAATAAGATCAAATGTATTCTATTTTTCATTTTTATATAATATTATATAATGTGTATAGTAAAAAAAAAAAAAAAAAAAAAAAAAAAAAGTAAATTGTAGTCTATTATAGCACTTTTGGTTTTGATTGTTTTTGGTCGCGGTCGTTGGAAACGTAAATATACATCGTGGAGTTTTTTTTTTATTTTATTTTTATATATACAATAATATAATTTTATTTTCTCTTCTCATAGCAATATGGTATAAAACCAATATTTGAATTAACGAGGTAAAATATATTATTAAAACAAAAGTATTTGTACGTGTGTAAATAAACGTATTATGTATAAACTGCAAATATGTATATACGTGTTTATATATTTTTGGCGATAGATAATATTTGAAAATCTCTTCATTAATAATAAAAATAGCAATCATTTCAACAAAATAGTGGAATATTATTGATTTTACCTGTTACTAAATATGATATTTGTATAAAATTTTAGAGTAAAAAGAAATTAGAAATATATCGTGCATTAGGATTGATACCTTCTTAGTTTTTTCTGTTTCATATTATGAAACTCTCAAAAAAAGAAATTGTATATTTTAATCCATTGCCTTATTCTTAATGGCATTCTAAAAGTAGTGTAAGGTTTTATCCCCCATTTTTCTTTGAGTTTTACTTAATTGTAAATTTGAACGTGTTAGTTAGTTATCTGCTATAGGCCAATAAGTTAAATTAAAATGAAATATCTAGGGGGGGGGGGGGGGGGTCAAATTGTTTAATTTTTTTTTCATTCATCCATAGTAAAAAATAAATATATTTTTAAAAACATGATTTCACTGATGCAATAGTTTTATCATTCGAACAAATATTAATGGCAATAGAAATTTATATATAATTATTACTGTGGTGCGGCGGCGGTGTGTTGACATTGTATTATTTGTTCTTGCGATTACTCGGAAGCCAGCTCAATCCCATGTGAGCAAATAACGTCCAGCACTCGCTATACTTGTATAATATGTGTTACAGTTCCTGTATATTATGCAAACCACTATCCTTTTGTTTCATAACGTCTCCGACTAATATCGATTTACATATTATATTGACCATTCAGTATAGACTACAACTTTTTTCATTAAAACTTTTGTTTAGAAAATATCTTATGTATTATCTCAGGTCAGGATTGATGAGTCCTGAATTACATTAATTAATACTAAAAAGTATTTTTAAGTGACTTTTACTGCCGCACTTTACATTGAAATATTTCCAAAATAAATTGAAACTGTGACAAAAACGAGCAAACTATATATCTTTTTTTTTTCCCCTATACATTGTTCTCTTTGTAAACATTGAACTATAAAATGTATAGACACTTTGGCATAGACTTAAAGTACATAAAAGCTTTAAAAATAAATCGTATATATATAATATGTGTTATATAAAAAAATATCGTCTACTTATGAATTTTTTTTTTTTTTTTTTTTTTTTTTTTTACGTATTTATTTGAAGTCAGCACTTTGCTATATTATAGAGTGATTTTTAAAAAGAATTTTCGTTCTCTGTTTATAGCCTTATAGAAAATGATACCATTTTTACTTCTTTGTTTAGCTCTTTGATATAATCCATTTTGTGCTTTTGAAATATGTAAGTTAAGTATATTAGTAGCGTACCATGAATGCAATGCAATACAAGTCAACTTCTCTTCTGACAGAAGTATAAAAATTAAAAGTAAAAATTACTTTTTTAAGGACAAAAATAAAATTAAAAACAAGATAACGAACTGTCACATTTATGAAAATCTTTACAAATGATTTTATATTTTGACATTTTCATTTTTTTTTATTTTTTTATTATATTTTATAGTATTATTATTTCTTTCCTTCTTAAAAAATTTTTATGTCAAAAAATGTCTTGATATTTTCTGATGATTTGATTCGTTAACGTCATGCGGAGAGCTGACATGAACATATTCCCAAAAGTTAAAGAATGATTTTGTCTGAGGAATGTTTAAATCAGTGGGAGGGCGTGGTATAGAGAGATACAAGCTACATATTTATATATAAAGACTTTGATAATATACTCTATTATTATCCCTTTAACACAAGAATATATAAAGGTAGCAACCAACAAAAGAGAGGGAGGGTTTATTCATTGTATCAAATTTTAGGGAGAAAACATTCCAAATTCGTAAGAAATAAGATTTTTTTTAAATGTTTAAATTATACGATTTTAGATGCGTGTTTTTTTGTAATATATAAAACAACATAATATCATTTTTAAATAAAAATATAACTTTTTTGCGTGCAATATTATGTTATATACATATATGTATCTAGCAAAAGTTAACTTTTTTTTTGAAATTTAAAATATAATAATTTAATGTTAAAAAGTTTGTTTCTAAAAACAAGTTGAAGTATTTTTTTAAGCTATATGCAGTAAAAATGTAAAAATAAAAAGTTAAAAATATACAACACTATAATATAACTCGATCGTTATATTCGTAAAATGAAAACGTAATTTAAGAGAGTTTACCAAATATTTACACAGTTGTGGTGACAAAATGTAATCATAAGTTGTAAAAAAAAAAAAAAAAAAAAAAAAAAAAAAAGTTTAATGGTAGTCAATAAAAAATTAGTGTTATTATGGTTTTCAGTTTATAATTTATATGACATGATATATAATTTTTGTATGTATATATATATTGATATGGAGTTGTATCACATCGAGTGTAAAAATGTATGTAAAGGTAATTAAAAGCAATTTAATATCAGTACAATATACATATAAAAAAGTGTATAGTGCTAAATTTGTGTTCACAGTTCTAAAATTTAGTATCTCCCTGTAAATTTATTTTTAGAGAACTATATTATGATACTAAAGATTATTATTTTGATTGTAATACTTGGAAAAAAAAAATTATAAAGCATAATATTATGTACTTATTATAAAGTTTTGTAAAACTACTATAAAAATTACTTTATCTATTCCATGTAGGAATATATATGGGTAAAATATTCTATTTGATATGGAAAGAAAATTCTTAAAGTTTTGAGTATTTCATTACTTAAGTTAAAGTATACTGTGCTATATCGTAGTGGGCTTTCACCAAAATCTCATTGTCCACTCACCCTTCCATATGATAAAATAATGTAAGGGATGGTTAATAATATTGCCTCAGTATAGCTCTATGTAACTGTATAAGAGAGGAAGAGAGAAAGAGTACTTTACGAAAGCTTAGCTCAATATACCTAAACTAACCACCCCAAACCAGTGGTCATACAAATCTAATTAATGAGTATAAGGGAAGATTTTTGGACGAGTTCCAACTCTTTTGTCCATAGCTATGCACTGTGTGTGTGTATTGTGCATCATGAGGAGGGAAAAAATAAGAGAGAGAGAGAGAGAGAGAGAGAGAGAGAGAGAGAGAAGATGTGCGAAAAGAGAAGAAGTGATATTGTTTTGTGTGTCGTAATGCTCCTCTCTCTCTCTCTCTCTTTTTTTTTTTATCAAATAATATATATTTTCGGTTAAATCGAAGAAAATATTAAAACTCATGTTTTATACATATACAAAATATATTCAATTCAAGTATAATATATAAAAACTTTCCAACTGGAAAATTCGAAAGCATTGATAATAAATCGACTGATTTACATGGGTATCTTATACTTGAACTAACAACGTAATAGGGAATAATATAATATATATATATATATATATATATATATATATATATATATATATATATATATATAATATATATTATATATGATATTTACGTATATAATCACGAGATATTTGTGACGTTTTTTCCTATATAATCTTACAAATAACAACATATCAAAAATGGGTTATATATAATATGAACAACATAATATATGGAGTAGAGTCGAGCACATAATACAAAGACTTTTATAAAAAATGAAAAATGTAAAATAAATAAATTGAATATATTTTTTAATGTTATTTTCATTTTATTAATATTCACTTTGTTCTTTTTGTTTTCAGGTAAGACAAACACTTGACTGGACTAACGTTGCGTACCCATGCATATACCGATGTTTAATGAGATGCTTCCCCCTTGTGGCTGTCTACAGCTTCTGCATTTACTGAAATGTGAGTTAATCTCTTGAATACACACAATAACAAGACGATTAGGGCTAACATTTACGTATATATATATTTGTATATATCGTATACTTCCCTTATTACATAATAATAAGCTTCTTTTAAATGGATTTGTCTTCTTATTTTAGGTCAGTTGAACTAATTTCCTTCTATTTATATTTAATTTAGTGGTAAAACGTCTTATAATATAAAATCTTAAATAGAATTGCAAAAGAGATTTAGTATAAGCTTAATTTAATTCCGTTTTGGACAGATTAGTATATAAAAGATCAAAGTGAATTAGTCATTGAAATAAAGAGAAAGATAAATTTTTTATATATAGATATTCAAATATGTATTAAACAATATGGTTGAATGCTGAATAATTATTTTTTTAATATATAAATGTTTTTACTATATTGATTGCGTAACTTTATTATAAAATAGTTTTTTTTATTATATTATACTCTTCATTATTCATTACCAATAGTATACGGTATTATGAACGTTTTTTTTTTTATCCTTTTGTATTTGTATCTCATTTCATAGAATAAATTGAAATGCTAATTTTACAAAAAATAAAAAAATAAAAATTGAAAATTGAAAAAAGGAAAATAAAGACATAATTATATGTTTAATAATAATATTTTTTTTAATATAAAAACGGAGAGAACTAGAGGTAATATAAAACTCCTTGCTTCAATCTTAGAATAGAATTAAAAAATAATTATTCAAATACTATAGAATAATAATACTATGCATTAATAGATATAATATAGAATAGTATAAAATAGACTGTATCGTGAGAGAGTCTATAATATATTAAAACATAATAGATATAATACCATACTTAATTATAATTAATAATGAATAAAGTCTATATATATACTGTATATAAAGCCAAATTCTTTGAAGTTATATGCATCGTAATAATGAACTTACAAATATATTCTATGGTAAATTACTAGAGCATGCATATGTTTATATATAATAGAGAACATTATAATTACTCATACATGAAGTAATATTCTTTGCTCTATAAATAATACATGCATACATATAATAATATATCAAAAGACAAATTTCGTCAATCACATAATGTCTCATTTAATAATTAATTTATATTGGTGTTTAATTGTGCAATCATGTAGCAATTAATGTTCAACATACACACACGTGTGTGTGTCTTTTATCGTTCTCATTATTAGCATATATATGAAAGTATATTTAAATTAAATAATATATAATAGCTGTTTGTGTCTTTGCCAGAGCTAATTATTACCTTTATACTGTCTATAAGATGTGCGTGTTTTACCATATACGTGGCTTTTAATATTATGATAATACCATATAAATACACATATTTTACTATATGATAATACCAGACTAATACCAGACTCTGCGGTATAATTAGCTGTACATAAAGAAACACGCATCTTCTCTCTATTTTTCTTTTAAGAATTAGGGGCTTGTTTTTATTAGTAATTATCCACTGCGTAATCATAATTGTTGTCTTTGTTATGTTGCATTTAGGTTTTTGAAAAATAAAACTGACATCGTTATTTCATCAATAATTTTTCAATGTCTTATGTCATATTTGCAAAAATAAAAAATTTCTTGTGACCCTTGTGTCATCTTTTTGTCATCAAAATTTCAGTTTTAGATATTTTTTTGATTTAGTTTTTTCAACATAGTCATATTTCGTCATTATTAAATCTTAGTTATTTCATCGTTATGGGACGTTTCTTTGAAATTTCATAGAAAAATCATAGAATTGTCATATACTTATAGCGTTCTACTCGGGTAATTATATATGTAAATTTATTGATTTATTTATTTCCATTATACATTGTAACACAGAATTACAACCAAATAAAACATAAGTTAGATAATGGAGGGTACATAACAAGGCAGTACTAGAACACCGCAACACATAAGTGGTATGCAACCCTAAAAACAAATTTAAGCTTCATGAAAGCCAAAGTCACAAATAAAATATACATTACTCATTATTCACAGATAATAGATAATTAAAATAAAGTTCTTTAAACTTAGTTGAGTCACAAATCTTGAGGTCATAGGGCAGAGAATTGAAATTATTTTCTGTTCTGTGAACATTTGTGTTACTGCATGATATGCATCCATGTAAGTAAATGCTTGATATTATCTTCATAGAATATGTGATTTCTTTGAAATGGAATAGGCATTGAGCGAGCAATGAACTTAATTAAATGCAATGTTTTAATAACTTAATATTTTAACACAACAGAAAACAGTTTGTCGTCAGTTAAAAACTTTAAATATAAAAAAAAAAGAAGAAGAAGAAGAAAAAAGTTTTTACTTAACTTAGTATATAAGACATTACAGAATATCTTTTGAGTGCATGTTTGTATTTAAAAAAAAAAAACTATTTGTTTTATAAAAAATAAGATTATTAATTTATCCTTTAAGTCTTGAAAAACTAACAAGTATTTTTAATTAAATTATGTGACTTTATGTACATACGGCAAAAGCAGCTAATTATTTTTCTTTTATGTTTGAAAAACAGCAAATAATCAAGTTTGTATACATATAGTGACATGTTATATATTGAGCTGGGGTAAGAGAGAAAAAAAACTTGTGATCTTTTCAGTAAAATTCCTTTATAAAATTACTTCTTTCCACTGCTTTATAATGAAAAAAAAAAAAAAAAAAAAAAACTACACGCTTATAAAATTATACAGAGTATAAAAATATACATTCAATGGAGTTATTCAACTATGAACGTACATGGTAAATATAATCTATTGGAACAACATTTTGAGTTGAATTAATTGAAATTGTATCTGAATTTCATTTTTATTTCATTTATTTATTTCTTTGTCCATGAAGTCTTGTCTTTTTACTTTTATTGCCATCAGATCTTACTGACTTTATTTTTTCTTCGATTTTTTCTTCTTTTTTTTTCTTTTTTTTTGCGCGTCTTTTATCAATGGTAGACTTATGAAAGCGTATGATCAAATCAATTTAACTTTGCGTTCTTCAGCTTCTTTTGTGTATGAAAATTCTTTATTTTTTGTTATAAAATATTTCACGAAGATTTTTTTTCTTTTTTCTTGGTTTCTTTTTCTTTTATCATTTTTTTTTCTTCTTTTATTTTTTATTTTTACAGCATATCGTAATACTTGCATGAATGACTAGTAAGTGTCTTTTTTTTAGGAACACATAGAAATTTTTATGATATATGCAAGTATCAACTTCATAGTTTTTCTTTTCTATCTCCCTGTGTGTAAAGTCAAGTAGTTATCATTGCATGCCAGAAATAAAAAAAGTCTTTTTAAAAAAAGAAATGGCAATAAAAAAAAAAAAATTATTGGCTTTAAAAAATATATCATAAAATTGTTTTCAAATACTTTACAAGCCATGCAATATTTTATTATTTAATTTTCAAGTTCATTCGAAACAACAACTTAAAAAATGTATGAATAGAAGCAAAAATACCCAATTATTTTCACTTCATTATATATAATTATTTATAAAAATACAAGTTTCTGCACATTTTACATGTATATTTTTTTATTATTATATTGTCATTGCTGCTTCTTGTTTTATTACAAGTGTTTTTACACCTTCTTTATTATTACTGCTTTGGGTGAAATTTTTTTTACAATTCTTCATAAAGTTTAGTTTTCTATTTTTTGTTAAAGTAAAATAAACCTTAAAGCTTTGAAAAAAAACACAAGTGTTTCGAGATATTCTCCATACCTTGTCTACTTTAGTAACATTACAATTTTCAAGTTTCAATTGTACAGTTGAAAGCATAAAAATTGGAACTTTTTCTGTGTATTTTAAAGAAAAACATTCCAATCCACTTAAGTATTAAAAATAACATCTGCACTTTATGTATACTTATAAACACTGTACCCGCATATAGATCACTAACGCGTTTTTCTTTTATTTATTTATTTATTTTATGTACGAGTAATAGGAGCTTTATATAAATATAATTTTATTTGCATACATAATATTTTTTTAGTATCTTATGGATATAAATGTCATAAAATACTTGTAAGCCATCATGTCAAAATACTCGAACATTAAACTAGGTGAAGTGAAAAAAATGGACCGAATAATAATAATAAAAAAAAAGTAATATAAATTTTCACTGCCGTGTATAGATTAAATGACAGTATCAAAAATTGAGTATTTTTTAACTACTTGTAACTGATAATATTGATTATTGAAGCTATAAATTTTTAGAGAATTACTGTTGATCGATTATATAACTTCCAATACGCGTTGTTTTATAGACATTTTCAATGTATATTGCTACAGTTCTTTATATATATATATATATATATATATATATTAGGTAGAATATAATATATTAAACATATATCTCTAACAAAAACTTTCAAACTTTTAAATGATATTTCTATACTTTAGCTGTTAAGAAAGAATCTTCACTATCACTTGATTAAACATTTTGCATGTCAAACTTATATATTATACAATCGTGAGCGAGAAAAAAAATCAATTCAATTCAATAAATTTGTGTATTGAAACCATTTTAAATTGAAAATTCATTACAAATCAATCTAATAATATATATATTTTCATATGTATATGTATATGTATATGTATATGTATATGTATGTATATATATATATATATATATATATATATATATATATATATATATATATATATATATATATTATATATATTATATATATATCCTTATATTCATTTTTACTCTTCATTTAAGTTTAATATTGTAGCTAGATATATTTAGGATGAAAAAAATATTGAATGTTCCATGAAGCCTTCCAGTTAAATCGTTGTAGAGGAAAATTGCCTAGCATGGTTGCTTGAATGAGCATTGTACCAGTAAAAGGCAAGCAAGCAAAAGCAAGCACAAGGCAAGGAAACTGAAGAATTATATTATATTTTTTATATATAAGCACAAGCTAGGGTGGATGGCAGGGTGTATGTGGAATGGAGGCAAAGCAGAGAGACAGAGACAGAGAGACAGAGTAAGAGAGAGAGAGAGAGGCATAGTTATGGTTTTTTTAGATGGTAAAGGAAGGTATGATGAGTAGGAAACTGAAAACTAGTCACATGAATGGGTTCGTTTGGATGGTGGTTTGATAAAATGTGATGAGAAGGAGAGAGAGAAATTGGCACGTGCACACCGCAGTTGAAGCACACGCGTGTGCAAATGCTTGGAGATAATCCGTAAATTGTGATCGTAACTTTAATCATAAATAAATACCAGAGCAAAGTAAAAAATAGGTGATATCTTCTCTACTTCAATGTGGTTAATACTTCACAGCAAATATGTAATCTTCACTTGCGTGGCATATTATTATTATTATTAATTTAAGAGAATGTTATTGTTATTACTCATCTCATAAGAGGTCTAATTAATGATATCGTAAACTTAAAATCTTAGTGTGATATGTCCTTCTACTTTTTAGTATGGTATGTTCTATATATAATATGTAAGGCGTATACAACAGAGATGTTAATTATTGTACATGGACCAGAACTTCTGTATACATAATATCGTTCAGGCGAAAGGCTCATTTTTACATTATCAACTAATAATCCGTAACTTGTAATAAAATTGTTCTTATTGTTATATAGTGGCAACGATGTTGATTACTCTAATATTGTTGTTTCAGTGTTTTTTTTTTTTTTTTTTTAGTTTTTTATTCATCATAATACTAATTGGTACATATTGATTACAAAAATATTTATACAGGAATACAATATATTTCATAATAGTTTCAGTCATCATAATTCATATTACTAGGAACAAAGTTAATAATCGAAAATCCAAATAACGATTTTTAATTTGGTATTTACCACGTGTGACATCGTCTGCTTAATTTAACTGATGGGAATTAAATTATATTCACCTTCACTTAAACTTTTAATACGAACTAAATTATTATCTTCATCAACAATAATGTACCTGATAAAAGATAAATAATAAATAAGTAATTTGTTGCTGACAATATAAACTTTTCAAATTACTCTTTGAATTACTGAAATTGTAATAACAAAAATACAAAGATTTTTGTAAAAGTAAAATAATCAACAGTATAGTAGGAAAAAAAAAAAAAAAAAAAAAAAAAAAAACGTGTTTTTATTTTATCCTTAATGAAAATACTTGAAGAAAACAAAAAGCTTCTTACCAAAGCACTCTAAAGGTTTGTTTTTAGTAATACAAAATCCAATACAAACTTGGAAGTAGCTTTAGATGTTGTTCTGTTTGCACATTAGTATAGTATAGTATATTTTATTTCTGGAAAGTCAAAACAAATGTATTATAATATAAGAACGAGTAAAATACGAAGAAAATCAAAATACTAAAAAACGAGAATGAAAAACAATGAAATGTTTTTCATCCCTATTAAGAATAATAATAATAAAAATCAATACAATTAACAGTTTAATAATACTGCCGTATTTTTGTAATTTTCTATACATAAGGTTAAATATGACGCAAGAGTTACTAAAATATTGATGTTATGATTCAATATTACTGTGTCACAAGAGTATACTCTTTAATATCTATAATTAAATCTGTAACGTTATGAATATAACAATATTTGAAATGAGCGTAACAATTTTACATACACATATATACACATCGAGTGTTGATGAGAATGGCGGTTTTTAGCAAGCAATTTCATTTTCATTACCAATTTAATAAATACTAAATTAATTAATGGCTTTCTATAACAGAGGGTTATATAATAAAATAGCATGAGATGAAGCTGACTGAAAAATAAAGGTTTTTGTTATTGATCATCTTATTTCCTCTCAAAATTTATCTGCAATTTAAAAAAAATTATTAATAATAAGAAATCAATTCATCAAGATTTAAAAAATATAATTCTAAATTTATTTTTACGATTAATTAATTTTGAACAAAGCATAATTATTATCCTTTTGTTTTATAATATTATATTATATACCTTTTTATTATAAGCCACTTAGAAAATGGAAATTTTATTCAGAAAATATTGCACAAGAAAATGAAAATTCATTATATATATTTCTTATAAATATATATTTTAAATAACAGAAAGATAATGGAATAGTATTAAATTACATAAAATTTATTATAATAATGTGCTTTATATATTCTTTATAATTTATAGTAATTAAATTTAAAATAAAATTATTACGTAGAGAAAGATTTAAAATCAAGTAGAATTATTATAATTAAGTTTTAACTTAAAAATAAAATGATAAATACTTCTAAAATATTCAATGGTTTTGAGGTTGTAAATGAAATTTATCATTAAGTTTATTCACATTCATTGTAATTATCAAACACTCGTACATACATACATTGTTATTTTACCAAAACCATTAGTCTTTGCTCTGTATTATGTTTCTCAAAGGATATACAGTTTTTTTTAAGTCAAAAATAATAATACTATATAATATATTATATAAAATGATAATAATTTTGTATGATTTTCACCTTTTCTTTTGAAGTTCTGTGATGTCTCTTCTTATATAGATGAGAAGTTTTTCATGCTTGTTAAAATTTTCATCTCCAAGTTAATTTTATCTACGTTTTCCTTTTACTTCTCTCTCTCTCTCTCTCTCTCTCTCTCTCTCTCTCTCTCTCTCTCTCTCTCTCTCTCTCTCTCTCTCTCTCTCTCTCTCTCTCTCTCTCTCTCTCTCTCTCTTACCTTTTTGCCATTTTTTGTAACAATTTGTCAAACATGTAACTCAGGTGACAGTCAAGAAAAGACTTGGTATGGGGTGTGAGGTGTGTGATGTTAAAAAAGAAAAATCTTTCAATTTTTCTCTCTTCTTTATATGTATAATAATATATTATATATATGATAAAAAAAGAAAGGAGGATATCTGTTGGTACCCAGCTTCCTTCATACTATAAAGGTTATCGATTCTTGCAGTGTGGTATATGGAAGCAAGCTTCGAAATGTTAGTAGACGTGTCGTGAAAACTAATGTTTAACCATAATGCTGACGTATATATCTATCTAACTCTTTACGTACTATATGGTTGTACTGTATTTTAGTTATTGTACCTATATATACACATAATATACAATGGTATAAGGTATTATGTATACAATACCAAAGACTATAAGTTAGCCACAGAAAAGCTATATACACTTAACAACCACATAATTCTTAATGTAAATCAGATTATAAAATCGTATAAAAATAATAAAAAAATCAATTCTTTTAAAAGTTTGTTAACTCATAATATATATTATAGTGTTTGTTTTAAAGGCATACAAAGACAAATTATTATTGTTTGTTTAGTTATAATTTTCTAAATGAGTGTATTTTATAATATAATTAAACGAGAAATGAAGTGACACTTACTGTATGTAAATATTTTTTTTTATAACATTTGATGAAAGAATAATAATGGGAAATTGAACCTTCCCATTACTCATTTAAATTATACATCACTTATGACTTTATGCCTTTTAACGACTAAAAAGGGATTTTAATTCCCTTAACAGTGTTTGCTTTAGAATATAATATAAAAAAAGGAGGTATATGTATGTACAGTATATATATATAAAAATCGCAATAAATGTACATATGAATGTAACATTGACACGTTACACGAAGAATACACATTTTGCGTTTGTGTTAGAGAGTAATGCAAGCAAAAGAGAAAAGCAAAAGGAGGAGTAAATTTATTGCTTTCTGTCCTTCTCTCGGGATACAGAAGAATAATAGCATTTGATTTAACTTAGATTTACATTCAAATTATATATGTAGAATAAAATATGTGTGTGTGTGTGTGTATGTATACGTTGGACAAAAATTATTCAACATTTTCATTTATTACAATTTTACAACAGTATAATTAAAAAAATTAAACCAAAATCTAATTAACATAATAATTAAATTATATACAACAAGATTGCTTATTGTAATTGGAATCCAAATTTAAAAGTGAAGCCACATTTTTTTTTTACATTAATTATCCCTATAGAGTAATCAAGATTTCAGCACTTTTTTTTTTTTTTTAATTTTTTTTTAGTTCACTAGAATTGCAAACCCTTCTAATTATAACCATTCTTTATTATATGTTATATAACCAAAGCCAACACGTCGTATAGAAAGAAAAATGGCATTACCTACACCTGTCTATTGGAAATTGTTACAAAACAGCAAGAAGCAAAATATCAAAGGAAGCAACAGTATGGAAATTTAATAATGAAATTTAATATCCGCGACACAATACATAACATATGTATGAAAAAAAAAAAATCATTTAAATGATATCACAAAATCACCGAACGTTAAAAACTCCGCTTTGTGTTGTTATGAAATAGAAATAACCTTGAGAGTATAAGTTACAAAGGATTTTTTTTTAATATATAGTATTACGCAATAAAACAGAAAAGTATTAAAATAATAGTAATAATAATTGCACACTTAAATCATTAATTTTTATGTAATAAAAGTTTACTGTAAGATTTTAGGAAACTAACTAAAAGAAAAGAAGAGTGATGTATGCAATGTTGAGTTCAGTAGGATGCCTTTTGGTTACAAGTGGTAAAAGAGAAAAGCTACTTTATCTTTTCTTTCACAGCTTCAAGACAATGTGAAGTGGTCCAAAGCTTTTGCTTGTTATTCAGAAGCTCTTGAAGACGTAGTACAAGCTTTACTTCTTCTTCTTCTTTTCTCTCTGGTCCTGCCCTCATCTTCTTCTCCTCTGGGTCTTTTTTCTTTCTTTTCTCTGCATTATCGTGATTGTATTCTACATTGAATAATTATTCCACCCACAACTTTTGTGTTTACAGGACAACATTCACAGAAAGAAAACAAAAAAAGTACACAAAGAAAATAAACAAACTTCTATAACTACATTTTTTTTCCCCCGTCGTTACAATATTAAAAGCTTTTTATGTATATGTTGAAATTATATTTTAGTTTAATTGTTCTTTATTTTAAGTATTATTAAAAAAAAAGTCTTTTATTTGTACAAATAATTTACATGACAAATACTTCATTATAATTTTATTGTCTTTACTGTAAAAAGTTGGTAATTTACTTAATTTTTTTTTACAAGAATATTAAAAACAATATTTAAATTAATTTCTTTCTTTCTCTCCTTCTGTCTTTTTTTTTTTTTTTTTTTTTTGGTGGTATTTTTTGTTTTGTTTAGTATCTGTTATATTATAGTAATGAAATTTATAATTTATTGACAAGCACTAAATCACACTACATTAATAAAGTATACACTGGTAACCTATACATATTAAATACGTTAATCAAACCTTGAAAATTATAATTTTATACCGTATGAAATATTTTTTTCAGACTACATTTTTGTTCTTTAGCTCGCAGCTAATCACAATTTAAGTCTCTCGTGTTATTATTATTATTTTTTGCTGCTGCCTGCTAGTTATATCATCAAAGAAATATTGTATGTAGTACCTCCCTTTAAGATGATTACCCCCTTAGCATTGCGAACCTTGGCAGTATATGACGCGACCAACCGACACCCGCCCCAAGCGATGCCAATTATAATATCTATGTACACACCACAGCAAAAATAACCTCACACAATCATGCTTTATCAAAACTTTTTTTTTTACTCAAAATTACAAGAATTTATGAGCAAATTACGTCAAATTTAATATAAATTTTCTGCTCGTTTCTTTGTAAGAAATTTGCTGTTGAATTTCGCTTTATTTTACAAAAAGATTCGCATTACAATCTCTTATAACAAAAAGCAATTCATATAGTTTTTATATAAATAAAATGATGGTATAGCGTTACTTTGGTGATGTTCAATTTTTACAAATCATCATCTTTTTTTTTTATTCTTATTATTTTAATGACAAAGAGGTTCTTGACTCTTATTTCAAATTAATTTTTTTTCTTTCTTCATTTTTTTTTTATCCCTAGTATTCAATATTTGAATCCAATCTTGATATGTTCTACAGACTCGAATCAGAATAATGTGGCTGTATTTATTCAATCTCATTATATTATAATTAAAAAAATATATAACAATGAGATTTCTAATATGTTATATCATAATATCATATTTTTATATCAACTTGAATGTAAGTATGCAAAGATGGTCATGTATATGAATATGTATAGTCTTTTTTTTTTTTTTTTTTTCATTATAACATCTGGTAATCCATGCTATGTCCCTTATTATTATTATTTTTCACAGTAAAAGAATAATGTTTTCTATTCCAGAGATATACTGTTAAAAATAAATTAACCTACTTAGTGACTATAATATTTAATAAATCTTGTATGCGACATATTTTTATACTAGGAACTAGGAAAAAAAAAAAGAGAGAAAACTTTTGATAATAAATTAAGATTGTGTACAGTTGTGTATGCAAAAAGTATATATATAAAAATGTATCATCAAATTTATATCATTTTTAAAAGAATTTTCAGTTACGGACATACTGAAATCTTCAGCTTCTTCTATTTTTTTTTCTTTCTTTCTAAAGATGACGTTTAAGAACTATAATTTTTCTAAGTAACATATAGTTCGCCCATTAATATTTTGATACTATATACACTACATTATTTTTTTTTTCTATATACAGTGCAAGTTTATTTATTATTATGATAAATATTATACTTTTATATAAGTTTACTCAAGAGTTTATAGGACATAAAAATGATAATATATTTTATTTTTATATTAGTCAACATAAGTTTAATGTTATGCTTTATTATTATTATTATTTATTATTTTTTTCTCATGATATTTTTATCGTGAATACACATCATTTTATATGACAGAAAATATATTATTAGATATTCCTGAGATGTTGTTATACATTTTATTATCATGACAAACGATGTTTTTATTTATATTATCATGTATGTTGCACCTTCAAGTTGCTCCTTTTTAACTATCAACTTTACATAAGCGTATGTATGAAAGCCTCATGATGTGTACCTCTTATGTATGTTTTCATTGTATACCATATTGTTGTTTACTATTTTTTTTTTTTTTTTATTTTTTACACATAATACCAAATTTTATTGATTTAAGCTTATATATTTAGTAGCTACATCAAATCTATCATAAAATGTATACATAAATTTTTAAAATGTTTTTAGTATTATATAAAAAAAAGTTATTTTTCCTTTTTAACTAGCAATTGTATATTTTTGCAAAAATATCCATTAATATAAAATGTTTTTCAACTGAATAAAAAAATAGAAGGGGGTTAGCAGCAGTTTTGATATATTTTCATCTTTTGAAAAATATATAAAACTTTCCCTTGTACTTGTTGTGATTTTTTGAAGCATAAAATTTTGTATGACAGTATTTACGTGTATGAAGAGAGGGGAAAAAGCAAAAATTCATAGTGAATATATGTATTTTTTTAGTATGAATTAGAGAGAGAGAGAGAGAGAGAGAGAGAGAGAGAGAGAGAAGAGAATACATAAATAACACAATTTTTTACGTGAATGTGTGTACATGAGAAAAAATTTACATGTAGTATTTATTGTTTGTAGAAAAAATAATGATTTAGAGACTTAAAAAAAAAGAAGCAAGTTTTGTTTAATAAATTTTGTTCAGCTCGTTGTCAGTAAACACGAGAGGTTATAGTCATTGAGGCAGTGCAAATTTGGTTTTCGGATGTTGTGAGAGAGCAAAGAGTGCGAGAGGGGTTAGCTGCAAGTGTTCGTGCTATGATCAGAGCAAGTCCAGCTTTTCACAAACCACAAAGCAATCCGCCTCAAATCCTATTAGACACACGCGTGACCCAACACAACGTAACGCGACTTAACACAAAAAAACTGTTCTATATCTATGTACTTTTTTTTATCCAACTTTTTAATAATTCATACTTTAATATCTTCACGTACCATTGTTGAAGATTTTTTTTTATATAAAATATAATATGTACATTTTATAAAACTAAACCAATTTCTACGCTTTTTTTTTTTTTTTTTTGTTAAAAAAAGAGGATATAATCAATTATTTTTAACTGAATTTTATAGTATAGTATTATAAATATTTTTTTAAGTATACCGAAGCAAATTAGAAAATTATTTTTATTTTGTGCTGTAAAAAAAAAAAAAAAAAAAAAAGGCTATTTTTAAATTCTTTTCAACACTTTTACGTAATAATGGCAGAAAATTTCTTTCTATTGAAGTTTGTGGACGTGACGATGAAGGCATATAGTTTGAATGAAAATGTTGAAGGAGACAAGAAGTAAGTCAAGCTGTAGGATATTTGCTCAAGACACTAACAGGGGTGACACGAAAGAGTTGGGCAAGCAAGTATATAGGGTCATCGCCGCGGGCAAGTGGCGTAACAAAGACAGTTAGCGCCTGTCTTTATTTTACCCATGCGTACATGTGCATATACGTCACACTCTCTTGACCTTACCTGCCCTTTTAGCTGACACTGTAGGCGTATGTAAAGTAAAGTAACAACTTTTCTTCTCGTTCTAAGCTAGACAAAAGTTTTCAAGAGAATAATAAATAATTCATAAGAAGTCTACACACGTTGCCTAAAATACACATAACTTTGATCTAAAATTGATTAATATTTAGGTTTCAATTATAGAAAACATTGTACATGCGGAGGAGGTGTTTGCTGGCCAAGTAAATACACACGTGTAGCATAAAATATTTATATCGGCTTCTAAAAAGAGAGAATTTAATTAGTTCTAATTTATCCCTGGTTTTCCATAATTATAGTGTAACATGAGATAAATTAACTTTGGTTTAAAGTAAATTTCCTACTCTTGTTATTCATTGGAGTTTTTAGTTAAAAAAAAATAATACAAAAGAAAATAATAATTATAAACATACAGAGCTCTACTTTAACAAAAGCAATGTAAAAAAATATATACACATATAACTCAGTTTTAAATTTTAAAATTTTCTTTTTTAATTTACTCGTTGTTTATGTGTTTCAATATTTTTATGCCATGTTTCCCCTTTTTTATTATTTTATTTAAAAAAAAAAAAAAAAAAAAAAAAAAAAAAAAAAAAAAAAAACGTAATAATAAAATAATGTAATACATTGTATAGTAATGTATGGTGATATATTATATACTATTATATGTGTGTTACATATATGCAGTGTAAGTATTTAAGGCCAAAATTGAGAGCAAGGTGCACAATGTATGCATGGTTGGTCGTCATAAAGTTATGCTTGAAGTCGCTTTTGTTTTTGTGTGTACAACAAACAACCAAACACACTTGTTTAAACTTATAACACATAAACAACGTAATTACTGCGCCACTCACATTTTATGCTTACAAATCCACTATTATCAGCCTAAAACTGCTGTATATAATAAATATAAACTGCCGTATATAGCAATATAGCTACTCTATATTGTGTTTGTTTGTATACGTAAATTTAATTATATCCATTCATTCCAACAACACTAAAAATAAATTACTATGTTTATCATTTACTCAATCAATTAATTGATTTTTTTTTCATTCTGGAAATAATATTTTAAACTATACTTTTTTCTCTTACACGGAGAGAAAAAGTTACTTAATTTATGCATTTATGTCATGTATAGCATAAATGTTTCTACAATGGAATTGCCGCATAATTATGTCGTGCAACATATTACTTCCTTCCATACATACAAATTTTCTTTATCTTCAAAATTATAAATGGTATTTGTCTCGAAGAGATGTTTTATACAAAAATGACAGTTCGAGTGTTCCCACAATTATAGAGATGATGCTGTTCAGACACTTTCAGATAATTGAAGCAAAATGCTGCACATATTATTTATATGATATTTCTATGTTTACGTTAAGTTCAGTGGTTGCATTTTATTACTGTTATTTTTAGTACAGACGTTATACTAACAAAATGTCAAGAATCAGTTGTGAATTTTTATATTTCTAAATATACGAGTATGAAATTTTCCACTCCATGTATTTCCTTTACTGAAAGCAGAATCTTATATTTTAAACAAACTCTCTGTTACTGGAAAGGGAAGTTTTAGTTTATAGTAAAATATTCAGTATCAGAAAAGATCATACATTGAGACTTAAAATTCAATAACTTATTTATTTAAACATATCATATAGCTATAGCCACATTTTTACGCATACTTTTTTTTATTTATAAATATCTTACTTTTTTTTTTCTTTCTTCATTTTTTTTTTCTGTAAAACATAAAACAGGATAACTTGTAAAGTGTCAAATTATAAAATTCTTTCATTAAAAAAAATTGTTAATTTTTATATTCCAACATTTTCGTGCACGCTATTTTTGTTGACAAAGAATTTGTCCTTTGAAATTTTACAGAAAATAATAATAATAAAAAAAAAATTACTTAACTGATCTATAATGTTTTCTTATATAATGTATAAAATAGTTTTTTTTTAGTTAAATATTATTAAAAGTAATTAATCTTTTTTGTATAAAGTGTAAAAGCGTAATTACAAAACCATTTAAAATAAATTTATGATAGTATTAAATTATATTAAAAAAAGAAGAAGAAAACGAAGAAGAAGAAAAGTTAGCATATTGGATAGAAATTATATTATATAAAATACCATATAAAAAGATATTAAAAATAAATTAATTGAAGTTTTCGTATAATTAACGCTATATGGTTCAACAACAATTGGATTGGCGTCTTTATAGTATAAATGAGCTTTTTATTTTTTAAGAAGAAGAAAAAAAAAATCCCCCTTAGGTGTTCTTTTTTAATATAATATACTTTACCAACAAAAGGAAAATGTGCGTGTTTCTAGACTATTTCTTTGACAGAAAATTATTGTAACTTTTAACAATTTTCAAGTGATAGCCTTTTTAAGTCGATGTGCATTTAAATTTAATCTATATCTATACATGAAGTGCAAACATTAAATCAATTTTTCAATCATCTCTCTCTATATATAAAAATAACAAATGTATCTCGTGCTTTTAATATATTTCCTGTCGAATTTATATCTCGTAAAAAATTAATTTAAATAATAATATATTTATTATAATAACCTTTAAAATAATTAACATGGATAATTTAGTGTAGCTATATAATCTGTTTTACAGCTTAGGTCAATTTAATAGAGAAGGGTGGGTACAGCTGGTTGATGCATATAATAATAATTATAAAGGAAAAACATATAGCAGTTTCAATATTATGAGGGTCGTTCTTGTCTATCTGCACTGGTAGAGAGAGAGAGAGAGAGAGTGTTAAGTACAGTATAAGGTATCAGGTCATAAAGCTCGTGTTAAGTATATATATATATATATATATATATATATATATATATATATATATATATATTATTATTAACATTTCCTCTAATACTTTCTTCACTATACAATATGATATTGTACATTGTATCCCCCTATATACTTCTTCACAAGTGCAATAAACGTAATGATATCACCATGTGCGCCGACTGCTGCTGGACACTTAATTTATCTTCAATTTCTTATCTCTTTTCTCTTATTAAATTTTCTACCTAATAATGTAATGTTAATGTTCATAATGTTGTAAGTTTTTCTTTATTAGAGAGAGGGAAGAATGTTATAGGAAAGAAACAATCGGTGATGAAATGGGGAAAAATAGGGGAGGGAGAGAGAGAGAGAGAGAGAGTTTAAAACGAAAATTTTGAAGAACCACAAGAAAAATGCAATTATTTTTTTACGTTTACTTTATAAAATATTTTTTCAATAGGGTCGTGTGCATTGCAAATGGACAATTCTAATTAAAAAAATAACAATTAAAAATTAGCAATGCTTATCAACATATAATGTAGCTGACGTTTTGCTCTGTATGTTGATCAAGTATACTGGGATATATGTTTATCATTAGTATTGGAAATTAAAATATGAAAAATAGATAAAGTTAATAAAGTTTGTTTTCAATAATGTGAGTACTGTAATTCATTTTATTAAAATTTCAATAAAAAAAAAAAAAAAAAAAAAAAGAGAAAATGTTCCTATTCAAAATAATGTTATATTACTGTTTAAACCGTGGAAAAAGTTTTATATGTATAATATATAAGTTAAGCTTCTTATTGAATTAAAATAATATATATTTTTTGGTATTATATCATATAAAAAAATAATTTTTATTTACAATTGACTGAATCATTATATAAAAATATAATAAAAATTAAAAACTTTTCAAGTGTATATAATTCTATCAAAGCTTCATAATACCACACCAATTTATTATTATTATTTTTAATACTGGATATTGTTAAGTTATATATTATTGATACCTTTTCAATTATTGATTATTTGATGATACAAATTTTTCTCTCCCCCTTCCATTTCTTTTCTATGGGGTAAAAAATTATACTGCGGTTGAATGGTACCTATTATATGCTTGCCATATAACGCGATCGTGCTTGCTCTGCATTTCTCCCTCATTCTCGTTTTTTTTTTTTTTTTTTTTTTTTTTTTTGCTTATTTATTCTATTTGGCATGCATCTCTTGCCCTTGGGTGTCAGCGCGCAACCAAATGCAATAAGCTAACGACTACCATACAGTTCTGGTATAGAATATATTCACTATATATATATTTAGCTATAATATGGATGCTTTGCTGTGTTTCTATATTACATACATACTTTTGCCGACCTCATGGTTTCAAGTGAGCCACTTGCTGACACAGTCCAAATGCCTCTCTTCTCTTCAATTTGTGTACCTATGTATATGTATTTCTAAAACTTGGACGTTATAGTAACAAAACTTTGTGTTGCCAAGGCTGACCACCGTATATAGTTTTAACCCCCCCGAGGCACTCAACAACAAAATAACCTCCCTATCTCCAATAGCTCTTCAATTAGAGGAAACGAAATATGGAAATGTAAAATAATAATAATAATAAAAGAATATTTTATTGTATATGTACATGTTATTGCCAAGTATAATAAAAAAAAAAATAATAATACCATTAAAATTTGTTCATCATATGTATTGTTGTATGTGTAGGGCTACCGTTAAAATATGTAATGCAGGTAACAAAAGATAGTTATTTTGTATGAATAAACTTCTTCTGTTCTTTTTTACTTCAATTGTTATACACATACTGTACTGTATGAAGGTTATAAAATTACTTATTGTACGCTATTTTAATTAAATATTATAAAGATAATAATAATAAAAAAAAATGTTGATTGACTTTTCCGCTCAGAACCTTGACTTATATATATTATATAAAAAATTATTCAATTAAAAGTTTTTGTAGTACTGTATTTTATATTTTAAACTTTTTAAGAAAAGGAGATTTTATAGAATTAATATACCGTAAAAGTTGATGTACTTGAATTAGAGAGGTTATTTGCAAAAACCTAGTTTTAAATTGAGTGGAAAACTTCTTGGTGTATACGTCTAAATAAATTTAAAAAGTAAAAATAAATAAATATAAAAAACATCTTCTCAGCTAAAGAGTTAAACTTGTTATAGTTTACAGTCCACGCTATGCGAGCTGCATGTAATTATTTTCAGTGTTTATTAAACAATGAGTCAAATAAGCTTGAAATTGATCTGTCGTTTTCTGTTCTGTCTTTATTTATTAAAAATGAAGTAGAGAAAACTTTTATTTTATTGTATTTCGTTAATTAAGATTCAGTGAGAGTCGCACGATGCTCTCTGTATGTACAGCACAAAAATACCATTATACTTTTTTTTTTTTTTTTAATTGTTCAACATTTTTCACTAGATCTGCTTAATTTAACAATTATGTTTTGCAATGATAATAGTAAAATAAAAAAAATAATAATAAAATTAAAGTATAATTATTATACCCATCTCCAAATACTGTAGAAATAAAATTCTAACCAACCACTAAATATTGCAAAAAGAATGTTGAGAATTTCTAGAATTATCTTTAATTAAGGTAAACTTGTATGTTTTATAATATAAATACGCACACGTGAATTTATAGAATTTTGTTTTTAAAATAATTTTGTACTCCTAAATTTGTTGGTTAAAAAAAAAAATAATAAAAAAAAGTAAGCTCATAAATGTAAAAAATTTAAGCAAAAATATACCTTTACGTGATATAAAATTTATCATGATTTGTGACTTTTACTTTCGATCAAATCTATGCGTTCTTAGTTGTCATTTCATCATTTTTTTTTTTTTTTTTTTTTTTTTTTCCCTGTCTTTCTGTCTCTTTTTCAGTTCTTGTCTATACGTTTAACGACTGACGCTCCTTATTTATTATTTTCTTTCTCGTCAGGTCCTTAAGGTTTTCTTTTCTTGTTCACTTTTTACTCCATATTTTTCTCGTTTACTTTTTTTTTTTTTCTTCCCCATCCCTTACTATTTGTCGCTCGATCTGTTGTATTTCCCGTGGGGACAGCCAAACAGGCAGGACATTCCCGTTTACTTGCTTGGACGTTGAGCCGCACACTTTGCTTTTACAAACTCAATTCTTATTCAATAAAACACTACTTTATACTTCGCTCTAGCTCTATAGTAGTATTTTTTTTTCTTTATAACGATGTATTGTATGCTATCGGAAAAGAAAATATTTGTTATTTCAATACTGTACGATTTTATATATTTTTTTAATTCCCTCAAGTAATATATCGATGTTAAACTCTATTGAGAATTTTTTGAACAACTATTTCTATATATATAAAGTTTATTTCACTTTTATTTTTTAAAAATAAAATAAAAAAAAGAAAATGTTATCTTAAAAATGTAAACTTTTTGAAAACTTCAACAGGTAGGAAAACGATTTTTTTTTCTGGCTTCTTTTATGAGTACCAAATTACGGCTTCTTAAAAAGTTTTTATGCACAAGAGTAAGTATTTTTAGTCGTATATTAAATAAAACGTAACGCTAATAAAAATAAAAGTTATACTTTACATTTTGCTGCATAATTATTAACATTATTATCTATTACTGAAGAACAATTTCTTAGAAGTGTTTGTCGTTTCTTCTACTCATAATTTTAAATGTTTCTATTCCAAGTATGTTTGAAATTCTTTAACAGTGTTGAAATTAATACTTGACTTTTTTTTTTCCTAAAGAAAAGTTTTTTTTTTTTTTTTTTTTTTTTTTTTTTTTTTTTTTTTTGCCGCCTTACGAGGTCTCGTCTTGTGAGGTTTTGGCTGTTGTAAACACAAAGTCGAGCTATAAAATGTCTGCAAACAGAAGCGACGACGTCTGCAAAATTTCTACCAGCATAAACAAACTGATTTTAAGAATAGTAATAAACTCTTTATTATGAATTTTTAAAATATATATTAAGCTGTTCGTGTTAAACGTTTATTTTATAATTTAATGGGGGAAGATGTGGAAGTATAAAGCTTTTAACAAAATGTTATGAAACTTGAATGTACCATGTTGAATTACCTGCGTATCAAATAACGCATAACATTAAATTTAGCTCTTGTAATTTTTTTCTTTTTAATATAATTAAAATTTTATACCAAATAAAAAAAAATTAAAAATGTGACTCTTTCATTTCCCCAACCATAAATTATTAACTATTTTTCCAAACAGTAGACATGCAAATGGAAGTGAAAGAAAATAATGATATAAACTAAACAATACTATACAAAATGCTAGCAGACGACTTTCTGTCGCTGTCTTGATTAAGCATGACTTCTTATGGGGGACTGAAGAAGCTAAATATCAATTTAGAATTTATTTTTAAAGTTTTACTGTATAGCTTAATTTTTGCCTCAAGCCTTCTATTTTCCTGAATTTTCCTGAATTTTCAGTAATTAAAAAAAAAAAAATACAGAAAAGGAAAAGTTGATTTAGAAAAATGATAGGCTCATATATGATATTGATAAAAATTCAGCATTGAGAAAACAAAATCTAACATGAGTTACAGTGATTTAATTCCCCATAAGAAAGCATGTTAAATCAAGAATGGAATACGTATAGTCATCTACTATAGCAATTTTTTAGTATTGTTACGCCGTAACTTTGTTTATTTTTTTTATCTATACAGTATACCCATAAGTCTTCTATGTTGGAATTTTATGCGTTGGGATAATGAGACTCACGTTATTAAATCTGTATATTATACTTTATCAATGGAAATAAATCATTTTACTTTAACTTTTATATAGGATAATCATTAGAAAGAAACCCCATAAAATGCGGAGAGTAAATTTTGCATATAAGAAAAATCTAAATATAACAAAAAGCTACTCATTCTTTACCGTATTTTCTATTTCCAAAAAGTCAGCTAGGCTGTCATGAAAATATGTTTGACAGTAAAGGTAAAAGTTCACGCGCGCAATGACTTAAAATTTCCTGTAAATAATGTGAGAATATTTAGAGATATTTGACAAGTCGTTTCCAAACTTTGCAGACACTTGACATACAAAATTCTGTTTGTGACTCGTAATTAACAAACGTTACGACGTCAACATTTACTACAAGAAAAAAAAAATTGATTGACAATACGTGAAATATTATAGTCTGGAGAAAATTTTAAAACTTTTGAAGTCACTTTTTGTAATTTGTTACATATTTTATTTAACACGTTTTGGAAAGACAAAAAAAAAAAAAAAAAAAAAAAAAAAAAAAAATCAATTTGATAAATCGTGTTGGAAAAAATAAAAGAGAGAAATCAATTTTCTCATATGTCATATTTGATATTATTTGTCATGCGTATGAGAAAGAGGAAAAAAAATGTGAAAAGTACGCGTCCTGCATGACAACCAAATTGATAAGTGCAAGCGTGTGTACGCTGTCATTGTTCATAATGATGAGAGAGAACAAGCGAGAGAGCTTGGAGAAAATGATGAGAGGAGATCAAGACGAGAAGATGCTTAAGAGATGAAAAGCAGAGAAAGCAAGCAAGCAAAAGAAGGGTGAATATGTGTGGTGTATAAGAGTGTTGTAGAGAAAGAAAAAAAAATGCATTTCAAGTAACCTTCTCCTACACACACCATACTCTCCTCTCACGCTCGAGTATACAAGTAAAAAAAAAAAAAAAAAAAAAAAAAAAATCATCCCCTTATTCTTCTTCTTTTTCTTCACGTTGGGATTATAGAGTGAAAGATTCGCAGCTCATTGTTAAATATAAAAAAAAAAGAATGAGGAAAAAGTTCGTACATGGATCAGTGCACTAAAGAAAGGACTCGTCATCACACTCGTAATTCATGTATAAAATATGATAGTAGAGTATTTGACTACTTTTTTTTTTATACCATATATAGTTGCAATGCTATTTTGTGTTTGTCGTATGATGACTGATGTGGCGTAAACTAAACCACCCTTACTCTCTTATCTACCCTATGACACTATAACTACCACCCCAAGACCATCCCTTCCATTACCTTCCTTCCTCCATGTTATATTATAATCCTCAATTCACCCCTCTGTCTCACTCTTTTCTCTCCCCATCCTCCACCCAAATATTCCCCACCCTCATGTTATACAAGAAAACTTACATATATATATATATATATATATATACATAAACAAATTGAGATGTGTGTTGTATAAGGTTCACAAAATGTAAACATTGCAAATAGAATGATTGTTATGAAACATATGTTTATATCATGATTATATTACATATAAAATAATTTATATTATTATATATTCACCCTTACCGTAAACATAACAAAGATTTGTCATATAATAGAAAATTTAAATATTTAATACTTAAAGTATACATTGCGTAATTAATATTGTAATGACGACATATTGAATTGATGAATGATATAGAATAAGTCGTAACGAAGGCCTTAAGGTGTAAATTACCTTGATGAGGGACACGCTATATAAGTTAAGTCTAGATACCACAGGTATATAGAACATTAACAAAAAAAAAAAAAAAAAAAGTAATTCCATTTTCTGTCTGGTAGTAATGATATAATATTTCTTCTTATAAGAACTTCTTGATATATTATTATAGAAGTGGTTATACGTTGCGTGTTTATATATAATAATTTTAATAAAATGAATTTTATATTTTATACATATAAGCTGTTCATTTTTTGTGTTTTGTTTATTTACTGCTCTAAATTTTAATCTTAAATAAAATGATTTTAAATTAGACAATAATACTTAAATAAATTATTAAGTTTTGTTACCATATAAAATTTTGCCTTAGGAAATTAAAAAAAAAAAAAGTGTTGAAAATTTGAGCATACAAAATTATATTTATAAACATACGTGAATTTAATTTCGTAACGGTTTATTTTTTAATCTAAATTAAATTTTCATACCAATTTTGATTCCTTATTCTTGTATAAAATGCTCGTGTTGCGTATAATTATATAGAGTATTTATGTAGGTGACTTAATTGTGTAGTATGAAATTGCACGAAAATGGAACAGATTTATGTAAGTCTCTTACTTTGTATAAACTTTCTCACACAATGCAAAACTAGAGGGGTCTTCCTTCATCAGTGATACAAAATCTCAACATTTCTAATTACTTTCCGAAAATCCAGGCCTTGTTCTCCCACTTAAACTCTAACTTTGTGATAATTTAAATACAATGCAATTAAAACCCATTTGCTGATTTAAAAAAAAAATATATACTTAGAAACTATTATACATCGAATAAAATTTTAGAGAGAAGGGACTTTAATTTAATACTTAAGTTGAACAAAGTTTTAATGCATATTTCTGAGAATATTATTGCGGCATATTAGATGACATACATTTATTTTATATATATCTAATTAAAGCAATAACTAGAATATAAAAGTAATAAGTATAAATCGTTTAAATTCTTTCCTGAATTTTTTAAAAGTAATATAAAAATTCTTATATATAAAAAAAGGTTTTAAACAGTTTTTTTATTTAAGGGCAAAAGTTACAAATTTTCGTGAAGAAAAATCATTAGTCATGTTGACGTTATCTTTAATAATTCACTCAGAATTTCAGAATATATACGGGAAAAAATTATATTAAACTTTTATATATAGAAAATAAAAAGTGTAACATATTATACTTTTAAAAATAATTTAAATACGGAGAAGTATATAGTTTAAATTTTTTGTTATTTCAAATATTCTCATAAATTTATGTTTGTTTTTTTCTAATGAATTTTTAAATTAAATCAATGATATTTTATTACTATATATATATATATATATATATATATATATATATATATATATATATATATATATATATATATATATATATATATATATATATATTATCACAACATTAATCATTGAATTACAGCTATTTAAATTGTTTATATGCGTGATATATAAGTGTAATGAAAACAATACAAATAAAAATGTTTTATTTTTATGTATTTGTAGAGACATTATATGTGAAATTATAAATTAAATTTTCCTCTCTGATAAATATAACATAAAAATAATGTTTTAATTTATATTCAAAATAATTATAAAAATAATTACAAAAAGAATTCTAAGTATTTACAGCACACAAATGTAATAATGTAAAAAAATCATTTCGTGACGTTATTAAAAAAAAAAAAAAAAAAAAAGTTGTCTTTGATGAACATTATGATATTTTTTTGTGATATAATATATATTCTTTCTTATTTTTGACGTATAAATTATAAAGTTTTTGTCTTAATATAAATGCATGAGTTTTTTGGGGGGTTATATAAGTGAGAGACAAGCTGTCCTTACTTTAGACAACAGAGCAGCCAGCAAGCTTTCTCAGCAGAATAAAGACTAAACCTTTTCTCTTTCTGTCTGTCTGTATATATGTATAGAGAGAATAGGACTAAATTAAGCACCCCATCAGCAGATTAAAACACAACATTGCTTTTGACGTGTGTTTTTAAATTGAAAAATAACACAATTTTTGTTAAATAAAAAAAATTATTTGTGTTTTACTTTATAGGTATTTTACCCTTACAGGCATTTATTTGAATATACATTTGTGTTTTTACCTATATTAATGTTCTTTCCCTTTAGGCTTCTTGCTTTTTTTTTTCTCTCCCTCTATACTAAATTCATCAAATTAATGTATTTTTGTACTGTTTGTTCTGTTGCAGGTATGGATCAAACTTTAGTTTTTGTTTGAAATGTGACCTCTCTTTCAATCGATCCATGGAACTTTTTTGTTATTATTTGTGAGTATCTTCGTTCTTTATACTAGTAGGTAACAATTTTTTCTATCAATTATTTTTATCAATTCTAAACGTTTATTTTAAAAACAGAGCTTTGTTTGAAAATTAACAAATAAAAAATTATTATTAATCATTGGTACGTAATAGCCTACGGCCAGATTTTTATTAATGAATTTTATATCATTAATCTTAAATATTTATTAACGAAGTTTTATTTAAAAACTTTTTATATCAAAAAGAAAATATTATAAAAGCTCTTCCCCCACTCAAATAATTGTCCTGTCATATAAATCTTTTCATGCACAAAAATGGACTTGATGTACACAAAAGAAAAATATTACATGGAAATATAAACATGAAGAATAATCATCTTAAATATTCCTTTACTTTTTTTTTTTTTTTTAATTTTATGCTGGTTTGAACTCATTGAAAAACAAAAAATAAATATACATAGTAGCGTAAACTATATAGAAAAGAGAGGAAGTTAAGTTGAAAAATAAAAAAAGAGTGTTGATGCGAGAATTTCAGACGCAAGAATTATTATTATTTTTCTTTCGTACACTTCTTCTTATTATTATTTTTTTTTTAGACGTCTATCTTTTGTGTTGATTATGTGACAGACAATTTATATGCAAATTTTTAGTGAGAAACATCAAACAAGATTAACGTTTTGCTACTTACAAGAAAGAACAACTAAATTCAAAGACAAAAGACAGAAAGAAAAGAAAAAGAACATTGCATAAAAAGAATGAATAACAATACAAAGATGACAAAATGTGACTTTTTTGTTCTTTTTGAAATTTTAACTTTTAACATAAATACAAATAGCTTGCTGAAAGTTTTTTCTTCATTAAAGTAGAATATATATATATATATATATATATATATATATATATATATATATATATATATATATATATATATATATATATATATATATATATATATATATATGTATATAGACACACACACACACAATATAATATATATAATGAATATTTTTGTTCAGCTTACAATTTTTTTAATATAAAAAAATAATAAAGTTATTCACTTGTCTATGGTAATCAAAGAAACACTTTATTTTTTTTATTATTTTTTTTTTACAAAAACCAATTATAATTATTTTTATTAGTTAAAAGAAAACTTGAATAGAGCCATGTTATATCTTAAGATCAGTATATTATAATATACTTTACATAAAAAAGAGCGAAAGAAGAGAGAGAAATTTCAGTGGGCTATCTAAATTAACTGAGTTTAAGATAAGGAAGAAAACGTTGCACTACTACTTGTACTATATATACGAGAAAGATAACCAAGTTATTTACATATTTCCCATTACCTGCCACCTAAGGCGGCTTCACTCTGTAAGCTAGAGAGAGAGAGAGAGAGAGAGAGAATGAATAAGCAAGATTGCTCTTCTTACCAAATTGTATAACTTCCTCTCTTATGTGCTTCCTTAATACCTATAGTCTGTTGATTCGTGATTGTTGTGTAACGCGATATGCACAGTCATTGAAAAATCATAAGCTCAAGAATATTAAGATTTTTCATTTAAATTTAAATATCTTACAGGAACTAAATTACATCTGCCTATAATTAAAAAAAAATAATAATAAAAAAAACTTTTATTTACTTTTTCTTATCTTTCTTACAAGACAAATTGTAAATTGCGTTCTGTTATCGTTCTTAAATATAAGTTTGCGTTGATTAAAAAAGGCTTACGATATATATTTGGTACATAGAGAAAACCATATTGTATTTTTTTACCTGTAGTGGAGGATTTTTTTTTCTATTTAAAATTTTCTCATTTCTATACATTGATTTTTATAATTACCTCTTTTTAAAAAGAAATTTTTTAGGTTTTAACATATATTATAGAAAAGAGTTTTTTTTTTTTTTAAGTTTGATATTGAAAATGAGAAAAGAAGAAGAAAGATGCTGCTATGTGAAATATTTGCTTAACAAAATGAGTCTTCCTGTTTCTGAGACTCTGTTTCATTAATTTTTGTCGTTCCTTAGAGAACAATGTTTCTCATTATTTTTGATGACGTAGATAACAGAACAAAGAGGGCAGCACGCAGAAGGCTTTACTCCACTTCTAAATACTCAACTCAAAAAGTCTTTCTCTTTTCTTGACTTTATAAACATGATGAAATCAAAAGTACTGTAAATTTATATCGGCCTATTTTTTCAAAGTTTTTATTTTTACTCTATAATTTGCTTAATTTTATGTTGCATATTTATGTTAATTATTTAAAAAAAATTATTAAGCAAGTTATGTTTTGCATAAATCAAAATATTATTTATTAAAAATATTTCCGTTGTATTCATAAAATTATTTACATAAAAAATCTAATATGTAACAAATTACTGTGTTTAAAAACAATAAAATGGACAATTAAACTAGTAGGGAATTATAAATATATACATACAAAAAAGTAAATTAATTTTATATAACACGCAATATTTTTTTCTAACATCGTAAAAAAGTACAAATATCAGTATAGAGGTATTTTCTGTTTTATTTATAAAAAATCCTACTTGGAACGCCTGCGTTGTTAGGCAACTTGAACTACATAACTGCTCTACTGGTGGCCTACTTACCTATTCTGCAGGGGCTAAAATTTTAAATTTTTACAGCAACTATAACAGACCTTTTTTGTTAAATAATAATAATTAATTAAGTAAAATATGTATCCGTCTTTCGCATGCAAAGTATATTTAGGACTTTGCAACATTTACAAGCGATATAAATCAAAGACAGGCAGGCGGGAGAGTCGGAAAATGACAAATTTTAGTCAAAGGTTTTGAGTTTTTATTCACAATATCAAAATTGACGTTTATAATACAACTTTTTACTAATTAATAGTTATACTGCTTTGATATGGATAAAATAATTCTTAATATAACTTTATAATATTTTAACATTTGTTTTAATTTACATTTTAATTTTTTTTTTTTTTTTTTTTTTTTTTTTGCAAACAATATGTATGTCGAGTTTTTGTATAGTATAAGAGTGGAAAATACTAAAAATACATGAACTGTTTTTTCCCCCTTAAATTTATATTTTATTATCAAGTGTATCGCTCTGAATAATAAATAATTTCTTGATTTTAAATATTTATAATTATTTCTCATAGACTGTTTATAAAAATATTACTATTATTAAAAAAATGTTTATAATAATTTGTCTGTACAGAGGAGAATTCAAACAAAATATTTCTATTTTTAATTTGAGGCTTATTATTATTTTACTTGTAATAAAATAAGTAAGAATATTTACTTAAGTGTATAAGAAAATAAATATAATATATACATTTAAATGTATTAAAAGTTAACATTAGAAAATGAAGTTTGCAAATAAGTTTTTCTTTAGTGTGATATGTTATAGAAAAAAAAACTCATTATACAACATGAAGTTGTAGCAATGCAAATGAAAACTGTCAGTATATTATTAGAAATGTGGAAGCACAAGAAGAATTGGAGCAAAATTTATGTTTAAAAAAAGAAGTGAAAAAAAAAAAAAAAAAAAAAAAAGCGGCAAAGTAATTTATATTCAGATGAGATCGTGTTAAAGAATATTATTGTAAAACTTTTACACAATTAAATTTAGTTACAGAGATGTGAGTTTATAAAAAATTAAAATAATATATTTTTAACATTATAGTGACTTTAAAAAGTAGTAATAAAAATCCGTAATACGTATATGAACGCTTTTTATTAATAGATTTTCTTTCGTCTCTCATTAAGGCTATTTTTCACTATTATATAAATTTGTAAACTATCTTAACTTCAGAATTTTGCATTGAAAAATATAAAAAACAATGAAATATTTTAGAAATGGTGTAAGTCTTCTTATGTAATATGCATACAGTATAGTTGCTATTTTATATTGTGAATCCTTGATCACGCAAAAAAATAAACATGTAATAATTTTGCTAGCCCATTTTCAGCACATATCTTTTGATACAGCATAATCTATGTAACAATAGCTATGCATAGATAGCTATGTTACTGTACATAACATAAATATTATGTTTTACAGCATAACTATTTATATTGTTTTATTTTAGCATTATTTATGCTATAATGACATAAATAAATGTAGCATAAATTATTTAATTTATTCTTTTCGGTATTAAGTGCTGTTCACATTGCACAATATTTTTAATTTACAATAAATTTGATCCTTAAATTTCCATGCAATAAAATTTATTGCATATATTATAGAACTCAATGTAAACAGGCTATTGAATTTACCTTTTCTTGGTACGTTTCGTGTTTAAAAAAAAATTTAATAAAAAAATTGACTGTCAACATAATATATTGTGTAAGAGCATGCATGATGAATTGCATTATCAAAGTAAAATGTCGCAATATTCAATATAGCAGTTGTTGTCTCTTCTACCGTATTAAACCTCCCCTCTAATTCTGAACTGGGTGAACAATTGCATTTTAATTAAACAACAAAGTTTAAATTGCATTGAAAATTGCATCATTGTACCATCCAACTATACAGTATAATATCAAAGATACTTATTTGCCTGCTGGTTATACATGCACTGTAATGAATCTTCTCTTTATTATTGATGTCTTCCAATTTTTTTTAATTAATTTCTTACTGGAAGAAAACTTTATACATATATATTTCAATATTTCAAAAAAATAAAAATAAAAAAACGATTGAATGTTCAATATGACAAGAATGCTTTTTATGTTATATAAATATGATAAATTTGCGTAACAATAACTCTCATAGCTATATTATCTTTGACTTTATTAAAATTGTGATGTTGTTATGAATGGCACTCAATTGTGTATGGTCGAAGGGAGATTGAAGGACCCTGAATGCCACCTATGTTGAAAAGTTTCACGTTATAACAGCTTCTCTTTGAAGTTTATATAAGTTTCATTAGCATACATGGCAGCGTCACTATATATCGCAGGAAAATGCTTTGACGTTATACCGATATGGAATATATTATAGTATGGTAGATTTTAGGGTACAAAACAACAGCATCACAGTCGAAACTGAAGCGAGAGAGAGAGAGAGAGAGAGAAAAGAAAAAGAAAACATCACTAGCAACAAAAATCATCTTTATTAAAACGATTTTAAAAGGTGTAAGCTCATGTTTTTATACTTAAAAAAGATCACATTTATTGTTAGAAGTGTATATATTTTCAGATTTTTTTTATGTATATTATGTATGTATATGACTTTTTTTTTTTTTTACTGGATCTTGAAGGTAAAAATGTTAACTTGAATATGCATATATTTATACTGTTAAAAACATGTCGGTAGACGTGACAATTTTCCTTGAAGATTATGATCTCTCTCTCTCTCTCTCTCTCTCTCTCTCTCTCTCTCTCTCTCTCTCTCTCTTACACACACACACACACACACACACACACACACACACACACACACACACACACACACACACACACACACACACACACACACACTCACACTCACACACACACTGTCTCTCATAATTGCAATGACAGTCTGATTAATTTTGACATGAAATACCAAAAATAAATGTAAATAAACATTAGATAAAGTGCAGTGTACCAACATCGTATAATATATGTACAGTACAAATACTGTATGTGTCGTGTGTGTATATATATATATATATATATATATATATATATATATAATATATATATATATATATATATATATATATATATATATATATATATATATATATATATATATATGTAGACACGTCACAGGTGTATAAAGTAGTGTCTTGTTATATTGGTCTCAATGTCATATGACACTATAGTGTACGACTATTAAGCTCCACTGAGATGACTCTTGCTGTATGTATGTATTTGTATGTAATACGGACGTAAGTCGTATATACAGTAGTGTCACAAGGCACACAAGAGCAGTGCAAACTAAAAGAAGAAGTAAAAGAAAAAAAAAAAAAAAAAAAAAAAAAAGAAAAGAAAAAAAAACACCTGGGGAGCAGTTTTGTAAGAGCCACAGATGTAACAAAATGTCAGGACTTGTGATGTCGAACTTACATATCACCCAATACGACATACTGACTTTTATATCCAAACATTAAATGTTATATCTGTTTTTTTCTTCTATCCTTTCTCTTTTTCTCCTCGTCTTAATTCTTTATCCTCTCTCTCTCTCTCTCTCTCTCTCTCTCTCTCTCTCTCTCTCTCTCTCTCTCTCTCTCTCTCTCTCTCTCTCTCTCTCTCTCTCTCTCTCTCTCTCTCTCTCTCTCTCTCTCTCTCTCTCTCTCTCTCTCTCTCTCTCTCTCTCTCTCTCTCTCTTTCTCTCGTTTTATTTTTACTAGTTTTAATGCACTGTATGACATTTTATATTGGACGCCTGTCTGTGTATTTATAGTCTAATGTTACACTAGTCATATTGACTCAAGAAAACATAAAAGTTAAAATGGGAAAGAAAAAAAAGAAAAAAAAAAAAAAAAAAAACGAGAAAAAGATGAGAAATAAAAATATACTGAAAAAGAGTAAAAAAAAGGAAAAAGGAAAAAAAAAAAAAAAAAAAAAATGGAACGGGTTCACATAATGTGTACCTTTACTTTATATCAAGTTTTTTTTTTATATTTAATATATATATATATATATATATATATATATATATATATATATATATATATATAAAATATATGAAAATATATTCGTTTCAAAATACTGTATTGTGAATTAATAATATAGTAATAATAAATAGGCCGTACTCCAAAGCACATGCGGTTGATAGGTAATTGAAATTTACTGCCGTAAGGTTAAATTTATATTATATAAACAAATGGATATTATATTAGAATGTATATCATTATTGAAATGAGGATTATTTTTTGATGTTGTAAAAAAATGTTTGCACGTGTACATGTACATACAATTTTTATTATTATATTAGATGTTAAAGCAATTTTAATGACAGAAAACTTCATCTATGTACATTTCTATTCTTGGCAAAAAAAAAAAAAAAAAGAAAAAAAAAAGAAGAAGAAGAAGAAGAAGAAGAAGAAGAAGAAGAAGAAGAAGAAGAAGAAGAAGAAGAAGAAGAAGAAGAAGAAGAAGAAGAAGAAGAAGAAGAAGAAAAAGAAAAAAAGTTGCTAAACTTTATTAACTTAAAATTGGTAGATTTCTCAAAGGAATAAAAGCTTTATTTTTTAAGGTTGGGTAGGCTAAAAAAAGAAAAAGAGACGACAGGGTGGTGGAAAAATAACGTAACAGGGATATCAGTGACTTTTTTCCTCTCTCTCTCTCTCTCTCTCTCTCTCTCTCTCTCTCTCTCTCTCTCTCTCTCTCTCTCTCTCTCTCTCTCTCTCTCTCTCTCTCCCTCCTTTTCTTTTGGTCCAAACTGAGTGAGTGCGTGGTGAAACCTCGTTGTCTTTTCTTTGGGATGTCTCGCAAGACAGAAAATCCATTCCAGCATCTTTCTCTCCCTCTCCCTTGTTCGTGTCCACCCGTCTCTTCAACTATTTCAAAACTTCACTAAAAATAACGCGAATCTCCTATGTATATGACGCACACACATAGGTATAAAGCTAAAATAAAAATTGATACCAATAAAAAATATTGACACAACGGCCTTATAAATGTAACAAATTCTACTGCTTTCTTTTATACCTTTATTTATATATATAAAAAAAGTATAAAAAAAAGAGGAAAAAGCATAATCGAAATCTACGGGAAAGAAGAGTTTGATTTCAATTTATATTCTGGTCGTGTTACACAGACAAAGGCGAATTGCAAAAAAAAAAAAAAAAAAAAAAAAAAAAAAAAGTATTATTTCATATCTATTTCTTTTTTAGGCTATATGTCTGTATTTGTTATGGTATCATATAGAATCGTTTGTAAGCGAGAAATAAATAAAAATATATAAACGAAATTGTTGCTTGACATAAACAGTAAGGTGTAAAAACAGTTTTCTATTATATGAAAGGAACAAGAACTCGTATTGCTACTGTATGGTTTTAAAATTATATCTTTACTATTGTATGGTATATATGAAGATACAAAATGCATACATTTATAAAACTTATACTTATATTGTGCAGAAATGCTAGAATGAATTTATTTATTGATATGTATTTTGGCAAAAGTCAAATACGAGATTTTGGCAATATTGCTGTTTTATACAAAGAAAGAAAAGGAGACAAAACTGTTAGTATAATGTTGCAATAACTTCACAGAATAATTCTTTGTGTTTATGTCTTTATTTATTTTTTCCCAAAATAATAAGCCCAAAATATATTGAGCTCCTTAAAAAGCGACATTGGTTTCTAGGAGAAAGGAAAAAAAAGCGGGGGGGAAGGGGGGGGGGGGGAAGAAAGGTTTGAAGGAGCTTTGAGAGAAAATAGTATGGGACCCGGGAAATGCCATACCAGCTTGCTAAAAAGAGGAAAAGCAAATTCCTTGTGTGCAACTTTGTGTGGGTTGGTTCTAGCTGCACAACACACAGTAAAATAAAAACATGTTAAAAAAAAAAGTGAAGAGAATTTTTTTAGTCGGATTTAGATGACGAGGACACACAAGGCAGGCAGGCAGAAGTATAGGAAAACGACAAATCTCTTATTGGTCTTTCTTTTCTCAAGTTAAGCCGTGAAAAGTTGCTTCGTATGTGTGAGATGAAAACCAAATTATTCTCTTTCTTTCTGTAACGTATATAAATTTGAAATAAAGTTAACAAAGAAAGAAAAACTAAAGTTTTGTCATATCTTCGTGTATTTGCTGTACTGAACACAATACACAATTTGCCGCAAAATATAGAAGTACAGATAGTAAGTATTATTATACATACACATATATATAATATAATAATAATAATATATATATATATATATATATATATATATATATATATATATATATATATATATATATATATATATATATATATATTTTATATATATATATATATAGTTGCTGCTTATTACCTTTGAACGTCACTATATTATTCAATTTGAATTACAAGTCCATATGGGCTGGAAATTTAGAAAGAGACCGCTAAAAAATTTGCCTTTGTCAGTTCTTTTTTTTAAATTTTTTTTTTTAATAATGAAAAAACAGAAAGAATGTAGATTTCTTTACTAAAATTTAATATGACGTGGCTTTATTGTACTGTACGGTATAAAATGAATATGATACCATATATATATATATATATATATATATATATATATATATATATATATATATATATATATATATATATATATATATATATATATATATATATATATATATATATATATATATGATTTGAAGTTTTAAAAGAAAATTCATAAAAAAAAAAATTATGTATGAAAAAAGTTTATACTTTTATTATAATGTAAAATTGTTGAGGGTTGGGTGCAATTTTACTGTATAATTGATACCAATTAATGACTCATCCATTCTAAAACATTATTTTTATTATATACAAGAGTCATAGATATATAAATTTTAGTAATCAAACTAAATAAAAGCGATTAGCCGATGTGTGACTGTAAATTGCTCACGTTGTTTGCTCTCATCTCTGTGTATATCGCCGCTAATGACGATGGAAGGAGAGGTTTATAACGAACATAGACAGCTAAATAGAAAATGACCAGCACACTAACGAGTCAGCTTGCAAACGTCGATGTTGTAATAAAGAAGATAGAAAAAAAATAGAAAGAGATATAAAAACGATTGACCTGATGGAGAGAGAAGTGCAACTTTCTTTCAATTCCCTATCCACAGTACCATTACGTGCTATAATATTGCTATAGTAGCTTCTTTTATCCCTAAGGATGCGTTTAACCAGCCATTATCTAACTCTCTCCTCTCTTTCGTTTTCTTGTTAATGCTCAAACTTGATGTGCATTACGTACACTATCATGTACTGTGCTTAAATTCAATTTTTTTTTTATCTAAAAACTGTTTTCTTTCTTTCATTCAAGATAGTTAAGAAGAAAAAAACAATCGTGCTTCTGAAAAATGTTTATTGCGTTTTTCTTTTCTTGTATATTTTTTCCCCAGTTAAAATTGGGACATAATTATAAAGTAATAAATATTACTTTCAAAACTTTTTTTGTAAGGTTACTTTGATGTATCTTGTAAAGAGTATTCTTTTTTTTATTTATTGATATTGTTATTTGAATTCATATGTAGTGACTTCGGTATAATATATATGTACTTTTTTTAAGAAGCTGGATATAGAAATAAAAAATATATGTTGTATACATCAAAATCACATCGTACATATTATATTTATATAAAATAGTAGTTTGTGTAAAAATAAAATACATTTTTTGACTTCAACACACGTACTTATAAGTGACGTGAGACTTAGATTTAGTCATTTCCTTTCGTCATCATATACGAATGGCAATGTAGTATGAAGTCGTAACCAGGAAGTTGGTATAAAGCTAACAGTATATAAGAAATAGCTCACACTTCATCGCCATAAAATGATAGCAACCAACATCTTTCTACCAGTACCATTTTTGACATAACCTATACATATATATATAAGCATCGTATATATAAATATCTTATTATATATTATCAAGTTAAAGTCAAAATTTAGTTTAACCTAAAGATATCTTGTGCTTCCTTTTAACCATTTCTATATCATCTTTCTCTAACAGTATACCTTTCTCTTTTCTCATCTCTTTCCCTCAGTTTCATTTACTTTAGAGAGAATAAGAATCAAGCAAAGTTACGTTTACGTTTCAACCGTCTTGTGCCATTAAACTGATTTACCCGCACGTATACACACACACACACACACACACACACATGCTTCTCTATTCTCTCTCTCTCTCTCTCTTATGTAAAAGACAATGCGTATGTACAACGAGGGTTTTGGTATGGTTGCTTAAATTTTCCACCCAACAGTAACTCCTCCCGTGCTTACTTTACCATCATATTGCAAGTATATACATGAGATACCCACGAATGCAAAGCGAGATTATCGTCAGGAAAACAGTCACCAACCCTTATAAGAGCTTTAATAATAATACTATATTCTTAATATTACCATACTCTCCTCTTTCATACAATCTCTCTCTCTCTCTCTCTCTCTCTCTCTCTCTCTCTCTCTCTCTCTCTCTCTCTCTCTCTCTCTCTCTCTCTCTCTCTCTCTCTCTCTCTCTCTCTCTCTCTCTCTCTCTCTCTCTCTCTCTCTCTCTTAATAATATAACCACCCTCAGCTTCATCTTGCAGTGGTTGACGTTCATGATATTATTATTATTATTCCTATATTTAATGAAGATGAAACGCATGATGGAATGCATAAAATACTTTTATAAAAATTGCTACATAAAGTAGAAAGAGAGAGCTTTTTTTATGTCACTAATTTGCACTTTATTATAAAACTTTTTCTTTTTCTGTGGTTTAGACTGCAGATTGTAGAGAGATGGAAAATATTTTTCCTTTCAAATTTACATAAATTTTATTTAATAAATTTCTTGTAAAAACAGGGGGAGAAGAAAAAGTATTATTAATTCTTTGATTTATTTACTTCTTCATTTTTATACATCAATGTTTTTTACAAGCAAACGAAAGAGAGACACACAAACAAAGAATAAATATTTTGTGAATGAAAATACTATAATATTTTTATAGCACTTTTTCCCCCAATACCGTATAGTGTAAAAAAAAATGCGTAGTATTATGCAAGCATAGAAATATTGTGAGAATATAAAAGATTTTCGTAGGTAGATTTTGTTGTTGTTGTTATATATTTTAAGAAGAAAAAAAAATCTTTATTTGTTTGACTGAGTGAATTTCGTCTGTCTTATTTCCCGCGGGGATTTAAGCTGTTAATAATTGAGCAAGTTGTGCTTTTCTTTTGGTATCTTGCTGAAGTGCTGAGGCAAACGTGCATGCATACTCTTGCTGCCCAGATCTTTCTGTGTGCAAAGTCAACCTCAAAGATGTGACGTGATGACACTTTGCCACTTTCTTAAGTGGCTTGCAAACTTTGACAAAAAAAAAAAAAAAAAAAAAAAAATCCACAATTCTCGTGACAGCTTTTAGGTATTGTCAAAGTATAGGATGAAGAACATGCTAAACGTTTGTTTTATTTATTTATTTATTTATTTTTATTTTATTTTTTTGTGAATAACTCGGAAATGTATGAAAATTTTCTAGTTTTAAGAGTCGACACCAAGAAATTTTGAATTTTCATGAGATTGTTCAATACTCTTGCAAAAATATCAAATCAATTTTTTTAGAAAACTCCAAATTTGTATACATAGGTCATATAATTTTCTGCCTTAAAAAGTTTTTTTTTTTTTTTTTTTTTTTTTTTTTGTTTTTTTTACTCTTAAAAGTTAAATTTGTAGCATATATATAAGATGTGAGAATATAATATACTTTTTAGTTTTCCCAATGGATTATACACGTTTGTTAATATTCTCTCTCTCTCTCTCTCTCTCTCTCTCTCTCTCTCTCTCTCTCTCTCTCTCTCTCTCTCTCTCTCTCTCTCTCTCTCTCTCTCTCTCTCTCTCTCTCTCTCTCTTGAGTTGTGTGAGAAAATGAAAGCTAACCAGAAAGTGAGAGAAAGGTGTGGCATTGCGGCATGAATGAATAAAATGCGAAACAGTATGTATAAATATACTTACTGGTCGAGTTATATGTATAACAGCTCTTATATCATCACGTTACGTTACCTGTCAGTTATACAAGTCGTGTGTGAGGCCAGAGGAACATCCGCAGTTTGCCACTGAAAATTTTTCGACCACCCTTTTTCCTTCCTATTTTACCACAAAACATAATACGGCTTTTCTACTTGGTACACGCAATATTATATATATATATATTTTTTTGCCTTTCTTGCATCGATATTATAAAATATTAATATATCAGTAAAAAATTATAGTAACTTTATATATGAATAGACATTTTTAAATTTTGTGAATTTTCCCTGGTTTGAACCAATCAAAATGTAGAATTACACCAGATAAAATAGCATGCAACTTTATCTTATAATTGAATCTAATTAGAGATAGGATTTCACATTTAAATACTTTTGTGTGTGCTTTGTTGTAGTTTTTTTTTTTTTTTTTTTTTTTTTCATGTTGTTAACATTTTTTTTTTATTTAATTACATCCATGGTATTTGTATTTGTGTATTTTTTTGTGCATATGGGGATAAAAATAAAAATGTTAAAATGTGTTTGGAATTACAAAATGGGTAAAATTAATCAAATAAAAAAAAATCGCCACACATTTGTGATAATTGTGTACTGTGTAAACAGAGCAACACAATAGATTAAATAAATATTATTTACCTGTAATGTTTTTATTTTTACGAAAGTAAATTAAGATACATGATCTTCTATACAAACAGTATATTCTTTTGTTCTATTTTTGTATGCATTAATTTTATACGTTAAATTTTAATATTTTCTTTATTTGTTTCCAATCAATTTAATAATCATTTGCGCAAATAAAATTAATTTAAATGTACTTAAAAAATATAATGATAATAAAAATACAAATTTTTACACTCGTTAATTATTAAACTAATGAAAAATATATAAAAATTAAACACAAAAAGATGTATTTTAAATGCAAATAAAATTTATTTTAATTATGCATCATTTAAAAAAATAATACAGTTAATTACATACATAGTGTATACATATATGTGGTGGTATACCCTCTTTGAGTTGTACAAAAAGAGAAAATGTAAGTGAGAGAGAAAGTCTATTATGAAAGTACACTTACCTAAAGTTAACTATATAGTATATTTTAACATGTGGTGGATATCATTTTTATTATTATCTCAAGCCTATGTGTGGTTACTCATAAGTAAGTATATAAGAGTGAGATATATGTACGTATAGAGAAAGGGATGTGAAGGAGAAGTACGAGAGTTTGAGGGTGGTAGATATGTATTATTATATAATAGAGAATATTATACAGTGATGTTGAAGAGAAATACAGACTTTGTATAATAGTACAGTACAGTACAGCTACGCCACAACACAGAACAGTTGTTTAACTTCTATACGTATATTATGTATGTTGTACGCATATAGCAGTATGTATGTAACTTGACTATCATCTAACAGTAACTACATACAGTAGCTAGCACAGAAGTATAATAATATACTAACGTGTTTCACGTTTTATTATACAGACACTTTTAACTCACAGAGACCCACGAAATAAACGAGCTAAAACTTCAGAACATGAATATATACATGGTACAGAAAAAAAAAAAAAAAAAAGGATATATATGTACGTATGTACTATACGGTACAGTTCGTAAAAAAAAGTATTCTCCTTTGTGTATGCCAAAGTAAATGTAATCAGCTCTGTATCTTTTAGTCTATAAATGTAGATTTATTTTCTATAGTGAGGTTCACTATAATATGATTTATTTTTTTATGCTTGGGTAGTTTGAAGTATATAAGGGTAAAATAAAAAGTAATAAGCTAATTTTGGAGCTACGTTTTCAAACAAATAATATTTCTGTAACTTTACTTTTTTTTTTTTTTTTTTTTTTTTTTGTAAATTAAAAATTAATAATTTATTCTGTGCATTTTACATTTTTTTTTTAAACTTTTATATTTTGTTATACATGAAATTACTTTATATAGGATAAAAGCCTCGTTTCTTTCTTTTGATATTTTTACATTTTAAATATTTATTTGTTTTTAAATGAGTTTAAAATTTTAATTATATATATAAAAAAAAAAAAAAAAAAAAATGTTTGTAAAATGAATTTTATTCCATTCTCTTTCCAGTAAATTGAACTTTGTTTAATTTAATTTCAATATTTTGCCACAAGCGGATTGCTCTCAAATTTTAATTTACATTGAACTTGTACAGTGGTGATGGTTTATAAGTTTTTACAATATAATTATTATTATTTTATGTTTCGTTAAAAGTAGCCTTCAAATTTGTTAAAATAAAAAATACAATTTCAGCAAGTGAACATGCTCGTTTATATTTCGACATTGAATTTTAATCAGCAAGGAAGAGGTAATGGGATTTGCAGATTTTTTTTTTTTTTTTTTTAATTGTATTTTAAATTGTAAATAGTTATTTTAGGTAATACTACTTTTATTATACTGTATAACGTAATTAATATTACTAGATATTATACACAAAATACTATTACTGTCCAATAACTGTGCCTATCAAATAAAACAGAAGCAAATGTAATTGATACGAGAGAGAAAAATTGGGATATAATTATGAAGTGGCTTCATGATTTTAGTAAAAGTTTAAAGTTAAAAAAATCTGTGATATAACAACAACAACAAAAATCAAATGAATGAAATGACCACATAAAAGTGCACTTTATCTCATGCATTTAATTAATACGATTCTTTGATATTTTTGACCAGCTTTTAAAAGATAAATAAATGTTCAGTATAAAAATAAAATGTAACATTTTCAATTCATTTTAAATTTGTGTCTAAAAATATCATTTTGTCTTGCCCTGCAGTTAAATCCTCAATTTTAAACAAAATGTTTGTAGACATCAGATACCATTCAAAATTAAAGAAACACTTGAGTTTTTGTAAAAGACACTTAACATTAAATAAAAGGCAAAAAAGGACTAAATGTGAAGAAATGGTTTAATAAAGACTTTTTTTTTTTTTTTTTTTTTTTTTTTTTTTTGGGAGTTGTGTTTGCATTGAGAGTATGTTGGGATGCGAAAAGTTATTGATGTTCGCGGCACCGCCCTCACCTCTACAGCCGGTAATTAAAAAGCAAGAGAAGCCAAGAAAGACAGGCACCGTTTTCTTCTTCTAGAAGATCTCTTTTGCCATCCTCAGATTTTATGTCCGGTAAAAAAAAAAAAAAAAGAAAAAAAAAAAGTTTTTCGTTTCGAATCTTAATTAAAATTTTACATTTCCTTCTCTCTTTTTTAACCCTTTTTTTTTCTTTTATGCATTTGCTTTTGATGGAATTTTCATCTTACATAAAAAAAATTAGTTTAGTAATGAAATAATTTACACGCGTATGTCTTAATTTTTTTTTTTTTTTTTTTTCTCCTTGCTCTAAGTTTTTCTCTTCATATTTTAATTCTTAATGAAATACTAAAAAGAATTTCACTCAAATGTTTATATTACTGTTCATCAAAACTTTTTAGTTAAAATTAGCTCGTATTTAAATTCTCTCTTTTTTTTATTAACGTAAGTATTTACAAGCATGAGAAATGTATTTTTTGTTACGCTTGATTTTTATTATTATTTTTGTCTTTTCTGATATTTATATCATTGGAAGTTTTGACTTTATTCCTTGTTTTGATTGTTTAAAATGATCTGTGAGAGACTAGTTGTAAAATTAGCCCGTGTGTCACTAATTACAAGACTTTTCAACAAATGGGGGGTGGGGGGGGGTCTAGGTTTCTCTTGTTTTAATAGGTGTGATATAGTTTGAAAGAATTAAAGTACTATACAACTCTAATTATAAACCAAAACATGAATACACTTTTTTACTTTCATTTTTGTCCTTCTTTTCGTTTGCACATTTAACGTTTGTGTGTATCACAATTTCATGATGGGTATTACTTGCAGGTTGCGTGTAATTTCTGTTGTAAGACAAACTGTGAACGTTCGGTATGTAATATACAGTAATGCATCAATAACATTTTAATAAATGTTTTTTTAAGCACAATAAATTTACAAACCCTTTACGTACAAACATCGTTATTTTTGTTCCCGTTAACTTATTACATGGCACACGTTGTATGTTGTAAGATGTATGTTTGTTCAGTAACGATAAAGTTTATACTCTATGTTGGAGCTGAATAATGTAAGATTTGGTATTTGTGATGATACTGTACCAACGAGTATAAAGATAGTGAGAGAGTTAGCTGACTGGCTGATAGTTTTCCCAATAGATTTACTTCATGTAGTTTATAAGTTTTCTAAAAGACAAGCATGAGGTTTTAACTTAACTCTAAACTTCAGTGTAAAATTTACAATTTTAACACAAGATATCATGTTTTTTTATGTTTTATTAAAAACAAAACAAAAATTGTTAAACCCTACTTTCTTCACTTTTTTTTAAAATATTTTAAATCCCCTATAGATCATTGCTGTAAAAGTTTATAATAACACAAATTTAAGCTAAGAAATATTTTAAAGTTTGTTATGTTTTTTTTTTTTTTTTTTTTTTTTTTTTCTATACGCTTTTCTATAAAACACGCCTGCATGAAAGCAAAGTATACTATATAGTTAAAGACAATGCTTTATATTTAAACCCGACCGATTTTTATTTTATTTTCTCTTTTGTCATTTTCTCATATTATACTCAAGTTAACTGAGCTAGGCAGAAAATATCACATTTCATTTGTTTTTTCTTCAATCCTCTAAGGGACACTTTTTTTTTCTATCATGTAAAACCCCCTTTTTTGTGCTTTGTGATGAAAGAGAAGACATGGAATCTTCTTTTTATTTTATTTTATTTTACTTTTTTTTTTCTTTATATAAGATTGAATCCAAACTTTAAGATTTTCCTTTATGTATTATTTTAAATCTGGCATATCAAATTCTTAAGCCTTATTCAATAGACAAGATTTCTAACCAATCGTTGGACTTGATTGTATATAATATAATTTAAATTATTTGGTCGTACAGTGTTAATTTCAATTATAAATAGAATTAAAACTCCCAATATTATATGGGTGTTATTATTTGTTTTTCGTTTTGCATACGAACGCGTTGATCTTTTATTTATTTATTTAATGCTATATCATTTGCATAAATACATGTAATTTATAATATTTACACTATATATTAAAGTGGAAATACTCTGTGTTATATGATTTACGTGTCATGATATTATAATGGTTTTAATCTCCCCTTTAAAAAAATAATAAAAATAATAACTTCGCATTGGTAATTTGGACTTAAATAGTATACAATACTTTATATTTTCAATGCTTGCAAATACATGTATGTAATAGTATAATACATTTCTATAGCTTTTACTCTTTCATGCGTAAATCATACATAAATATATAGTAAAAAAAAAAAAAAAAAAAAAAGGTTCCTTCTGTTTAATATTAAAAATTTAAATTTACGATGGATACGATTTTCAATAATTTATTCAATACTCCTGACATAGTGATATATTTCACTAGACCTTTATACTGGTCTATTTCTTCTAACAAACACTTTATTTTTTAGAGGTGACAATATCCAGAAGAAGAAGAGAAAAAAAATGAAATAGTGTGCTTGTAAATTTTTATTGCATGTTCACCATTATTGTTCACTTTTTTTTATTACTATTATTTGTGTGAGTAGCTTATATATTTCAAAGCAAAATAAAAAGATTTGACCTTCACATTACAATTTTTTTTTTTCTACACGTTTTAAAGAACATATTAAATTTATAGCTGAAAAGATTAGTTTATAAATCCTAAAAAAATAAAATAAAAAAGAAACATAAAACATAGCTATTTTTTTTCCCTTCATGTCATTGTGGGTGATCTGATTATATTTCAAAAATAGAACATTACTTTAATCCTCTTCTTAACGTGATAGCACATTTATAATGGAGTTTCACGTTACTCAATGATATACAACTTGGAAAAAAAAATTGTAATGCTGGGTATTTTATTTTACATGTTATTTTACAGAGTTTGGCCCATGACTTGGCATTTACATGTTTACATTACATCAGTGTGAGTGAGAGAGAGAGAGAGAGAGTGAGAATAATGGGTGGTTGGTTCGCAACCCTCACGTAATAGGGGTACAATAATAACTCTCCCATTTTTATATCCCAACTCTAGTTGGATTGTTGATATTCTTGTCAAAACGCGTGACAAGGGAAAAAAAAGAAGAAGATAACATAAACACTACCACACGATACACACAACCCACCTTTTCACTAAAACGTGTTGCTTTAATAGAAACGATCTTCAATAAAGAGAGAGAGAGAGAGAGAGAAAAAGAAAGAAAAAATCTTGTGTGCTCCAAAAGTATTGTAAAGGTGGTTGATATCATAATGATGGGATACTTGGGTGTGATATAGTTTCATTATCGTTTTATTACACTATATTTTTATACCCCAGTAATATCTTTAAGCTTTCATGTATTAGTGTTGAAATGATTTCTTAGTTTCGTTATATAAGATAAGTAATAGTCACGTCGTAATTTGTAACTAATATTACATTATTGCATGTGGAAAAAAATAACATGAATTCTATTTCAGTAAATATTATATTAATAACATTGAAATTGTAAAAAAAAAAAAAAAAAAAAAAGTAATAATCGTTATCAAACACTATAATATGGCACAGGAAAAAAATATAGTTGAAATAAAAAATTAATACTAGTTATAATAATTTTAATAGTAGGTTAAAATGGTAATAAACCACGAGTTCATATACGTTTAATCTTAGATAAAATAACTAAAAAGTAGTATTTTTAGTATTGTTATTATTATTTTTAAATATTTTCATAAAACAACTTATTGTTTTTGTAGTACAAAATTAAGAAAATAAATTCAGTTTGTCATGATGTATCGTTGTTATATTTTTGTGTAATGGAGTGTGTGTGGAAAGATTTGAAGCCAGGACTTTTGCTTACTATGTTAATGATCCCAATATAGTATACAAATAATGTTCATCTTAAAGCAGTGATAAAGAAGTTTTTAGAGAAGAGACTATTACTTGAGTTGGAGTCAGGCAGAGAGAGAGAGAGAGAGAGACCTCTTGATTAAAACTTAAGCGTACACCACCGTGTTGTTTGAAGTAGACGAGCAAAGTAAGCAAGGAAAGATCTAACTTCTCTTATTAACAACGTTCACAGCCAAATTTCCTTTTCCTTTCTTTTTCACTCTCTCTAGCTCCTTATTCTACTTTTCTACAAAATGATCTCGTTTCTAATGTTTTAATAAAAAAAAAAAAAAAAAAACTGAGACTAATATGTATATAGTTTTATGCATAATTATTAGTTATTCCCTTAGGAACTTATAAGACGCTTTTAAAAAATAAGGAGAAAATTTTATAACGTGCTAAAAAATTTGAAACTCTGTTGGGTACATTTATTTTCAATTTATTTATTTTGCTTAAACAACGTAATTTTTTAGGATTAAGGGGGGAAAAACTACTTTTATGTATATTTCGTCGTGGTAGCGGAAAGAGGTTTTAATTGATTTTTTGTTATTGGTGGATCATACTAGCCAATTATTGGTGGCACGGGATAAGGCTAAGGAATTTTACCTTCCTATCCTTGGGCATTGAGGAACCATATATATTATATTATATTCTATTCTTTTTTATTATTTTATTTTGAGAAAGCCAAGAGATAAGAACAAGAAACACATTTTTAATTGTTTTTAATTATATTTTAAAAATAGAATTTTTCATTATTTTTTTACACCAATTGGAAAAAAGTCTTTAAGTTCCACGGCTAGAAAGTTACAGTCACACTTACAGCTTTCTGCAACAATTTTGTTTAACTTTTATGGTACCTTTTTCCGCTACCTTGACGATTTGTTTTTCTTTTAACTATCCATATAAGTTGTATTTAGTATTCTATTTCATATTCAATTACTCGCACTGTTTTATGAGCCTATTTTACAAAAGCTGTTTAGCAGATAGAATAGGGGTATATACATGTTTGTAGTTTTTTTTTTATGTTGCTAATAAACTAAAGGTAATGGGTAATGAAGAGAAGTATACAGAACAGCTACGTTTCGCAAAGAAAATAATAAGGGAAAGGTGTAACAAAAAAATTAAGATATTATACACAAAAAAGATGCAAAGAAGAAGAAAAAAAAATGAAAAGGTTATAAAAATTGTGTGGTCTATATCCAACAATGTATATATTGGACCATGAAAAGCAATTAGAGAGCCAAGCTTTTTCTTCTTTATGTGTGCTATTAAAAGTCTTGTAAGTTAGTTAACAAAAGTTAAAGCTATAGAAAGAAGAAAGAGAGGGTAGATAGATATACTATAGTATAATATCTGCAACAAAGCAAATAGTTTTCGGATGTAACCTAAATAATGAACGGAAATAGTAATTAATTTATTATTACAGTTATTATACTATCATTATAGAAGAATTAAATTAATAAGTGTTGAAAATAATAATAATATTAGATTACATATTATACACATCAAAAGTTATTGTATTATTAATTGCAAATGTATAATATTATTATAGTTAATAATATTTTCAAAATTATTTTAGGCGTGTAATGTATAGTGTTAATTATGACTATAATAAAAGTTTAGGCGCGAGCGATCTTGTGCAAAGCGGCGTACGAAACTAATTTCCTCATAAAGTTTCTCGTCTATTATATATATATAAAAAAAAGTCGCATGTTCTGTGTGTACAATAAATTACTAGCAATTAACTTCTTTTTTTTTTTTCCTCTTATACTTCAAAAGTATATTTTTCGTTTTCTTTTTAAATAAAATTCAATTTAAGTTTTTTTAGTATATTAGTATATTATTAAAATAAAATGATAAATTGAGTATAATGATAATTTATACTCTTTTTTTCTTTCTATAAGATATTTTGAAGAGTGATGATATGTGATGTTTTTGACAAGTAATGTGACCTAATATATTTTCAGCTACTTTTATAGACGTAGTAATACCTTCTGTGTGATCTGAAATATGATCTTACAACTTGAGCTTGTAAACTACTTGCCAGCTAAACTGATTAAATTTTTTCTTTATTACAAAGTTCAAGTGCTTTAATTAAAAAAAATTTTTTTAGTAAATATGTAAATACTATATAAAGTTATTGTTTACTTTAAAAAATACTCATCGGCATGTGGCATTATAGAAAATGCAAAATAAGCGCTATTTAGACTAATCATAACATACCAACCCCTTTTATTTACGCAAGTATAATTTTCACCTTTTTTTTTATTTTTAGTAAGCACGGTATTATCACGTTCGTTGCATAATACGCGTAACATATATAGAGTGCGATCTTTCTATGTATATCCCTGTTGACTTCGTAGCCACGTAGGCAAAGGGGTTGGAAACGACGTGAGGAGGAGGACATGGACAGATGGTCATGCGTCTACTGCCTTCAGTTTTTCTCTACACACACACAGTGTACGTCACTCGTTGGTTGCACAATCCCTTAGGGAATATAGAGAGAAGTAGTGTACTCCGTGCCTTGCAAACCTTATTTTGTCTCTCTTTTTCTCTCTCTCTCTCTTTCTTATACAACTGTATCATCATAGTTACTCCCTTGCTTCATACAAAAAAAACAACAACTTATTTTTGAGGACGAAAAAAAAAAAGTGTCTAAGGACTATATCCCAAGCCCAGCGAACAATGCACATGGGGTCTTTCTCCTATATAGTAATTATATTTGTGTATTTTAATAACATTTATGTACTTTAATTAAAAATAATTGTAACAATTAGTCAACAAAATGTTATAAGTATAGGAATAGAGAAAGATATTTAAGTAGTACAATATTAAAGTTTTTTTTTTTTTTTTTCTTCTTGTTTTTGTTTTGGTTATAATGAATGATTAATATCTAGAGATGCAATAGTCTTGTCAAGATATACAGTATAATATATATATATATATATATATATATATATATATATATATATATATATATATATATATATATATATATATATATATATATATATATTATGTTATGTATATATGTGTTGTGACGTATATACTTAAGGAAATCTTGTATTGAAGGCACTCAAGAACTTGCTGTATATATAGTGTAATTTTAGATACCAAGATGATTGGAAAAAGCAACCTAAGACATTTTTGTTGCTTATATTATATAAGCTTTGAGAACACAGGATGTAATGGAAGTGTAAGCAAAATTAGGTTGTTTTATTCAAACTTATGAAAGAGATCAATATTATCATACGACGTAGTTTATAGCTAATTATAGTAATTATAAATCCTATAATATATGCTAACAAGTTTATATCAATATTTTCTTACGTACAAAAAGAATTAAGGTACACAAATACTACAGTATATTATGTCACTTTTACTACTGAAATAAATCAATCTGTTTATTAAGGATAGTAATCATTTTAAATATACAGTCTATATTATATTTATTTGCTTGCACCTAAGTATAAAAACTATAACGGTTTATAATATACATAAAATTTTACCCAGCAAATCTTTGTTTATTTTGTATGTTTAAAGTTTAAAATTATATACGATAAAATAAAGTATAGTTGTATAGTAGTAAACTCAAAAGTTTTCTTCTCTTTCTCTAAAACTTCAGTCACTTTTGCACGCACACTTTTATGTGTGTCTCATGTATGTAAAGTAAGTGCGCGACTTTGCTTCGTCTTGAGGTTCTGAATGTGTATGTTATGTGCTTGTTGTTTACTTGCTTCGTTTTTTGCAACATCCTTCTTCTTTAACTAACAAGTCATACCAACCCTCCTCCAAACCCTTATTATATAAAAGACAAATTTTAACCCTTTTTGTTCCAATGTAAACAAAAATCTTTCTTGTCTTTTCTTTTCTCATCTAAAACTTTATATTATATATATATATATAAAAAAATCCTAATTAAATTTACTAAAAATGTGACAAGTTCATTATAAAGTGTACAAGAGAATAAAATATATATATTATACATATTAAATAAATATTTAATTATTCTTGAATAAATGTTTTTAAAATTTTCTCTCTTTTGTGTTTAATTGTAAAATTATGTAAAAGACTAAGTTTTTGTTAAATTATTTTTTTATTAATATTCGCATTAAAGAAATATATATTTTAATGTTGAAAAATGTATATTATTTATGTGATACACTTATGTTATATATTATATTAATGTTATAGATGACGACATTTTTTAATGAAATTCTCGCCAAAGTAATGCATATCAAAACTTTTTTTTTTTTTTTTTTTTTTTCCTGTTTTTGTTATGTGTTCTTTCTTGCATTATCTCTGAAACGGCCTTAATGAGAAAAAGAGATTGAGACAAAAATAATGCAAATATACATTTAATTTATGCTTGGAAAAACTTAATTGTACTCTGATGTATTATCTTCAATTAATCTTAAGAAGCAAGAAAAATGTTTCAGAGAAAAAGTTAATAAAATAATAAAATATTTTTTATTTAATGAAAGAAAATGCATATTTTAATATAATGTTTATTATAATGAAGAAGCAGGAAAGTATTTTTTAATAATGTTTCATTATTATGTTTACGCTCTTATTGACTGATTTTAATTATGGAAAGAAAACGTTTTTTGTTGTAGAAAATATTTGAAAGAGTTGAACTATAAGACATGCTTCAAATTTTTTGCAAGTGTAGTGAAATAATAATAATAAAACCAAAACTAAACAAAAAACTTAAAAAAAATAAATAAATAAAAAAAAAAAAAAAAAAAAACTTAAAATTTTAGACCAAAAAAATAATCATAATAAAATTGAAAAAAAAAAGTTGTAAATATACAATGTAAAAATAAATTATTTCAGTGTTGACGCAAAAATGACGACATGTTTAGACTTTGCGAGAAAGTAGATTTTGCAAATGATTGTGATGTCGTAACTGTGTAATCTCTTGCAATAATAATTGAAATCCACAATGGTAAAAAGTGCAGATGAGTCTATATTCAGTCGTCTCACGCCCTTTTCCTTGCCTCTTTACAGATGTTATAAGCAAGAAATGAAGTGAGGGTGGAAAAAAAAAAATGAAATCCTCCGAGATTTCAAACTATACAAAATAAAGGAAGAAGTATGACATTTTTTAAGGGGTATATAAAAAAGGGGAGATATATTTTTATTCCGTGTGGAGGCAGTTCAAAAATAATAAGAACAAGAAGAAAAAAAAAATTATTAAGACGTAAGTCTTTAAAAAAATGCTTTTTTTTTTTTTTTTTTTTTTTTTTTTTTTTTTTTTTTTTTTTTTTACAATTACTTATTCAATGTTTCATATTTTTGCTCCAATTTTTGTCACCATTTTTATATAATACAGCTTCGCAAATTTTTTCTCTCCTAAAGCTTTAAAATTATACATTTTGTTACATGACTTACGAAGAGTGAATATATCATTTTATTCTTTATGCACATATATTAACATGGAACTATATTTCAGATTTATTTTTTTATAAACAAGCTAGCGCGAAATGTAAACGTGCCAGTTATTATGTATGCTAATCATGGCCGAATCTTATTCCAACATTATAGCAGAGAGAGAGAGAGTTAGGGCTGCATGGCACTGATTATATACACGTATACAACTTTGTGTGCTTTTTATAATGAAAAATATTATATGACTAGAAACCCCAAATCACTGTTTTCTAATCTTATTCTCATTTTACTTTTGATTTTTTTTTTACCATCATTAAAAACAAGGGAATAAATTTAAAATTGTAAGATAACAAAGACTATAAAGTGAATATAATTCAATTTTTTTTTATGGAAAAGTCTACAAAACTGATAAAATAAACAACTTTATTCAGGTAAATTTTGTAATAATTTGATAAATATTTTTCTTACATGCAAATTTAATACAACTCAAAAATATTTATCTTAACAAGAAATCAATAAAAACATTAAATATAATTGATATTTTGTATAAAATAATATTAAAATTAAATTATAATTATTGTTTATAAATTATCATATAATAAATATATTATGTACGTACGTACGTGTTTCTATACAATACTGCATTGCTGTATTATATTAACGCGCCCATACGTTTTATACATGTAATATAGGAAATTTACATAATGTGCGGCAAGGGTAACGAATAAGTCGGCACGAGAGAAGGTGAAAGAGAAAGAGTATGGGCACGACACTTGGAGAAATATATAATGGGTCACGAAGTGTCAATTGATTATACAACTGAGTGGGTAAAGGAAAGGGGAGGTAAGAGGTAAAAGAGAGAAGCTAGGTCTACATTAAACACCCAAGCACGTTCCTATACTAAAGTTGTAATGGCCTGGACCATGTCATAGGCTGTAGTAACCAGAATACGTCACAATTTAACTCCACAAAGTGAGTGAGACCATCCCCTCAAGGGAGAACAAAGCAGGAAAAGAAGAAGAAGAAGAAGAAATTCAGAAAAAAAAAAGTTTTTTATTTTGCTTGGAGCTACTTTGGTGTCATTAGTTATACCTTATATTCTGTACTTTGTAGGGTATATAAATATGAGGTAGGAAAAAAAAAGTAAGGGAAGAAGATACTTTGTGCTATAGATTGTAAGGTAGGTGGCTGAATAGTGGGGTATTAGCAAAAATTCATAAATATTAATGTCGATGGAAATGAGCCAAGCAGGACTACGTATAGAGGTGTATGCAAGCAGGCACCAACACAAGCTGGAGGTACTGTACACTGGCTGCCACAGACAATGAATTGTCGACTAAAATTTTAGGCAAAATATAAAAGAAAAGTAAGTGGAGAACTGCTGTGGTAGTGAGGGCAGAAAAACTGTGTGTAGTTAGCCCTCAGGTCTCATTCATATGCCTAGCTAAAATACTCCCTTGATGGTTATAAGAATATCCAATATCATATTCACCAAGACATAATTGCTTTGAAAAAAAGGTAGAGAATATTTAAAAGAAAAAAAAAAAAGATTTCTTTCGAAATGTATTTTTAAACAGTATATAAAATTTTATTTTAAATAATTCTCTTTAGTGCAACAAAAGAGAGAGAGAGAGAGTAGTAATAAAGTAGGATTTTATACTTAATTTTGTTGTAATATATAACGTCGTTTTTATTGCTAATTTATATTCAATTTTGTGACTTTTTTTAACCAGAGCAAGATTTTTTTATTCTGGCTATGAATTTTTGTATATAAAATTTATATTTAAGCTTTTTTTCATTAGTTAAATAAAAGATTTTTTTTTTTTTTTTTTTTTTTTTTTTTTTTTGAAAAAAGTTTGTGTATTACAATATATACGTTACAAAAAAATAAAGCATTGTTTAGTCAATAACTGAAAACAAAAACTACAGAGAAAAAAAGGTGCAAAGAAATAAAGTCATGGTAAAAGAAATATATATATTTATTTATAAATAAGAATACGTTTGTATATATTTTTTTCTCTCTGCTTTGGAGGTGAGTTTCATTTTTTTTTCTTTTCGCAACATTGTTGGTTGCTTTGTGAAAATTACGCTGGCGCTATGGAATAATGAATCCCAAGCCAACAAAAGCCTGGAGCAAACACGAGTATAAGGCTAAAGCCTGCTTTTTATAAAGCTACACATTGCCAGAATTGAGTGCATGAAGCGACAATATACACTCAAAAACCAAGGTGCTTTATGATACAAAGGTACAATAGTCAAATTAACAATTATTTCATGTCAAAACAACGTTTTCATACATATCAAAATGTTTTTTATACGTATATATTATAGACTATTGTATTGACGATAAAAAAGTCACTGAATTCGCATTTTTTAACATTTTTTTTTTTATTACTTTACTCATGACGCATGATTTTAGAGCGAAAAGAGATGATTAAAAATAAAATATTAAATGCTGAGTTGTAAATGGTTAAAAGTTATCTTAATGTCAGTTACAACTTGTAATAATTATATTTTATAGTGCAACGCTAGCATGAAATGCACGAAATTTAGTAAACTGAAGTATTATTCACTCACAAGTGAAATATTTTTATGAGAGAATCGTTTGAACGAGCCATAATACATCTGATTTATATTAGGTTACATTCTGTACATTAGTCTTGCAGTTAAATAGCAATCAATGCATTGTCTGCTAAAATATATATTTTTCGTAAGGATTGTGGCAATTGGTAACATACAAACTATAACTTCTTCGCAATATATAACATATTTTGAAATGAGATTTGACTATACTACAAACACCTACAATTTTAACACTTTAACGTTAATTCACAAACAACGTCTGGTAAATGCACGATGCTATTATAAAATTAAATTGTTGTTTATACCCACTCCGGTGAAAGAATGAAGTCTGCCATTACCGGAACCACATGATAAAGTATTGGTGCGTGCTGCTTTAAAACGAACGAGGTTCTGGTGTCACTCTTTCACCGGTGCAAAATACATTAAAATAATATCACAGATAACATAACTCGAAAAACGAACGTGTGCTTGATGTAAAATCTTATTTTATTGCCAGTTTGGTTGGTATAATATTGTGGTAGGTCGGTAAAAGTGTAAAGGTGTCACATAAAACATGTAAAAGTAAAGTTTTGGTCTCTAGCATCATCTGTTTCATAACTTGAAGTTCTTTGTTATAAGAAAATGTATAGTGTATATAGTAGGTGTCAGTAGTGGAGTGTAAGGCTACAAAGCTTTGGAGTTTTTTTTTTTTTTTTTTTTTTTTTTCTTCTTCTTCCTTTCTTTTTTTCCTCTTTTTCGCGTGTCAACTGCACGCACAGCCTCCACTCTTCTTTGTTTCTCCCGTTCTGTCTCGATGTCAACTCTCACAAAACTTCCTTTTTATTTTGATATCCATTCCAGGTGTTACGATATCTGCACTTCTAACTTTAAATCTCATTTGAAAAAAACAAAAACAAAAAACAAAAAAAATCATTCGTTTTTTTACTTCCCTTCAGAGATTTTTCTCTCTGTTATACAATTTCTTGCCACTTTTTTCTCCTTATCTCTCTTTATCTCTTTCTGATTTTTTTTTTCTTTTTTTAAGAAATAACAATTATTTTGATCCTTAATAATATTAAAAAAATGGACTTCTTTCATTTTATTGGAACAGAAATTCCAGGTACTTTGTGTATCATTATTTTAAATGTTTATTATTTTCGAGTTCTGTATAAAAATATTTATATTTCAATAATATAAAGTAAGCATATTAAATACATTTTATTTTTATTTTCTTTGCGATTCATATTATATTTTTTACGTTATTTCTTTTAAAAAAGAAAGAATTATGTACTTTTATTTAAATGCACTCTAAAAAAAAAATGTTTATTTTCCTTCTCTTCTCTGTATAAAAATGATTTTGAAAGTGTGTTAGGAATGGGAACAAAAACACACACACACACACAAAAAACGTATATATAATAAAATTATAATGCCTTATAACATAAAAGAAATTTAAAATAACTTTTCTCTCTCACTTTTTTTATAGAGTTATATTATTCTTTTTGCGTTAAAGAAGATAATGGATTTCATAAGACGATAGGCTATTTACTTAAATTAGCTTTATTTGCTCGTTCACCATGAAGTAAGTCGTCGTTTGAGGTTCTTCACAGCTATCCTGTAGGGTATGCAACTGTTTGAACATTTTTGAAAGTGAAGGTGACGTGGGCAGGCAAGTTTGCAGGAAATGAAAACACATTTAGCAACGCACAATAATAACTCGCTATATATATATAATATAATATATATATGTGCACAGTATATACATATATATACATGCTATAAGGCATTATGGTGAAAGATAAATAGCTTACTGTTTCCGTCATGAAATTTATAGTTTGACCACTTTTAAAGGACATGCAATGAATTTTCTTTCCATTCGTATTATATCTGGAGGATTAAAGTATTATACGAATATGTAAATTTAAAGAATTTTTTATTTTATTTTTAAAATAAAATAAAATTTTGCCAAAACTTTATTGAAAAGTTATACTTATTTAAAAATAAATTGTAACAAAAAAAAAAAAAAAAAAAAAAAAAAGATTTCATTTTGGTTTTAAAAATTTTATGTAAATAAAATCAAAACACAAATTACATTTATTTATTTATTTTGTTACAAATATTTACAAATTTTTAAAATATTTACATAATAATTAAATAATAAATAAAATAGATCTCATTTTACTCCCCCAATATGCAATAAAAAAAGTGTCATGCGCGTGAGTTGTGTATGTGTGCTATAGTATTTAAGTTAGCCTAACAATAGAATGTAAAAAATAGGCATTGTTGACAATGTGTTTGTTTACAGTGTTGGTGCGTGATTTGCGTTTATACTATATGTGTGCCGCCATACTCACCCACCCTTCCCTAATATATATATATATATATATATATATATATATATATATATATATATATATATATATATATATATATATATATATATATTTAATATATATATATATATATATATCCCCTTTTTTCACCAACTATTGAATTTGCAGGATCAATCGATTTTGCAAACAAATGGCAAACACGTTCATTCTATACGTTCGCTCATAAAGTTGCCACAAAATATGCGTTGTTTAAATCTGTCAAAAACCTCAGGAGTACAGTCATGTTACTATTTGTGGAAAAATTCAATCACTTTTTTTTTTTACCCCTTTCTATACTTATACCATATTATTAATCAATACCACAAAAATAGCAATGCAATACTTTAAATGTTAATACTTTTTTACTTCATTTAAAAGCCGAGGTTTAAAATATTTTTATTTAATAATATTACATACATACATACATACTTTGCATTTATTTTATGATTATTTTTAACAACACATTATTATTAATATTATTATTTTTACTTTGTTTTTAATATTTTTAATGCATATTATATATATTTTAATATTAATCTAATAGTGGACTGAAAAATGATTATAATCAACTTGAGGGCTATTTTTATACAACTCTGTGCGTTGTTGTAACATGATTATATTTCCATAACAGCGAGCGTTGGCTGCTGAAAAATTGAAATGTGTTCTTGTGTACTATAAGTGTACTTGTATAGTGTAAGTAAGCATAACGATTTTTGGTCTTGTACGAGTATATAGCCAGGGCAACATTAGTTTCCTTATCGAATGGCTGTTCTTGATTAAATAAACAATTATTTAAAAATAATCGAACTTTCATAAAATAAAATATAGCCAAGGATCATTTTGATCTTTATAAGAAATATGGAAAATTAAGATACAATTAAAAAGTATGATTTTGTTCATATTTATAAAATTACTGAATAATTTTGGTTATATTAACAAAAGTTTTTGTAATTAAATTTTCTTTCATTTAAAATGTTACTGTATTTTATTTTTTAACATTTAAAAAATATATATATTATATATAAAAACTTTAAAAAAAAGAAAAGAATGCTAAGGAGGAGAGAGAGAGAGAGAGAGAGAGAGAGAGAGGAGGGAGATGAGAGGTTAAGGAAGGAAGAAGGTCTGTTACTCTGTTCAGTAGCTCTTTTGATCATTAGAGCACAGACTTGAACTGAATGAGCAATGAGAGCTTCACGCGATATTCCGTACACCAAGATCACGATTAAAACTCGATTGGACCTCAATCAGAGTAGCTAGCTTGCTACATTGGTTACAGTGGGGGTTAAAAAGACTTCTACTTTTTTTTTTTTTTTTTTTTTTTTTCGATTGAGATCTCTTGACGTTTAGAAAATTGGAGATAGTAGGCTGTGATTGAAAGGAAAAAAAAAAGTAAGAAAAAAAAAGTAAAGATAGTTTTTTTTTTAAACTTTTCCCCCTTTTTATATACCTTGTTACTCTGGACACGTTTAGATTAGCTTTTGGGTTTAAGCTTTTAGTATTCTTAACTTGAAAGAGAGTGTGGGTTTAGTCGCTCTGTTGAACGAGAGAGTAAGAAAGAAAGTAGAGAAAAGGAGAAGAACAATTCGAAGAAGAAGGGAAAAAAATACAATATACTATATATATAAGAATAGATACTGTGAACTGACCCATTTGGTTTTTACACTTACAATCTGTAGAGATGCAAAGAATTTTAACATTTTAAATCATTAATTTTTACAATTTTTTTTTCCTAGGCTGTAAATAATATTATGGTCATTCGTGCTGGTATTTTAGTTAATCATAATCAGTATTCAAAACATGAAGTCAAACACAAAACAGTCATATTAATATACGTCCAAAAATAATACGTATAACATCATAGACGTAAAATATAATGTATCGTAATAATACTCGTCCTTATATTCTCTCCACTCTCCCTTATATGATGTTATTACATTAAACAAAAAATGAAGGAATTGCATCTACTTGTGATAAGAATACTAACTTGTTCTAAAATTTAAAGCTGATATAGATATAACATACATAATAATATAAATTGATTTGAATTAACTTAGTGTTGCTAAGTAATGCAAATTTAATCGTTTTCTGTGTTGTGACTAAAATACTGATAATAATTTAATAGTATTATATTGTAAAAAAATAAAAGAGATAGAATGGTGGGTATTTATTTACGCTACATTAAGGAAAGCATTTAACGTTACATAAATATTATTAGGAGTTTAAGTTCAGTGAAAATTAGAGTGCTTTTTAACCCTGTATAGAACTAGAACACGTTTTAATGTTGGTAATATAGCTTTTTAGGAACATCAAGTATAACGTAACATCTTTCTCTCTTTTTTTTTTTTTTTTTCAATTAAAATTTTACTTAATATCAGGATTCTAAAAAGTTTAAATTAATTATTTAATATGATTATTTTTGAAGAGTTTATAATGAAAGTTGTATGCATATATTTTTCACGGTTAAAAGATGAACTATTATATTTTGTTGTGTAATATATAGAGACGTGCAGTGTACATTACGTATAACATTAGGACGTAATATAAAAGTCGTTTGAACTAATTTAACAAGTGATCACGTTTTAATGATTATACTTAAAAAAAAAAAATCGATACTTATTTATACAGTATAATTTAAGTATTCTTTTTATTGTTATTATCATTTTACTAGTTGCTAAATGTCATGCTGTTTTATATGAAACAGATATATAATTATTAATTTAAACACTTTATTCAAATTTTAACTTCTCTATTGTTTAATGGAATGGATTATTTAATATATTATTATATTATAACTATATGAAATGTTGAAATGGTATAAATGTATTTAATAAAAGATGATAAATTGTCTCATGTGTATATATAGAAAACGGAAGGAAAAAGGAATAATATAGCAAAAGGTTTATATATATACACAGAAACGCGAGCGAGGTATGGGTAGTAAATTACCCTCTCGCGTCATCCGGGTTTTGTACGAGGGTGTTCTTTTCATTTTCCCATAGGAGATTGTGTAGCGTTCGTTCACCAAACACCTTGGAAGTATGTATGTACAGTACACTACACAGTACACACACATTCCATTTTCTAAATGATGTGGCAAACTGGACCCCATAGTAGAAATATAGTTAACGACATTGTAAACCTCCCAAGTGACGTTATTTACCAACATTATCTTCTATATACGGTAAACTTGACGTAAAATTAGTCTCTAATAAATATCACATTGAATTATTGGTACATATACCATGAAAACAATCTAACAACTTTCTTTTTCCTTATTACGCAAGTGAAATATTACATTTTCAATTTGTATATAAAATACAAAATGATGATAATATATATAAATATTTAGAAGTTATTGTTGATTCTATGATGTGTATATACCTATATCTTCATTGAAACATGTATATTATTTTTCATCTCTAAGAAGAAAAAAATATTAACCATCAATCATCATGATAAAAAAGAAAAAAAAAATCTTGAATTTACAAGAAAAGAAATTCGATATTGCCTATAGAAATAATATTTTATATGTTTTTGTATAGAGCTTTTTTATGTAAATATACAAAACATACGCATTTCTATATACAGTGTATATGTATGAAGAATTGGACAATGTAATAGAGTATAAGAAAAAAAATTATTTTTCTTTTATATGATTGGATAAAAAGAATATGTGACGTCATATTTATATGTATATTTTTTTAACCTTAATGTCAAATTTTCCAGTCAATTTTTATTGCTATTCTACTTCTCATTTTTGTACATATTTTTCTGTATACGCTATTTTAGAACTTCAGCTTGTGTATAATATAAACTTTGATATGGAATAATATGGTCAAAATTTCTAGGAACTGCAAATTTTGTGTACTGCGAAGTTAATTTGGTGTGTTTGTGTTATGGTAGTTTGTTTGTGATAAAGAATCTTATCAAGGGGCTAGAAGAGAGAGAAAGAGAGAGAGAGAGAGAAGATGAATACTACCTCAGTTGCTTTGGTTCTCCGCTACATAAACCACTAATAAGCTCGGTCAATGCTCTCATCTTAACTCACCCCCACCCCCTATACAAAAAACAGTTTACAAAACTGACTTATATTAACTCAGCAGGGACTCAGGAATTAACATCTTCCTTCCTTGTATATAATATAGAAACTTGTATATTAATAAAACAAGAAGTATATTATACTAGAAATTAGTTTTCATCTTAAAGAACTATTTTTAATTTGCGTTACCAAATATTATTGCAGCTATTTTTATTATTATTATTAGTTTTTATGTACAAAAAAATATATATTCAACTGATTTTCATGCAAGCATTTCTTTCTCTCTTTGTAAATAGGTGTTTAAAGGGCTGTGCTGAACATTCATTGTGTATTTGTAACACGTGCTTCCAGTAAAAAAAAAAAAAAAAAAAAAAAAAAAATAGAAATAGGTGTTAGAGACTTACTTAGCTTTATTTTCTATTTGTGCAAGTGAAATGTGAAAAGAAGAAAATAAGAAATCGCAAACAAAAAATTGATGTTAAAAACCAGTTGTTTCTGATACTGATAAATTGTATGCAAAGTGTCGTTTGAATTTTTTTTCAATCAGTACAAAAGGAGTCTTGAATGTAATGTGTTAAATGGGGAAAAAAGAAAAAAAAAAAAAAAAAAAGTGCGTGGACGATCGTAGTCGAACGGACGACGTCTCGACGCCCGTTTGCCTGCGTGCATCATAAAGCGAGAGCGGGGTGGATGCAGGGGAGTTGCGGGGAGGGAGGGTAGGGGTGGCGTCGCCGGGCTGCCGCCACTCGCGGCGCCCTCCCTCCCTAAAAGCCGGGGCTATCGATCGCCCAGCACCGAACCCCGGGTGCCCCCTTCCCTCTTGCTACGCGCCCACCCGCCCGGCCACCCTTTGCTACTGCAAGACAAAGCCCAAGTGAAGCGGAACGCAGGCAGGCAGGCGAGCGAGCCTAAGGAGCCTGCTGTCATATAAGGAGGCTTCAGCACTGCGGATGTACGCTTCGCAAAAATCTTCCTTCTTCCAAAAATCTCCTACGCAGCTATAATATTTTCTGAAATTATTATTAATTTTTTTGTGCATCCTCGTCCACAGGAAAAAAATTCTATTCTTTTAAAGAAGCAACAAACTAAAGCTTTTTTTTTTTTTTTTTTTTTTTTTTTTTTTTTTTTCCCCGTATCATACTTTGTTTTAATATTTTTTTAAGGTTTTTATCTCTGGATGGAATTTAAATTTTAAATTCTCAAGCATCGTGTATTCTTGTGAATAATGAAAATGCTCAATTTGCTACTTTGTTAATTGGAATTTTTCTTGCTGGAATCAATTTTAATTCTTATTAAGTTGACGTTACAATTTGAAACATTTAAAAAATATTTAATATTAAAAATATAATAAAGTAAGTTTTTTTTATACACAATTTTCAAGATATTTTGAGTGGTTCAAATGAAATAACGTAATTGTCTCACTACGTTTTTAATATATTTCACAACACGCAGTTGTATGATGCTGATAAGCATTATAAAGTAAATTTTCTTGTTGCATGGTCATTATGTTTTGAAGGAGATCGTCATAAAACTATTACCAGCAATCTTTCATTCAAGAAAAAAAAAAATGATACGATAAAATCTAAAAAATGTAATTTCTGTTTTTTCATGCAACTTAATATATATTTTTATTATTCTATTACTTACCATGTTTGAAAGAAGGGGGAAACAATACAAAAATTTGTATTATTTTTAAATCTTCAAGTATTGAACCGTTGAAGAGAAAGAGAAAAACGTCATGCAAATTTTTTTTTATATATATTAGACATTCTATTGTAAAAAGCCAATACATTCTTTTGAGATTGAAAGCAGACACTGAAATTGAATTTTATTTGTTTAAATGTTGGTGTCATGTAAATCTACATAGAGACAATCTAACCGCGTGTTCGAGTTTAGTGGGAGAAGAGAGGCGACATTGTTGGGTGTTGGAAAAAGAAAAAGGACATGTCGGGGTTTGGTGTACCGCGGTGCAGCATGTGGCTTGTTATTGTTGAGATGGAGGAAAAGTGTCCTCCGTGGCTCACCAAGGTACGAGTCTTGTGCTTGTGGCCACTTTCCTCTCTCTCTCTCTCTTTCTCTTTCTCTCTCTCTCTCTCTCTCTCTCTCTCTCTCTCTCTCTCTCTCTCTCTCTCTCTCTCTCTCTCTCTCTCTCTCTCTCTCTCTCTCTCTCTCTCTCTCTCTCTCTCTCTCTCTCTCTCTCTCTCTCTCTCTCTCTCTCTCTCTCTCTCTCTCTCTCTCTCTCTCTCTCTCTCTCTCTACAAATAAAGACAAAACTAAAACGTTTTACCACTTCACTGAATCCACTATTGAAAAGTTGTTTTAGATGTCCCATCTAGTCTACTTTACCTTTATCAGCTCCACCCCTCCTTCTCTCTCCCTCCCACCCAACCCAAAGTCTCCACCAACTTCACTCTAACCTACCCTCCCAACCAAAAACACACACAACTTCTTGTATTAAAAAAGAAATTGGTATATATGACTTTTTTTTTTTTTTAATAAAGTATTTTATTTCTATTAAATTGAAATGCTAAATATTACAAAAGTTTAAAATTACAATATAGATTTGATAGGTATAATATAGTAATAAAATGAGGAACATTACATGTCATATACAATTTTAGATTTAAATTTAGATATCAGAGTATTTTTATTTATTTCCTTTCTTTTGTAACATTTTGATTACACAATGATGAGATGTAATTAACTATGAACAAGTTTTTTTTTTTTTTTTTTTTTTTTGAAGCTCGCGTGAAATCACGCAATTACTTTAATATTAACATATATGTACTCTAAATAATATATCATATCTTTTATATATCAAATAATGCTATTTAATATTATACAGTATTTGAGCTTCTAAAAATAAAATATACGATTAACATAATGATAATACGCGTATAGTAAAAGCTTTAAAAATATATATATTTTCTGATTGTAAATATTGTCAATGGTATAACACACACATACATATTAGAGACATTGTCAATATAATGAATGAATGAATTTCAGTGGTTAAACCACTATAAAATAAATAATGAATTAACTAAATAAAAAAGTTTTCATGAAGTTCAAATAATATAGACTTTTTTTTTTTTTTTTTTTTTTTTTTTTTTTTTACGTTTAGTATCGTATAAAAATTTATATCAAAAGAAAAATCTTCAGCAAATAATTCTTCTTTGAAATCATTGAAATTTTAACTTTTTTTTCTTTTCTGTTTATAGAAAGATTATATTCGAAAGATATTTTTATGGCGTGAGAATATCACAGCGAAAAAAAAAAATTGTAAAAAATTGTATAAAAAAGTATAAAAAAAGATGTTTGAAGATCAAAAGTTAAGACATGAATCATTCCAATCGTTCAAAACCAGTATTCAAACTTACATAATATAATATTGACTATACATATATAATATTTTATGTTGTAGATATAATGGTTATAGTATTACATTATGTAATAAAATATACACATGAGCGGATTTTATCTAATTAATAAAATAATTAATTTAGTTTTTTTTTTTTTTTTTTTTTTTTTTTTTTTTTTTGCATGACTGAGTAACTGACGGAGATAAATATTTGCACAAAGTTAACGTTTAAAAAATATATTATGTTTTCATAGTGGCGTGACTGATAGCTCAATTAAAGGTAAAAATTTAGAACATTAATAAAACATCACGCAGAAAATAAAGAATATATTTTTCTATATATTCACAAAAGATTTTTGGATCTTGATAAACTTTTAGCCATCGCGTTGCCCTACGGATTAATAATTTTTAACGTTTTAATATTCCTTCTTTAATTTTTTATTTCTTTCCCTTTCGCTCTATTCTGGTATGCAATTAAATTTAGCATGAATAGTCATTTTTTTATTTTTGTCTCTCTTATTATGTATGTGTATTTTTAAAGCTCACTCAACTCACATACATATATACACCGCAGCAAAAATTAAGAGAACAAAATTGTAGAAATGAAAGAAAAAGAGACTCATTTAAATTTACTACGAGAGTTGGAAGTTGGAAGTTGGAAGTGCTAGGAGGAATTTATGAGACCATTGTGTTCACAACGTGGGTCGGCTACCTAATATGGAAAAACATTAATTTTGTAAATTTAAAGAGAGAGAGAGAGAGAGAGAGAGAGAGAGAGAGAGAGAGAGAGAGAGAGATATGAGAGATGATTTTTTTAAGAGTTTTCTACCATATAAAATATTTAAGATGAATATTTTAAAAATTTATCACTTGCAAATTGTTATTCTAAATTTTATTAATGATATTTTTATTATTATTTTAAATTTAAAAGCTTTTTTTTTTTTATGCGGTATGTGATGAATGAACTTTTGGATTCAATTGTTTGTTGCAAATATCATGAGCATGGTTTCAATATATTATTTTGATAACAAAAAAACATTTCATTGTAAAATTTTAATATTTTATTCAGTTATATTATATTATTAATAAGCAACAAAAGCATAGAGAAATACATAAAAAAAATAACAATCATTCAAAATATTCGATTGACATGATATGTAAAAATATGCATGATAAAAATTAAATAAAATAAAATACACGTTATATAATAAATTTGTAAAAATATTTCATGTATGGAGTCAAATATTTCATTTTATAAAATATCATATCATATTAAAATAAGCTATTTTTCAAATGTGTGGCTACTAAAAGGTTTTCTACTTAATAACTGTCAGGCGTTAAAACGTAAAATAAACATAACTTCTATAGTCAACTTTAAGAACTGGCATGGCATCATACTTATAAAAGATTAATAATTTCACACAATTATTATGCAAATGAGTTTTGATATATACTTAAATCATATGTGACATTTGTTATCCATTTTATGTTATCATTATTAAGTGAAGGTCTCGTACAAAAAAAAAAATCCTTGATATTAATATTAAAATAATATTGATACATATATAAGTAGTTTAGTATTCGTTTCATGGGAAACTTTTTTTATTCTTCTTTTCACATTAATCCGATATTAAAATACGTACAGGCTAAGTGAATTAGTTAAAAATAAATTTATAATGGAGCTTATAAGTGAAACGTGCTAGCCAATCACAGGCGGTACATACGGGAAAAAGAGGGGGTTTAATTAAGTTCTTAATTATTCTTTAGCATTACAACGTGTTTTTTTCTTCTAGTTTTTATATAGAAAACATCTGAAAATTTTAAATGAGGGATGTTAGACACACTTTTAGGTGTTTCTTTAAACAATAATAATGATATTAAAAAAATAAGCAACCATTAGTCAGAGTTTTGAATTGTTTTGCATGGGAAATATTTTGTAAAGCATAATATTCTGAAGAAACATTATGCTTTTCAGAGCCGAAGATTGCAAGTAAAATATAAAGAAGTATGATATAGGAAAGAAAGACAACAATATCAGTTCATATAACTAGCTAACTTAAAATAAATTATTCAATCTGATAAAGCGATAATAATATTATTAACTTTTTTTGCTTTTATTTTATGCTTGCTTTAAAACTTTGAAGTACATCATCATAAAAATGTGTGCATAAAAGTTTGGCGAGGGAGAAAATTTCCCCTTTGGTATGCACTGAAGCAAACATTGGTGAGGCTGCTGCCAAAAATTGACACATTCAAAAAGTTAAGGAATTTGTGTGTTGTCGTGTGCACGTTGTTCTCCACCCTGCCCTCACGTCAATAGTTGAAGCAGGTGGTAAAGCAGGCAAAAAGGGGATGAATTGAAGAAAGACACGCAGATGGTAGTGGAGTGTCTTATCGAAGACAAATCTTGTGTACCAATATCATCAGAATTTCTCACAATTCAAGTGGCAAATAATGGAAAAAGATTTTAATCATGTGCCTGCCTTCTTTTCAATAGTTCTAAATTTTCTATGATGGAAGAAAAGTTGGAACGTTATATAAAAATTCTTTAATATATATATTTTTTTCTCTATATTATTAAATTGTATTGTTACAACAGAAAAAAAACTGTATAATTTTAAACATGATTATTTTGAGTATATACCATTATTTAAATTACTTTTATAACTTTTTGTGTTGTAATAAATTTTAACTGAAAAAAAAAAGTAAATAAAAAATAGTAGAATATACGTAAATTCTTGTGGTATGGTAGTTTATAATTTTCTTGTGTCCCGCAGAGCTGTTGAGGTTTTCTCTAAAAACTTGAAGAATTTCTCATAAGTTATACTTTTTCCTTTCTTCTCTCTCTCTCTCTCTCTCTCTCTCTCTCTCTCTCTCTCTCTCTCTCTCTCTCTCTCTCTCTCTCTCTTACTCTATGTATGCAAATATGTCCAGGGTTATGAGACAAGAAAATTGAATTCTGTTTTCACGATACAAGAAATCAGATAAAGCGTTTTTTCCCTCCTGTTTTTCATTTTTTCTTTCTTTCATATATTTAGTGAAAAAAAAAAGGAGAAATAAAAACGTCCTTTTATTGAAAAAATGATTAAAATTCAATGAAATATAGAAAATAAGAAAGGAATATTCATGATATATTTTTAACTTAATAGGTCTTATCTATTTTGTAAGTTTATATTAGAAGCAAAAAAAAAAATAATAATAATCATAATAATAAATTGAAGGAATGGAAGAGAGGGAGAGAGATTTAATAATTTGTGTAAAACTTTTTGCCACTATTATACTTTCTTCTTAAGAATTATTATAATAATATAAAAAAATGGTCAGAAGAATTTTGTATAAGAGCTCTTGTGAAAGATTATCAGTAATGTTTGAAGAGATGCAAAGAAAAGCTCCCTTGAGCCCAAAATGTCTATGTTAAAGGATCAAGATTCATTATCAAGATACTGCATTGCGCGCTATGGAGAGTGAGTGAGTGAGTGAGAGTATGCATGGAGTCCACCCCATATGTAGTATATAGTAGTAGCTCCTCTCTTTTATATTTCTGCCCCTCTACACACTCACACATTTTATCATTGTCATTGCTAAAGCTTTTCTGCAACATTCTATCTCTCTATAAGTCTAAAATTGTACTTGTGTTATGGTCAACACAATTTTTCCACTCATTGGTTCTCCCTTACCAATAAAAAAGAAACATTTTAAAATATTAAGATGTAATAAATAATATTTCATTACAACTATAGTTTTCCATTATTTAAACGTAGCATAGAAAAACCAAGCTTATATTATAGCATATTGATGTACTACCAAATTTGGTAGCAATTACGACGTAATTGCAATACTTAAAATAAGAGCAAAAATTGTATGCTTATTATTTTGTAATTTGTAAAGAAAATGTTCCGCATTATATTTATACTCTTCATCAAATGGTTAACAAAAACAGTAAAATTGCAAGAAATACAAAAGTTGCAATTCATTCTAGTTCTTATACTAACTTTTTGTTATTGAAGAATTTCTGTAAAATAATCATAATAATAGATAAATAAAAAAAAAATCTTAAATTATCGTAATATGACGCCCAATATGGAAACTTTTTACATAAAATACCATAGGAAATCAGATAATAATTTTAGTATAATTTTTTAATATTAAACATTTTATGGTGTTCTTTGATGAAATTGGTTATTATATACTTATTATTATTATAAAATTATTAAAATAATAGATCTTTATAGTCAGCTATCAATTTTTAATCAATATTATTGATCATTTTTCATTTGTATACAATGAAGTGTTTTGAAGCAGATGTAAGCAATTTTTTTATCTGAATACACATGTAAAAAATGTGAATAAGAAGATGTTGAACATGGTTAACGACAGGATTCATGGATATCAATTTATTTAAGAAGAAGGAAACGAAAAGAAAACAACTGCCAAGGTTTAAGAGGGCACTATTAATACATACTGGGAGATTGGTCTTTATAAAGGTAGATTAGAGAAAAAAACAAAGTTTAAAGGTGAATAGAAGGTGAAGGCAAAATGTTCTCTTTTTTTTTGTTTTCTTTCGTTTCATTTTACGTTGTATCTTTAGTTTTTTTTTAAGCACAACTTTGCTAGAGGCAATTTCTTTCTACTATAAACAAATAAGATTTGAGGTTCTCTCTTTCTCTGTGCACACACACACCTTAATGATCTCATTACAGAATGGCAAGAGACATCAAAGTGGATAGTTTTTTTTTTATATACGAAGCAAAAATGGCTTGTTTTCTTGTAGAGCAAGCCTAAAAATAGCGATATTATAAAATATATGTTGATGATGCAGAATAAATTTATAATTTTCTAAAATATCAATTTAGAAATTGCATGTAAGCCTTTGGGGTATTTTTTTTTTTTTTTTTTTTTTTCATCAAAGCAAGAAAATAGAAACATGAAAAGCTTTCGTAATATCGAAAAGGGAGGAAACCCCATACATACACACATACAAAGAAGAAAAGGAAAAGAAATCTCTCTTGTTTTATCAGGTATTTTGACCACCTAAGGCTTCAGTTCTACAACTGATTTTTATTTATTATGGATCGTTCGTTAATTTAAATAAATTATTATTTTCTGATTGAACGTGTCACGCAAAAGTTATTGCTGTCAACAATGCGTGCAAATTTCAGTATTATAATTTTAAATTGCAGATCAATATTTTATAGAACCTTACAAGTATAAAATAAACATTTTTTTTTAGGAGGGATGAAATCCATAATTTAGACTAATAGTCAATAATTTTTTAATTAATATTTCAGGGATAAAATAAAAATAGAATATTTGCAGAAACATAGAAGAAAAAATTGGGTAATAAAAAGAATGTCATATTTAAAGCATAAACGATCCCCCCCCCCCTAAATATTACACTTTTGTAATCTTTAGGGAAATAGACGCAAAAGAAATTAACTAATACATACTTTAAAACTTTTTTGTACACCTTTTTATACATTCTGTTGGGAGTACTATAATAAAGATATTACATGCAAACTAAAAGAATTTTTTTACTACTGCTACTCTATTTTATATATAATATATACTGTATATATGTATAACATTGTCTATGTATATGAAAACCTTAAATATAACCATAAAAAGATTTTGTTATTTAATCGGTAAAAAAAAAAAAAAAAAGTTTAATCAATGTATGGTCATATTACATGGCAGCATGCCTGACCTTATTATGAAAAGCAGTTAACACTATTAAAAATTATATTTTGAAGAACCCATAATAACATTGTACATAGGCCAAATAATAAAGGTCCATTATATATATATATATATATATATATATATATATATATATATATATATATATATATATATATATATATATATATATACATATATATATATATAAACAAATAGTTATCAGTTTTTCTGATATGGTTATAATTTGTAATATATAAATATAAAAAAAAAATAATTATAAATAAAGTTGATTTTGTCCAAGTTCATAACTGCCCACATAATATCCTTATATTGTGTGTGTTTTTTTTTTTAGTTTCGAATGAATTTCTATCTATGTACGTAATTAAAAGAGCATTGTTACTGTATAACCACATATATATATATATATATATATATATATATATATATATATATATATATAACAAAAGCGTTGAAATATACACACATAAAACAAGCTTTAATCAATACTAATGAGGGTGTGAAAAATTTGCAATAAAAAACACATTTTATATTGAAAGTCAATTTTTAGGTGTGTGAGGATAAAAATAATTTTTTGTTTTGTTTTCTGATGATTTATAACATGGACGTTGTGTTAGGTCCACTACATGCAATAAACATTTGTGTGGAGCTTAATATTTGTGTGTGTGAGAGAGAGAGAGGGAGAGAAAACGATTATAAAATCATACGCAATTCAAAATTTATTTCATTTTTTTTAACGTATATTCGAATCATATAAAGTAGATAATAATTATAAAAAATCAATATTTTATTGTTATTTTATTATTATTTTTATAGAAAAAAAAAATTACGTGGATAAATAAAACAAATTTTAACCTTTTTAATAAATAATTTATTTTATTAAATAATATTTTAAAAGGTAAAAAAAAAAAAAAAAAAAAAACGGATTATGTACATTTAGTAAAAAAAAAAATTGAAACATGAAAAACCAGAGAAAAAAATTGATAGGGATTTGATTTATGAATTATTGATATCAAAACATTTTATACATACCACAATTACTGAAAAAATTAAAATATATTTTATTTATATTTACCATTTAGTAAACCCTTTTGTTCTGGTTGGCATATATATATATATATATATATATATATATATATATATATATATATATATATATATATATATATATATATATATATATATATATATATATATATATATATATATATATATATATATATATATATATATATATATATATATATATATATATATATATATATATATAATATATGGATACATAATATTTTTTACTTAACTGTCTTTTTTTTATATATATATTTTATTTTTTTATGAAGTCATGACAACAAAAATATTATGAATAAGAAATGCGGATACATTTTAATGAGATTATGTATTTATATATTCATAAACAGAGGAACTAAGGCACGCAATGCCTCATTCCTTTTACTAAATTAAGGGGATAAAAAAACAACAACCTGACTTTCATACTTGCATCCGTAGTGGAGCTTCTGAGCACGAGATACGAAGAAAAAAAAAAATGTATCAAATTTTTTTAATATTTATATTCTTGCCTTTATTAAAAAAATAATACCTGTATATTATACAAAATTCAGAAGAAGGAGAAAAAAAAAACTAAAAAGAAAGATTTTTTTTTTAATAGCTACTTGAAGTTTTCTTTCTTCGTATGATAACATTTTTTATAGACATACCTAAATTAATGATAAGGTATTTTATATAATAAAGCTTTTTTTTTTATTATTCATTTTTAATATTATTTTTATATGCATATAATAACATTACCTCACGCTTCTATAAAGACAAAAATAATGGTGACTTTCTTGTCATTATGTGAGTATGTATGTATAAGAAAATTATCTGACCATAAATTTTCCATTCTTATATTATTTTTAAAGAATTCATATATATAATAATATACATATATATAGCATTCCGTGCGTACTACTCGTTTTCATATTATAATATAGCGTCGAGTTAATAAAATTTTTATTCTTCTTATAATATTCAACAAGACGGTATAATAAAGGATATAAAAAAATGACAAAAAGAAAAGACTTTTTTCTTCTTCTTCTTCTTCTTCTTCTCGTCTCAAACAACAAACTTTGTAATGGAGATGTGATTTTATTTATTTTTTTTTACTTACCTTTATGATGGAGAAACATTACTCTGCCTAAAGCATTTGGAAGGGAGCTTTAAGACTGTGATTATTGCGTGCTAAAGAAGGCTACAAAAAGCATATGGGGGAGTTTTATACAGTCTGCCCGATAGGCGTGCTAAAAAATCGTGCTACTATTATGCCATAAGAAAAAAACGAAAAAAAAAAAAAAAAAAAAAAAAAAAAAAAAAAAAAAAAAACTACATCGCGTGCTAGAAAATTATATAATGCAAAAATCTTGTATATATCAGTATCTTAAGGTATAAAAAAGAATTTTTTATAATACGAAAGCTATTACTTAACTATAATATACCTATTTAAATACTATATAATTTTTTTTCTACTTATATACAAAAGTGTATTCAATATTTATATTATTATTTTAGTTGTATATGTATATATAGAAATGTGAATAATAGTTATTATCATTAGAAAAATGCCAAGGGAGGCTTATTTATTTTATCACTGATAATAAATAATTTGTATTTATAGCCTGTAGGTGACAAAATATAGAGAATAGGTAATTAGAATCTAGAGTACGAGAGATAACGGGAAATATGATGTGCTATTTATTAGTGATCTACTGCTATATTAGTAAACAATATCTTTCTGTGTGTCATATTAGCTACCAATATGCACAATATGTCACTTTCATTCCTTAGGCGAGAGAGAGAGAGAGAGAGAGAGAGGAAGTTTGGAGCACATACATAATAAAAATATATAATATAATTGGCATTATCATAATACCATATCATAATATTTTTTACGAAATTCTGATTGTATATACATATTCACTGCGATTTGACAACGATTTCTTTTTGACTAAAAAAAAAATTATATACTTTAAATATATTTTTAACAATCATTCGAATAAAATAATATTCCTTTTATTAATATGTGCTTTATTTATTATCTCTGTTTGAAACATAAAAATGCTATTTTTATAAATATCAAAAGTACCAATTATTATTATGGCTCCTAGGCATTGAATACGATCCTCCTACTCCCCCCCCCCCCTCTTCCTCTCTCTTTTTCTTATTCTCTAGTGATTTATATAAAAACAATTAAAATTCAATAATTATAAAAAAAAATTGAAAAGCTTTTTATGCTTTTGTCTTGCGTTTGCAACTTTGCAGTAATCGGTAAAATTAAAAAAAGAAACAAATCCTCTCCCCCACTCAATGTTGCTGCTACAAAATTAAGATGATACATATTATGTACGATGTATAATATAATACATAATGGTAAATCTACTAATTATTACATACCTGGGGATTATAATATATTAAATCTATAATACATATAATATCTCATAACATCATATTGTCCATGATTTCAATCCTTCCTCATCCTCCTATACACCTCGTATTTTCCATCACTAATGAGCCAAAAGCAAAGCTCTATGTGTATATAATAATAATAATATACCTTTTGTAAATATATATATATATATATATATATATATATATATATATATAATGCATAATAGTATAAATAGCCTATTATATATGGGGCAAAATACGTACTATTATATCACCTTACAGTAATATATACGTTTGCAATACGCCATAAACATTATACAATACATTCACCTCATACGTACTGTACTGTACGTATACACATACATACCGTATACGTAGTGTATATAATCTCTAAACATTATTAGTAAAGGTTTTGGTATATATATGACTAACCACCTATATACTTGGTTTATTTCATCTCATACTCTACTCATGTTGATGTTTCATCAATGGTATGACAGCAGCTATTCTCCTATATTTTATTATACCTGACATACCAAAACTAAATTAATTATTGTATTACATTAGCTATTATACATAAATATATCAACGTGTTATACAATATACTGGGCACAAATTTATAAATAATTTATTTCTCCATAATATATAGGTATATAATATTATATTTTTTTACTATACTATACTGTACATTTCATATTTATTTTTTTATATAGTATTTTTTTTATGTAACCACATATATCTGTATATTTTTTTGAATAATTACACTCAATTTTAAATTTTTAATGTACGATTTTTTAATTACATTATTAATTAATTGTATAGTTAAATCAAAACGAAAACATGCGCATTAGATTTTACATTTGGTTTAATGATTTTTATTACTTTTATTTTATAGTATATTTTTTGGGAAGAGTGATGGAAAACATGAGGTACGAGTTAACTTGCATAAGAATTTTTACTGTTACGAGTGTGCCGAATTAGTATTATTTTTATTTGCCTTCCAATAGGTGTTACCGGTAATAATAATTAATTTTAAAGGGTAAATGACTTGCTAGTCAAATGAGGAAATTTAATTTCACAATAAATCTTTCCGCTATTTGTTAATTCTAAAACAAATAATATCATTTTATATAAAATTTAATGGTTTTAAAGAAGTTTGTTTTGTTTTTTTGTTATGAGTTTAAATAATCTTTTTTTTTAAAAATATATATTTTTTGACTTAAAATTCTGTGCTAAAATTTGAATGTTCTCATTTACATGTTATCTGTTAAGTGGAATAACTTCAATATTTGATCATGTTTGCATCTATTTGACTTAACTTTTAAGTAACATTTCATATTATTTACTTCATGGTAGTTTTATATTTCGCGACCGTTCAGTTTGTGAGATAAAATAAATAAAAAATATTAAAAGTCATAATTGTGTGTTTATACCCAGTTCCACAACTCCCCCAATTCCTGTAACTGCATTTGTACTAGGGTACTAACATGTACCCCTGGTCAACTTCCAGTTACCTGTAAAACTCAGGCCCTACTTTTTACAATGTTAAATAAAGTGAGCTCCTATCATAAACAAGAGTATAATACGTAGTATCCCGCATTTAAATCCTGTCTAGCTGAAGTAGTTTCTCTGAGAAACTGTAAAAACTATACCTTAATGTTAAATGATATATAGGAAAGTTAAGATCCCTGTTCTTTTCCCGCCCTATTTGTGATTGGCTACAGCGCGCTCCACCGATAAGCCACATAGAATTTCTAATTTTATCACTTTATTTGAAAAGGGAATTATTTCTGTACGTTAAAAGAATAAAAAATATATATATATTATGTTACATGTTGGTGTTTTAGTTGAAGATTTGAGTTATTGTTTTAAATTGGTTTGAAAACACATTGCGAATGTAGCTAGTATGTGTGTGTGTGTGTTTGTGTACAGACAGTATGTTGAAATGTAAGGCATGGGTAGTCAGGCAGACAGTTGGTTTGGCATTGCAAACACAGTATATACAATGCGTGCGTTGAACACTAACTGCCTAATGAGTGTTGGGCGGGGTACGCGTTGATTTGTGGCTGATCCACTGATAAATCAGTCCACATGATCGATGACTGCTAGTTGCGTGTAAAGCAATAAATTTTACCATACTTCTCTCTCACTCTGATATTCCAATACACTATTCTGAATAATAATTATTACTATGATAGTTTATTAACAATGTAACTACGACAGAGAGAGAGAGAAAAGAGAGGTTGCAATATTTAACTATTGCTAAAGAAAAAAAAACTTACCAGTTTTTAGATTTTTGAATACAAAGAAAAGAAAATATGTTTCTCTTAAGTAATTTTTTCTATTTAATATTATTTCTTCCCCCTTGTTATTTTTTTATGCAATTAATATAAATGCAAATTAAAACAATAATTTAAAATTAATTGCACTATTCTATATAAAATTGAATGACTAGAATTTGTATACAATTAAATATATATATTTGTTACATATCCTCATCTAGATGTGAATATATATATATATATATATATATATATATATATATATATATATATATATATATATATATATATATATATATATATATATATATTCAAATTTACATAATAGAAAAAGAATGCAGTAAACTTTTATTGATATAATGTTTTATTATTATACAAAGAATTCAAAGCGTTTTATTACACTCTTGTATGATACTAAAAAAAATTCTCTTTTTCATATGCATTTAGCAACACAAGGGGAAAAAACAGACCCCAATGAGTATGATCATAATATGAATTGAAGAACGTATACATTATGTCTATTTTTCAATTGTTCAATTGTTTCCGAGTCTCTGGTCGATTATATACAAACTGATGGATGATATTCGATTGTCTCTGGTTCATCCCTTGTTACAATCATTTATCATGACACTGAGGCTAACCAGCCCGCTTTGTCACCCACAACCATATCATTTTTTATTATTATATGTGTGTGTGTGTGTGTGAGTTGAGATATATAATATGTGCTAATTGATTGAATAATCAGTCTTTATACTCTCTATGTGTCTTTTTTTTTTTATATGAAATATAAATTCTCATTTCTCGTTTTTTTTTCTTTTCTTTTTCTTTTCTTTTTTCTTTTTTTTTTAATTCCAATATCATTCGAATTATTTAGAAAAAAATAATAATAAGAGAGAGTGATATTTTATTATATATTATGAAAGATTTTTTATGAAAATTATATTTAATTATGAATAACATTTAAAATAATATTAATTTAATATAAAATAAAATAAAGTTAATATAAAGTTATACAATCAAAATATCATTATATCAGAAACACACTTTTATTCTTAAATATAAATATATTAAGAAGACAAAAGCTTTTAATTGAACAATTTATTTCTTCTCCATTGCTAAAAACCTTTTCTCACTCGTCAGTCTTTTTAACAAAGTTAAATTCTCACTCTACCCCCCTGCCATCCTCATTCTCCTCTCTCTCTCTCTCTCTCTCTCTCTCTCTCTCTCTCTCTCTCTCTCTCTCTCTCTCTCTCTCTCTCTCTCTCTCTCTCTCTCTCTCTCTCTCCAGTAATTTTAAATGCAATTATTGCTTTTACATTCTAATTACATAAAATACGATCACATTAAAAAATATATATAAAAGACTTCAGAAACAGAAATTTACAAAGGAACTGACACTTTTTTTTCTTGCTTTTTTTTCGAATGACACTGCCTAATGCTGCATTCAATTAACTAAAAGGGGGAAAATTTTATATCTAATTTTTACTTTCGTTTTTATGTATATATAAAAAAACTTTTTGACTGTATAGATCAAATAAAAATACAAATTAAATCAAAGCTAAAATACAGTGACTGATACGCGACCTTTTAACGTAAAAATAGACTTTATTTTAAAATACAAATCAATGAAAAGAATGCATTTGACATTTTTGTGTAGATTTTGGTAAGTCTATATTTGATTCCATGTATGTGTACGTACACTTAACTTTCTCACAAATAAAAAGTTACTTTACAATATAATTTTAAAGTAACTTTTTATTATTATTCCAATGTCCTGTGTACAATGGTCGTTTGAAGTTATACAGTTAATTTAAATAAATCCTGAACAACGTATAATAGAAGGTTATTGCTCCCACTTGTAAAGTTTACATTGCAAAACAGAGGTCTCCCCCTTACGAATCATGAACAAAGTTAGGCAACCAGTTGGACCGATGTGTCAAGCGGGTTGCATTTTTTTTCTCGTTGTGTAGTGTATGCTTGTGCTTGGTAGAGCGTTGAAATGACGGGTCATGTTTTTGAATGTTTCAGTGACGGTGTCCGATGCCAAGGCAGTGGCAGGAGGCGTGGCAAAGCTGCCCTGTGACATGACCCCACCCATGGCAGGGGACAGAGTTCATCTTGTCATCTGGTACAAGGAGGGGGCTGCATCTCCAATATACAGGTATGGATATTAAGCATTACGTTTATTAGTCATACATTTTTTTTTTTTTTTTTTTTTTTTTTTAGAGTTTTAGCTTTGTCTAGTGAGAGGTTCTAGATTTAGCTCTGTCTAAAAATTTAGTTGGATAAAGAACGGACATAAAAACAAAATGAAAATATAAATAAAAAATAAAGGAACGTCGATCGCCGTAAGTGTTTATCCGCGGCATATTTTGAAATAAACAAAAATTCTTCAAAACTGGTGTTCCGTTTTTGTGATAATAATTTTTGCATGGTGTATTTTTTTTAAATGAAATAAATAATAAAGTAATCGATCGTTATTGTCAAAGAAAAAAATTGAAATTTGCTGAAAAGCTCGGCTATAGGACCTATCACCTGTATCAAACACACATTGCTAGGAATGGTTAATAAGGAGGGATTTTAACGTTCCCCTTTTTTACGATTAAACAGTAAGAATAAATAATAATAATAATAAAAACAGAAAATAAGCAGATATAGTTTCACGTAATAGTACACACAATTGTGATAATATATTTTACCATTCAATAAACCGCGCTAAATTTGTAATGTTATTCTTATGAGAAAAACACGTGCTGGATATAAACGGTAAAATATATTTTCACAGTCATGTGTACAATTTACATAAGTGTGTTTTTGTTTTAACAAATAGGTGTAAGAGATAGAGATGTTTGAAACTACACGCTTGTTTTACTCTCACATGTATATATAGAGTAAATATTTAGCTAATTTTACAAAATATTAGGTGAAACTATTCAAGCATTTCAAGCAAATGTATTACTCCCTAACCTGAAAGTTCTAAATCCACAATACTATGTCCATCTATATTTTAGTTAGTTTTAGAACTTATAATCTTTTCTAAATTCTACTAGATATACTTTATAATCTATAACAAACCAAACAAAGCAGACTCATAAATATAGAAATTAACAAAGTTTAGAAACTTTATGTGAGAAATAGAGAGTTCCCTTTTCATTTTATTAATTTATTAAACTATTAAAATAGACTATATAATAATCTTTTAATATAGTAAAAACTTTTCAAGTTTTATATATGATGTAGCTAAATCATATTTTAACTATCTAAATGTTTTTATTTTTTTCACTATGAATAATAATGAAAAAAAAAAAAATTGGAGCACATATATTATTGTTTGAAAATTAGCTTAGAAGAGAGAAACTATAAAATGGTTTTAGGTAAAAGTCATTGTGTCATGATGCTATATAATAACATGAGAGAGAGAAAGAGAGGAAGGAGGTGATGCCTAATAATAAAGAAGGAGGAAGTATTATATAATCGACTATTATTAAAAGATTTAAGCAGATAAGAGGTAAAGAGCGAGAGAGAAAATATTGTTTTCAAACATTGTGCCTCGTTTTCATACTTACCTTACGTTCTCTCTCTCTCTCTCTCTCTCTCTCTCTCTCTCTCTCTCTCTCTCTCTCCTCTCCTCTCCTCTACTCCTTGGGGCTGCTTTGTTTCTGTTCGCTCAATTGTTCTGTTGTAAACAAAGAGCAGAGAAAAGAAAGAAAGATCGAGCTTATACTATCCCTGGGTGTGAGTTACCTCTACCGTCTTTATATATTTTAACTACTCTGCGTCATCACCATGTAAGCTCACTGCCTTAAGCATTTCACTTTTTTATATGTATCAAAATAACTTCTTTTTTTTTTCTTTCTCTTTCTTTTATAAAAATTCGACACTTTATTTAATATTTTCTTCATTATAATAAAGTTGAATTTTTTTACAAGTTTTCCTTGTTATGAGGAATTTAAATTAGACGGAAAAAAAATTGTGTTTTAGATAAAAAAAAAAAAAAAAAAAAAAAAAAATGACACTTGCAAGAAATGAAGAAAATTGTTAGTGTAATCAATGTATTTTATTGCTCCCATTAAAAGGACTTAAAGACATATTAAGCGATAACCGATACGTATATAACGTAAACATTATAACTGTCATTTTAACCTTATCTCTCACTCTATATTTTTTTCCTAAGAACTTTATTGATTTTAAAACAAAATAAAAATCTCTTTTTTTAGTATAAATTTACAGGTAAAAGCTTCGGTTTGGTCAACAGCCAAGCTTTTCTTTTGGTAATAAATTACTTTAACAAACTGATAGGGGGATAATTTCAATATCCATGGCTTAAGAGTTTGTTCTTTTTTTTTTTTCTTTTTATCATAAATTTTATAAGCAAATCATTGAAATTTATTTGCAATTTTTCTTTTTTAATGTTTTTATTTAAAGTCACAGATCAAAGCATTATTCTTGTATAAAAACTTATAAATAAGTAAACACTGAAATAAATAAATGGTTTTAATACTTTCATTTAAATTCATACAATTTAAAATTTTGTTTTATTGTGCACACTAAATCAACGTGCAATAGTTGTAATTACTTTAGTTGTCTCTTAAAGTTCTCGGACATTGTGTGTGTGATGTTGATTTCTTTCTTCTGTATTGTAGTTCAAGAGGCATGATTTATACACATTTTTTTTTAAACCTGTACATGAATGTCATTACGTAATATGTTTTCTAAATGTAATTGCTGGTGTTTCAATACTGACTTTGTTATTTTTTTTGTTCCAGCTTTGACTCTCGTGGCAAGAGTCCTGAGCAAGCAAAACACTGGTCAGACGAGCACACCTTAGGTGGACGTGCTTTCTTCCGCTTCTCCGACGAGCCTGCCAAGCTTACTGTGGAGAGTGTGCGTGATACAGATGGTGGAGTGTATCGCTGCAGAGTAGATTTCAAGAAGTCACCTACCAGAAACACTCAAGTCAATCTCACCGTCATACGTGAGTACAAAATCATATATGTACCCGTATTCCTTTAACTTTACCACTGGCAAACTTACGGTTACCTGGTAAACTCAGATAAGGCCCTCCTTTTTACAATGTTATACGAATGGGATCTTAAATATATACGGCAATATGTATCATCGTCATACATAAAAATAAATGTACTTTTAGTTTTTAAATTTTATTACAAAGCGTTTCTATTTGCTGCACCGCAAATTTTATATTATCTCTAAAGGCATAGACAACATGAAAATATTAGCATTTACATACATCACAAAGCACTTGATGGGTCTTGCATAAATAACATTGATTGGTCTCAAAACCCAACTGCAACGCCATAGCAGTGATCAGAAAAAATCAACTTATGCAACCCGCACAACATTTTCATACTAGTTTTTGCCTATTTCTGACGTCATAAACAGAAATATTCACGCAAATTGCATACTTTACAGTTTTTTCACGCTCTCTTGTGGGGCCACATTAACATTTTAGTAAAAAATTGCCATCAGTTTTGTAGATCCCATTTTGTGTTTAATGATTAAAACGAACATGTTTCGTGTTTTCTATGCCTTTAAGACTGTTATATGCACTTGTTTGCTGTGGATTTTATATCAAAATAATATTATAACATTATAATATAGGGTTAAAGATAGTTTTTAAACAGCTAATTATGCATAATATTAATAATAATATCACCATGCCTGGACCATGTTAATTACTTATGACTTTCTAAATATTAATGTCCTATATTTAATGAAGTTATTTCTATATATGATAATAATATATTAAAGTTTATATTATATAGTAGGTTTAATTAATCTTATATAAATTATAATTAGTTTGTAGTTAGTAAGGTATATCAGATAAGAGAAAGTGTTAACTTGTTCTAACAAGACACAATGATGATAATATAATAATATATATAAGAGACATCTTTTGATATAGGAGCTACGTTTGTTGGCTATTCCTTATATAGTTAACTAAGTGTTACGTACTATACTTTACAGTTTATATATATTATCTCTTAAGATAATAGCAGTGATGTCAAGCTCTGCTAGCTTTTACTATAGTTTGCTGGACCTAAAATTTATATATTTTCTAAGTAAGTAAGCAAAAGCAAGTGTTTGCGTGTGCCTGTTTGTGTGTGAAAGCCAAAACCAAGGCAGGATTTATCCTCTAACACCTCTTACTCCTTTTTCTTGACTCTCTCTCTCTCTCTCTCTCTCTCCTTCTTGGTCTGTCCAAGAGGATTAGGCGAGTTAGTTCTTAGTGGCTCACACCTTTTGCTTTAAACTATAGTAAAAGCTTGCTCACAGTACTTCACTATATATACTGAATATAGCTACTTATGCCTTTATGGCACACAAACCATAGTCACATTTAAGCTCTTTACATATATACAAACATATATAAACATTTGAGTTCATATAAGTTAGTAGATTAAATTATGTTTGTCTTACACAAACTCTCTCCCTCTTTCTCTCTTTGTTAGTTGTGGTTTTAGTATATACCATGTATATATATATATACATATATGTATCTTTACAGTTTTCTCAGGTGACATTATATTTGTTTTGTAAATATTTTTCTTTGTATCTTAAATTAGTACTGTCCTTTACTTTATCTAGAATATTAATGAATCGTTAAATTATGTGTTTGACTATATATAGAAAGTGCGTTATACTTATAGGAGGGAATATTCAATGAAAGTTGTTACAGTTAATCGTTATACCATGCAACGTGAAAACTTAATAAAAGCATGTGAATAACATTTTCATTCGGTACGACGACTGCACAAATTGGTTTTCTCTCAAAAAAAGACATAAAGAAGAAAGAGAAAAAACTATACCTTTTGCTTCAGTAAGAATAAGCTTTTTTTTAAGTCACTAAAAATAAAAAGAAGAAGAAGAAACGGAGAGAAAAATGTGGGGTAAAAAAGTCATGTGAGTAGCGAAAAGTATGTTGTAATCCTGTTTTAAGATCGGTTTGTAGCCTTTTCTTTTAGAAAAGAAAAGACTTTTATAAAGACAAGATAACATGTTAACTTTTTTACCCTTGCACAGTACACTATATATGAAACAAAACAAAGCAAAAAAAGTTTTTATTGTAAAGAACGATGACGATTACTGTTTCCTATAGCTTGTTTGACATCCATCATTTGAGCAAGTGTTATTGCTTAGCTTGCCTGTACTGTGCAACATCCGAGCGTGCTCGATCTCTCACTGGCAGGACACGTGAGCCTCAGCAATCAAGTTAATTCAAGTGGTCACCTCTTAGTTAATGCTTAACTTTTTTTCTCCAATCCAATTCACTTTGTTCCCTGCAATCAATTCTACTTTTTTTTTTTTTTTTTTTTTATTTAAACTGCTGAAGACTTTTACATTGCAAGCAAATAACCTTTCTCTGTTTTTATGACCCTTTCTCTTGAAATGACATCAGAACTTTTGTTTTTCTTTCTTTGTAAAATAAAATGGATCTGCAACAATATTAATTTTATCATTTTATTTTAGTACTTTTGTATTTAAAAAATAAAATAAAAACAATTAATTTTTTTTATTATTTTTATGTTACAGAAAAAAACAAAACATTAATATAATGAAGTTATTTTTTATGCAAACAAAATCTTTGTCTTGAATTTTTTTCCCTTCCATTTCTTATTACATAAGAAGATATTACGACGTAAGGAAATGTATATCAGTTTTTGCAATTAAAAAATTAATGTATAGTAAGATATTTAATAACGACTTACTAGATTTTTTTTTTTTATCTTTTCCTTCTTTTAACTTCCTTTTTGTTTTTATAGAATAAAAAAAAATGATGAAGTAAATTGAAACGGGTAGTTTTGATATTCCGCTTTCTCTCTCTCTCTCTCTCTCTCTCTCTCTCTCTCTCTCTCTCTCTCTCTCTCTCTCTCTCTCTCTCTCTCTCTCTCTCTCTCTCTCTCTCTCTCTCTCTCTCTCTCTCTCTCTCTCTCTCTCTCTCTCTCTCTCTCCTTCCCTCCCCATCCTGATCCTTTTTTTTTAATCTTTTTTTCTACTGTTTTCTACAAAAGAGAATTGCTCTAATTGCAGTCGGAAACGTTTTCTCTTTGAAGCTACAAAATTCTCCAGAGTCTTTTGCGTTGCTTTTGCCACGAGTTTCTTCATGTTGTTCTTACTTTGGTCCAGAAGTTTCTTTTTTCTTTATTTTATTTTATTTTTCCTTTGGTATATATATTGACCGAAATGCGTTGTCGCTCGTCGTTTGTACCCACCCAATCTTATATACTGTATATACGTAGAGAAACAAAAACTAATGTTTTCTACTATTATGTGCTCAAAATATTAAACTCAAAAAGGATCCTCTGTGTTTTTAAGATATATTTCTTTCTATATTTCCTATGGGAATAATATAAAGCTTATTAAAATTATGTATAATTTATTTATAATATTATACTGCATTAAATCTAAGTACGTTTATTTTTTATACTTGAGATTAAATTGATTTAATATTTATTATTTTAACTGGGTCTGTTTAAAAATTTAACTTTTTTTCTTCTTCTTCTTCTTCACATTTTTTCCTCAAATAATAATTTCTTGTTTTGATGTATATATCTGTATTACATATTATGGTTGTACGTTTTAGAATTTTCAATTTCCTACATTCTCTACGGAACACAAAAAATTTTTTTTCCTTCGTGTTATAAATTATTGCATATCATATTTTTGTATACTATTATAAAGATTGGGGAGGAAAAAAAATACAATATTGACTATAGAAAAGGGTATTAAATTGAAAACAGTGTTTTGATTTGTGATATATATACAGGTACACACATACTAAAATGTAATATATCTTTATATAAAAAGAAATGTATCCGTAAAAAAAAAAAAAAAAAAAAAAAAATGAATGAATGAATGAATGAATGATGTACTTTCATGTACTAGACATTTTACCTGTAGCATTGTAAAATTACGTCTCAGAAATATTCTCTCTCTCTCTCTCTCTCTCTCTCTCTCTCTCTCTCTCTTTTTGTTGTCTCTTTGGTCTCTTTGGTATCATAGGTAAACAAACCGTGTTCCACAAGAAAAATCTTGCCTAACATAATAAACATTCTGCATAAAACAAGATTTATTTCTTGTTCTATAAAAAACGTTAAAAAAAAGCTACAGTAATAAAATAAGGTACCAACTTTGGTATTTATTTGAAAACAAAATGGTATATCGGTATTTTGAAACCTTGTTATACTTTATAATTGTTTTTATGTATTATTTACTATTATTCATTTAACAACATTTATGTAATATATTTTAATTATTATACTCTCTTTCTCGCTCTCCGACATTAATAAATTTTTTTAAATATAATTCTAAAAAACTGTTGAAATTTTCATTAAGAGCTCATCATAATCAAAATCATTGATAAGGATAAATTTAGATGCAAAAAATGTACTTTTATGTTACGTTGACTGCAAAGCCAGAAGACATTTTACGAGAGATTCAATTACATTTTCAAGGATTAGAAGCGTTAGTGTTGAAAAAGTATGGTATGAACATTATCTATCCTTACTTTTCATCTCTCCCTTTATAAAATGAAATTCGTCATATGAGACTTGATAAAAAAAAAAGAAATCTTTCATCGTTACTCATTTCATTAGAAGCAGCAGTCAGGTATTATATAAATAAGTTTTTCTCTTATACGTTAAAGTTTAAGTAGAGAAATTAGAGCTGAAAAAGGTTCTTCAATTTCAAACTCTTATTCTTTTTCAAGAGTTTTTGTATATAAGATGAATTTTATACAATCTATATTATATAAAAAGTGGAGGGTAGAAAATCTCGTTCATTTATACAGCGTCACGGCAGTGTTTTAAGCAAAGTCAATCACCGGCAAGTCAATATTGTATCTGCACTCTTAAACATACACATCAAAAACAATCTTTTATATTTTGTTTACATAAAAACGTACTATTATAGTCTTTAAAGTAACATCAGTTAGTAAATTGATATTTTAAGTATACAAAAAGTATTTCAATTTATAGTTTAAATTTTTAATTTTTATTTCACCTTTTTATAATGTTAACATTGTGTAAACAAGAACTAAATTATGATACGTTAATCTTCAAAAAAGAGAAGAAAAAAAAATAATAAAACTTTCAAATATTTACTGAGTAAATATTTGACAATAAGTATGAAATCTTCATATAGTGTAACTTACCTTCTTTCTACAAGGAAAATGTTAAATTTATGTAAATATTTGGATCGAGTTTAACTTTAATTTAAAAAAAGAAGAAAGCATAAACACGTAATTATTTTATGTAATTAAAATACAATTATTTTTTTCATTTATGTGTATTAAATTATAAAGTATACGTAAAAAAAATGGCCAGAGTTATAATGAAAACTTTGATTTTATTATATAGCTTTAATATTAACCTAACACAAAAAGATTCATTCTGTTTTTTGTTTTTTTTAATTTTATTTTTGTATGAACATATAAAAACGTTAGTATACTGTTTCAGATAATGTGTGAAATCTAACACTACGCTTTACAGTGAGTAAACATATAGCAATGTAAAATAAACACCATATTTGAAATCATTACGCGATGTATTATAATATTTTGATGATGATAGCCGACCACTATAATACGAAATTTAAAATAACAGTTAGCTTGCTCTTAACGCCAAATTTAACACCTCACTTTTCACATTTAAATATTTGATATCTACTTCAATTTTTTTTAATAAAAATTTTAATAAAATTTTATTTTAATAAAAAAAAAAAAAAAAAAAAAATTGTTTTATATTAATAAAATTTATTATTTTTGTTTACTAATATACACTTGGATATATTTGTTTAATGATAACCTATAAATATTAAACATGCTAACAACGTAATTAATAATAATAGTATGAGGGAGAAAAGGGGAATAAATTTAACAAAATATAATTCATATAGGGTAGCAGTAATGTGTATTAAGATCTTCTTGAGATTTCATTTAAAAATGACGTATTAAAAGAAAAAGGAAAATAAAGTTTTGCATAAATAACTACGTACAGTATATAAATATTGAAATTTAAATGTTATGTTTTTTTTTTTTTTTTTTTTCTTTTTTTTTATTGGGTTTAGCAATGAGACTTTACTGGATACAATGATATAGTAAAATACTTGCTATGCAGATGAGTGTTGATACATGCAATTTGCAATGAAACGTTTGGAATACGTAAGTAGTATTTGGACAGCCACTTGTATAATATGCTTTATAATATATATATATATATATATATATATATATATATATATATATATATATATATATATATATATATATATATATATATATATATATATAATAACGTTGTTGTTACTTCTTGTTAAGGGATTTTGAGCTTGCAACGCTATGACTGCTTCGTTATTTGGCCTGCTTGTACAGTAACGTAATGAAGGCTCACTCAAGGGGTGGGGGTTTAGTACGGGGTGTGACGAGAGAGAGAGAGAGAGAGAGAGAGAGAGAGAGAGAGAGAGAGAGAGAGAGAGAGAGAGAGAGAGAGAGAGAGAGAGAGAGAGAGAGAGAGAGAGAGAGAGAGAGAGAGAGAGAGAACAAGAGAAAGGTTGCGCTACTTGCATAATGAATCAAAACACAAAAGCTCAAACGTAATATTGGCAACACTAAAAGCTATAATTTTATCATATTATATATTACCATATATATTTAATGTCCATTTTAATTCGTTTTATATTAAATTTATATAAGAATTGTAATTAATTTTTAGCTAAATGAATTATTATTACGAAAAAAAAAATGTAAAAATATTTAATAAAATGTAATTAAAAGTCAGTGTTGTGGTAATATGTAAATTTTATTTTAAATAATTCATTCATGCTCTTGTGTTTTGCTGCATTTTTTTTTTACAGTTATTAAAAAAGTAAAACGGTGTAATTTATTTATAAAAATTATTTATATAGAAAAAAAATTGTTTGAAATGTCAACAAAGAGGATTTTTTATATTATTATTATATAGTTTTTAAGTTTTTGTACAAATTGAAATAAATTTAATATCAATATTTTTTCCTATTAATTACTTTAGTCAATTAACTATTAATGAGTAACGAAAAAAAAAAAAAAAAAAAAGAAAAAGAAAGACAGACAGTTACAATTTATCAAATAGTTAAAAGTTGTTGAAAGTTACATATTATACATGGCTTTTAATCTATCAGAAGATTGTATTTGTAACAAAGATTGATTTGTTCAAAATCAATTAGTTGATGGAAAGTCATGTATTCACTAATGCTTCTACTTTTTTTTTTTTTTTTCCTCATCTTTTTATTTTATTTTATTTTTTTTTAATATTGAGTAAAAAAAAATTAGCTAAAGTTTAGACCAATAATAATATAGTGTATGTGAAAGCTTTTGGAGGCAATGTTCACCACTATGAGTTTAGTTATATAGCTTTTGTGAGACTTGCGAACTGTCTTTGTCTTTAGTATTGTGTGTGAGTGAGAAGCCACGTATAAGGCACATGAAGAACATAGAGTAAAAGAGAGAGAGAGAGAGAGAGATAGTTTTGAGAAGGTTTAATCAATCAATAGAAGTTAGCTAAGAGCAACTTTTGTAAGAAGACTTTTTGACAGCAACATATTACATGAACTTTAATTTTATTTTACCAAAAAAATAAAAAAATAAAAGAAAGATTGAGAGATTGAGAGGGAGAGAGAGAGAGAGAGAGAATAAAAAATTATATTTCAAATTAATATTATTGTATTTAATTGGACTATTAATGTAACATTGCAGACAAGTAAAAATACATAAAATATAATGAATGTGGTTTTAAAAAATAAATTTATTATTTCTTTATGAGACAAAAATGTCTTCATTATGTTTGTATTATAAAACAAGAGGGTGTGAACAATGTTGTGAAATTTGTCTCTATAATATAAATTATATTCTGAGGTGTGAGTAGAAAGACGACGGTATTTTTGGCAACGGTACAATATAAGAGAAAGACTATAATACTGGGGGAAAGGAAAAGCCTATAATTATGTAACAAAACGAACTAACTGAGATCTACGGTTATATATATATATAAAGAAATTAAAAGACTCCCAACTGATGAAAGAGTCAACAATTAAATATATTTTTAAAACAAATTAAATTCTTTATACTACATATTATGGTAATTTAAATCTTATTTCACTACAAATTACTAACTTTTTGTTTTATTTTATGTATAACTCTGTAATTGAAATAATGGGATGACATTAAGTATAGAAAGCAAAATAATTTAATCACTAAATTAAGATTTAATTTATAATACGAAACATCCAGGCATTATAATTATCGTATATAAAATAGATTTATTCAGTAAATTAAGATAATTTAGTAAAATCTGTATATAAGAGAGGGTTTAAATTTTATATATATTATATAAGAAAATAGCTTATAAAATTATGGTGAATTACAAAGAAAACTTTTCAACATCAAACTTTTGTTCTATAAGCTTTTTCTTAGTTTCCTTTTTTGATTTCTTTTTCATGATCATGGTCTTAAGGTGCAGAAAGGATGCATTTATTTTATTATGCATTTAAAAGAGCAGGAAACCCTTAAATTCCTTCCTTTTTTAATTTTTTAACCTCTTTCTTTACTTTTTAAGTTTTTTCATTCAAAATGTTATACCCCAAGTTGGTACAATGTCTTTCGATGTTTCTCTCTACAATCGCAACATTATCAAACAAATTGCTGCTGTTGAAGAAAAATGCTTCCAATTAGAGCTGTAAAAAACTCGAACTATTTTTAACCCGGGCTGAAATTTTTCAGCCCGGGTTGACTTGAAACCCGGGTTTAGCTTGAAATCGAGCTTAAACTCTAAAAACGAGCTAAAGCTCGGAAAGCTCGCCATTTGAGCCAAAGTATAAAAATGAGCTTTCGAGCCTATGAAGAAAAAAGCTCGATTTTTATTATGAAAAAATTGTTTTTGAAGGATTTAAGTCATAAATAAAATAAAATAATTTTTAAAAATATTTTTAACAGCTTATTTTGCATCATAGAATATTAAAAATGCCATTTTAAACAAAAATTACAAACATTTTTTTCTTTGCTTTCTTCAAAAATTGTACTTTAGCTCGATTTATTTTCAAAAGCTCATTATTTTCACGAGTCATTTACGAGCTCAACTCGAAAAAGCTCGTTTTCGAGCTAAAAGCTCGAAACCCGGGTTAACCATTTTGAAAAAAACGAGCACCCGAAGATTTTGGCCCGGGCGGGTGCTCGAACCGGTTTAAATTTACAGCTCTACTTCCAATATTGTCATTTTTTGCTTTGTTTGAACGCCTCTCCTCATACCTTACTCAACATTTTATCGTAATAATAAACGCAAAATCGATTTCACTCAAAGTATTCGGCAATTTTGGCTCATTCATTTTCTGTTGTACCGCAGTAATAAATTGAAAGAAAAATACGAGTAAATAATTGATAAATTATTTTTCAGTATCAGATTTTTTTTTTTAATGTAATAAAAAGTGTTATATAACAAAACTGCTTATTCATATTAATTTGTACCTTTATAATTAAAATATTTTTTTAATTAAAAACAGTTTTAGAAAGACTCTTTTGGACTGGTGTGACGTAAGATTTAACCCCCGTGAATCTTGTTGTTAGAAAACTCATATCGGCTGTGATGGTAGAAAGTTTTAGCTGACGCGACTTTTGGTCCTATACTTTTCGTAAACTAAACTCATCCCTCTTTGTGCCCCCGGAGAAAAGATATAGAAAGTACGAATGAGGCAAAAGCAAGCAATGTTGCCCCAAGTCTAACTGCACACAAAGAGCAAACCGCCACTGACTGGTGCCCCCTCCCACTTCTCCTCCCCCACACCAACCCAGACCCCTTCATTCTATACTATATGTATTATATATATATATATATATATATATATATATATATATATATATACATATATATATATATATACATATATATATATATATATATATACTGTATATACCCACCTCCTCCTTCCTCACCTTTCTTACCTTTAATTACTACGAGCACTCCAGTGCTTCTCACTGAAAACTTTTCTCTCTTTTTACACAAAGAACCATCAAGCCTGAAATAAAAACTGCCATATATATATATATATATATATATATATATATATATATATATATATATATATATATATATATATATATATATATATATATATATATATACATATATATATACATATATACATATATATATATATATATATATATATATATATATATATATATATATATATATATATATAAAATTATATTTTTGTAAAAAATAAAAAGTTAGATTTCTACCTTTTTTTCTTATTATTATTCGTTCATTTGTGCAGTATAGTCTCTTTATATCCTCTAGTGTATTTAATGGAATAATAAAATAAAAAATGTTTTTAACTTTATTCTTTTTCTTTAATACTATGAAAACATTATTACCTGGCTATTATTTTAATTGATAAAAGAAAATATAAAAAAGAATAATAATATATATATATATAAAAAAATATATAATTTTATTTGAATACCTTTTTTCTTTTATCTCTTATAATTCTTTTATTGGTCTCTTCCTTTATTTAGTATTCAGAATATAATTCATAATTTTGTCAAAGGAGACTTTTAATTAAAACTTCTTTTAATAAAAATTGTGAATTTGCACAGATGTTAACTGAATTAAGTACGTCATATTTTTTTATTTGTCTAGTCCATATCATGTCGATATAAATCATAGCCCTAATTTTGTGATCTTTCGTCTTGCATGTGAAGTAAAATAATAGGGTGTATGCGGATGACGTCATATTTATTGCACTTGGAGGCCATACTGGAGTAGTGCATAACATTGCTCAGCAAGCCAATGCTCTAAAAAATATTGCATATGAGTGTTTTTAAACTGGCAAAATGATTTTTTTTCCTATGCCAGCCATGTTATTGAGTTATCCAACATGGTGTCGACTTTAACATGAATGCATAGACCCTATATACACTGAAAGTATTTTAAATCACGTCATATTTTAAATTGTCTATAATTTACAAAAAAAAAAAAAAAAATTGTACTGTACAACATTTTTCTTTCTATGCTATAATAGTTTCCTTCCTAGGTAATTTAAACATACTTAATAAAATTGAAGTCATCTACTAAAGGAAAAAAAAATACACAAAATTAAAAAAAAAAAAAAAAAAAAAGAAAAAAGAAAAAGAAAAGTCGGGAACAACTAATGATTTTGAGTGTTGTAAATCATTTCCTCTTAAAATAACAAGAGAACGGAAACTTACGTCTAGCTTATAAAAATGATAAAACATTTGTATTGTCCGAAACTTTTTTTCATTTGTTATTATTATTATTGTTTATATTATACTTGAGTATGTTGATTGAGGTTCAAGTAGTTTGAGAAAAAAAAGAAGTGATTTTTTTGTCCATTTTTATTTTTATTTTTGCCTCTTAGTTTCATTTATAGTTGTAAGATATCTCTTTGTTGTGTTGTAGCTTCGTGATAAAACAACAATGGTATGACATGTTGCTGACTAAGATATTGTTCCTCATTTTTCTTACGTAGATGGAGTCAAGTTAACGTGCATGGACACGTCATTTCCCTCGTGACTTTGTGTCACGATAGACAAATCACGTTGTTAAATTTGTATTTTATTAACGATCAAAGTTACGTTGTTGTGATAAAATCAGACAATTGAACTTGTTACGCAATTTACATTTTAACATAAGTTTTTTTTTTTTTTTTTTTTTGTAAATTTTTACAAATGATGTTTTTTTTTTATAGATGACACTGCACTCTAAACACCAAAACATTAAAGCGAAAGTAATTTAATTCTGATTAAATACTTAACACAACAGCAACACAAAGATATTGTTACATTTTTTTTTCACAATATGAGTACTGATGCCATAGAACTGTCCTGTGTGTTTTGCATAAACAAATTTGAAATAAACATCACTATAACAATTTCATTCTTATGGGGTGAATTCAATCTCAATTTAATTTTAAATATATAAGATTTAAATTATTTTTGGTCTGAGCAATCAAATAGAATTAGCGAGAGCTGTAGCTTCTAAATTTAGTATTGACCCTTTTTCCTTATACTAATTTAAAGAGATTCATCTCTCGAGAAATTATATTTGTGCGCTTCTCTTCTCCTTGTGTAGACTTGATTGCGTTTTGTTAAGCCTATTAAAGCTTTCATTTGAATCAGATAATTTCTTGGAATTAACTATGATTTGTAGTAAATGTATAATAATTTGATCCTTTCTCTTGCTCTAACCAATCCTGTAATATAGAAGTTGTTATCATTACTATAGGATAAACAGCAACTAATAATTGTGTTCAGTGTAAGAAGTGTATAGAAGTATTATTCACTATTTTGAAACTTTAAAGGTAGAATGATAGCAATGAGATGAAATTTATTTACGATTTTTTAAAACTTTATTCATTTGCTTTTTTTTTTTTTTTTTTTTTTTTTTTTTGCTGTTTTATTTTAAAATTGATTAAAACTAAAAATAACATCCAACATGAAACGTATTTCAATAACATACTTTACTTTATAGTACTCCCTCACCTATTCCTAGCTGCAATTTACCCTTCATACAAACATTGTATACCTTTATGTTGTTTGTGAAATGGATTTTTTTTATAAAATTATTGCATCGCCAATATATATATACACACACACACACACACACACATATATATATATATATATATATATATATATATATATATATATATATATATATATATATATATATAAATTATATATATATATATATATATATATATATATATATATATATATATATATATATATATATAAGTAAATTAATTTCAACTTATCATAAACTTTGTACAGTTCGTTAATTATTTTTCTCTTTTATTGAAATTTTTTAGACCTCTTTTCTTTTTATGAATAAATTTATGAAGTTTCAAAGTAAAATTAGCATTTCATTTCTAAAAAGTTTTATAGTTCAACTGGTACTGGCTAAACTAACTTAAGTTCGTAATGATATTTCAAGATGTCCAACTCAATAGATCCACTCACAAACAAGAAAATAAAACTAGAAGATAAAAATGATAGAGATTGACGATTTTTGTAATAACGAGCAATGGTTTTATTATTAATAATATTTTAATAGATAAATCTCAGATCATGTTACCAATTTATTAATATCCGGTTTTATCATGCTACATAATACAACGTATAATTTATCTTGTTATTTATTTTATATTGCAAATCGATACAATTTTACACCCTCTTTATACACAATGTTGTACAGTGTGTTGAGGTTATATTATATATATATTTTAAACTTTATAAAAAATTATTTTAAATTTTGCTGTTTTTTTTTTTTTTTTTTTTTTTTAATGAGTCAACTTTTTTTTGGTTTATACAATTAATAAAATCTTATTTTCTTGTGGGAAAAAAAAAACTAACTAATAATGAGAAATTTTGGAAAATAATGATGTACGCAATTACTTTAGTTATACTAAAAGTGCGTGTGTTATGTATTATATATTTACATACAGGAAAAAATATTGACAAATTTTTTTATACTCATACATTTCCCTTGTCAAACAAATGGCCAATTTTGCATGCTTCAATACGGTTGAATAGCTAAAACTCTGAACAGCTTGTGTATCTTTTTTTAGTATAAAAGTTATTGAATCTGTTCTTGAAATATTGTGTGTTTTTTATATATATAAACTAAAAACTCCGTAATAGTTTACGAAAATTTATATATTTTATATTTTCACTGTTATAAGATGTATCTGACATTTTTGTGTGTGTTTGTGTTTCAGTGCCTCCAGACAAGCTTACAATACTAGATGAAAAAAGCGCCAGTGTTCAGAGCCATATAATTGGACCATACAATGAAGGTGCTACAGTAGATATCACGTGCATTGCAGCGGGAGGTAAGTTATCACTCAAGTTATTATTATTATCTCTCTTCATACTTTTATCAATTAAAATGTAATGTTCTCTACGGGGGTAAATAATTAATAATCATTTACGTGAAAGTAATGTATTCAATGATAATTTTAAAAACACATTTAAAATTTAACACTTAAGTAAAATATTTAAAATAGTATTTTACCATTGCGTGATAAAGTATAAAATAAAAAGTGCGTGTTATATTATATTTATTTTATTTTACTATGTGTTGTTTATTTTTATGAGCATTATACATGATGATGTGATGTTCACTATTATAGTAAAGCCATTACAGCTATGAATAATACAGTAGTACCAATCTTCTCGCATTATAATAATAATATATGAATATTATATATTACAACACTATACAATAATAATATTACTATAATATAAACAATAATAATATTCTATATTATATTGTTATAGCATGTTATCATTATTATTATTTTAACATAATCCTTTATTGTTAATGAATAATTGATGATTTATACAGTAGCAAAAATCTTTTAAATATATTTTCTCATAAATAAATCATAAAATGTATTTCACGTGATTTTTTTTTTTTTTTTTTTTTTTTTTTTTGTACGAAAGTTAAGAAATCTTTTGACAGCCAATTTATAAACTGCAATATATTTTTAGATATATATAAAGATTTTTAAGGTCTAAAGAGCTAACTATTTACCGCTGATGAAATTACGTTTATACTAACGCGAGTTACTGTTTAAACATTTTTCAACCAAGTTATTGGTTTGTACTAAAGAGTTACATCTATATATCTGAACAATGTCTTAAATTTGTATATTCCGTGTAAAAATGTCAAAATGAATCGTAAAATAGTTTTCTACTACTTATATGAAATAACTTGGTATGATATTACACATTTGTTGTTATATTTTGTCTACAGGACGTCCATCTCCTCGTGTTTCATGGTGGCAAGAAAATGCTTTGCTGGATGATTCATTTGAAGCTCTAAGTGAACGACGTGTGAAGAACGTGCTTCGACTAGAACGTCTTGAGCGGAGACACTTGCATACAGTGTACACGTGTCAGGCATCCAATAACAACTTGGTAGCACCCATCTCCAGTGCAGTCACTCTTGACCTCAACCGTAAGTACAACAACCCTCTTAGAGCGTGAGCAAACGTTAAACAAAATGTATACATACGGGCGACGTATGTTATTAGAATATCTCACTTACTATAATATTGGAGTTAGTTTAGTAAACTTAGACATACGCAACCGTGAGAGTTGTTAATATAATTAGATAACAGAAACATAACAAAGAAATGTTTATTCCAAGTTTAAAAAAAATTATAACGTTTATTTTGGAGTCCATACAGTTCTTGAAATAAAATATGAAAAGTTGTAACATGATCTATGGATTATTTTTACAACACTAAGATTCTATTCATTGTCGAATGAAATAAATATGTCCATCAATCTAAATACTGAATCAATCACATTTCAACAATGCAAATGAGAATTGTAAAGCAAACAACCCATTTTGTATGGCACTTCAGTTTTTGTTATTATTTAAAGGATAGACCAGAAGAAAACATACACATTTATATCACACAAAACTTGATGGGTTTTACATAAATAATATTAGTTTGCCGCAAAACCCAACTGTAGTAATTGTCAGAAAATTTTTATTTATGCAACCCGCACAACATTTTCACACTTATTTTTACCTGTTTCTGACGTCAGAAACCGGATTTGTCACGCAAATAGCATACTTTACAGTTACAGTATTTTTCACGCTCCCTTGTGGGGCCACTTTTACATTCTGGTATAAATTGTCATCGGTTTTGGATTTTAATCATTAAAAAGAACACAACATGTTTTATGTCCATGGCTTTAAAGGAATTGATATGATTTTCGTTTCTTTGCCGCATCTTTTTAAATGTGAATTATGGCGTAGAATTGAACAGGGAAAGCAATGAGTTTATTTCCTTTACAATAAATATATCCATAATTAAGAAAATATGCAAAAGTAGTTATGAATAAAAAATTTATTTCCAAAATTAGGAAACTTATATTCCAATACATATTAATTGCATGTCAAAACTTTTATATTTATAATTACGAACATGTCAGTTTCAAATTCGATAAATATATATATTTTAATAAGCGATTGTATGTATCTCATTTGGCAATAAACCTTCTAGAATCATAATCATATATATGACGTAACTAATTGGTACGTGGGTGGCTCAAATTATAATATGTGGCGCCAGGCGCGAACAATTGACAAGGAAGCGCAAACTTATTTTGTTACGACGTGAAATAAGCAACCTACTTTGAAAATTATTTTCGTGCACAAAAAAAAAAAAAGAAAAAAAGAATAAAAGAGAGATACATTACGTGTACCGTGAAACACTAAATATACTCGTTTAAATATCCTTTTTGTACTTCGAATAATTAATTCTTTGTCTTACAGATAACATTTTATATAATAATAAAAGTTAATGTTATTATTTTTTTTTTCCTTCAAATAATTATGATATAATATATTTTTTATTATTTATTTTGCCCTCTTTTTTTGTTATGTTATTTCAGTTTAGTCTATATAAAAAAAAGACTACGATATTTTTAATTAGTCTTTTGCTTTGTTATTTTTACATTAAACAAATGTTACAAATGAGTTATTTTCATTTTATTCCAGTTGAGATGATTGGACCATGGGGGTAGAAATAAAATAATATTCAACAACAAAGAGATAAATAAAATTGTTATTATTTTAATTTTCAAACGTTTTTATTGAACAAGACATTTGAATTTTAAAAATTATAAATTTATTTTATTTTACAGACAGAAATTGACATTAAACTGCACAAAGGAGAGAAGAGGGTGGGGGAAGGGGGGCAAGAAAGTTTACATGTATTTTGTTTTATGTAATATGATTGGATTTTCAAAGACGATTAATAATTGTCGTTTTTTTGTTTTGTTTTAAATATTTTAAAAGTATAAAGTTGCATAACATAATATTTTTTTTATTTAACTGTTATTTTAATATCAACTCAAAGATTGTACAGTAAACATTTCAAATTGCTCCTAGATTAATATGAGTATATATATATATATATATATATGGAGAGTTATACAAATTATATTAATAATTTTTACAATAAAATTTTAATTATACTCATGTTCATATTTTCAATTACACCAAATGTTTCATTACCTGTCTATAAAATATACTCAATATCCATTTAGATACATAACGTAATAAATACATAACCAAATCGTCTCTTAAATTTTATTACACTAAAACAAAAAAATAAAAAATAATTTTATAATTAAATTTGGACACACAATGTTTTTTGTTTTCGTTGTTACATAACATTAATGTGGTTATGTATAATGTTAGGAATGTAAACGACAAATAATAATAATAATAACACTGAAAGTGGCTAAATTTAATTTTCTTTATGTATGTAATATAATATACACTATATGTTAAATATTTTACGTTTATTAGTATACTGTCTAAAACTATTTAAAACAATTAAAGCAGAAAGATAATAAATTATATTATACGTGCATTTATTATATGCAATATATATTAATGGAAATATTTAGATTAAATTGATTATGTTCATTAAATGAAATGACAAATATAAACAAGAAAATATATATACATCGTTTTGTTACATAATATAAAAGACATGAAGTTTAATAATATACAACAAGTTTTAGTGGTTACTAAAACGAAAACCTCAGTTTCTATATGTGTGTAGTGTATACGTACGTATATATTTATATTAACTGTGAGAAACATCAAACTACCCAAGTACACCACATTCCCGTGGTAATCGGAACCTTCTCTGTATATATATATATATACTTTACTCGATAGATGAAATAGAAAATCAGTAGCCACGATTGAATATAAGTTTAATCAAAATAGAATAATGGACCTTATAGACGTAAAATTATGATTATCTCTCTCTCTCTTGATGTTGAGATATGTCAAGAGTTCAAATATGACGTCATCATTTGATAACATAAAAAATCAATTAAATTAATTTATCATAATTATTTTATATAATGTAGCACTTAATAAAGATTAAAATTTTGTTTGTCATGATAATTTTTTTAAATATTTTTTTTTTAATATAATTTTATGAAAAAGTATAGTGTTTGGTATACGTGTTAATTTTTTTATAAAATTTAAATAAAGGCTTAATTAATATAATTGTCATTCATTTTACGTTGTTTTTATCATGGATTGTTGTTTCAATGCTAATTGCCATTTTATATTTTCAAATCGTGTTTAATTGTTATTAATATATTTTTTTTATCTAATTCTAATTGGTGATTTTTTGTGGTTTATTTAAATTGAATTCTATTCATGATCGTTTATAAGCATGTTTAAAAGAAACTTATTGATTATAATGATTATATACATTTTTTTTTTTCATCTTCTTCGGAACTTGATGTTGAAAAGAAATATTGGAATAGCATGTTAAGAAATATATTAATCCAGACACAAATTTTTAAAAGCAGGTATCATTGAAAATATTCAATCGTATATACCAAAATATCCTATACATTTAATGAACGATCTTACTCGTAATTAAATTTAAAAGTCTCATTATATTTAATGAAATAACTTTTTTTTTTTAAATAAAATTTTAGTATGTACCTATATCTAAACCCCTAATTACATTATAAGATGATATAAAACGTCACAAAACGACGAAGTATAGAACGTTAAAAATATATTAGTTAATATGAAGTTTTAGCTGGTGCGATGAAAATATGGTGGATGAAAATGATGACAGTGCATACTGCTTCTAATTATCATTACTTATGAAGCAGATGAAGTGTCATTATAAAGAGAGAAAAGACGTACTGATAATTTTAGTATGTGATGCTAAAATTTAGTATGAATTCAACAATGTGCCTTCCAGCACTTCATTCATTTATTCTCTCTCTCTCTCTCTCTCTCTCTCTCTCTCTCTCTCTCTCTCTCTCTCTCTCTCTCTCTCTCTGACACACGTACAGATTTTAAATAATTTCGTGACTTATTTTAACGATGAAAATCAGTTATTGCAGATCAAAACTTGTAAAATTACAAAAATGTAATATATATATTTTTTTTATCCAGTTATATATAATACAGCATGAGGCAAATCCAGAAATAAAAATTAGAGGACCATGATGGAAAATGTGTAATTAATATACGGTACTTAAAAAGTTCATGATCATTAGGCTCTACGTTGAAATGTAATTTATAGATTTATTTAGTGGAGTTCATTTAGGAACTTTTTTTTCTCTCTGTCTCCAGTATCTAATGGTCACGCACACAATGAAATTTGCAGTATATATTAGTTCTGACAATAAGTTTTTAAATGGCATTAAAGTTGGATGTCAACTTTCCAATTTTAGAGAGAGAGAGAGAGAGACTTTTTCATTGCCACACCCTTTAATGCCTTTATGAGAATAAAAAACATGCTATTTTGTTACTTTTTATGTATATATTTTATGGAAATAATTATGAAAGACAATAGTTAATGAAGATTCATTGTTTATATAAACAATTACTTTATAATAGACCTCGACATTTAATATCGTATTATTCACTATTTTCCGCATACACAACATAGTTTGAATTGAAATTTTATAGGTTATTTTAAAATTATGTAACAACTAAAGCATAATATATAATAAGCTGTAGGAATGTAATAAATTATAAAATACCATGATTAAAAATTTAGTATAATATAATATAAAATGATTATCAATTTAAAATAATTTTATTATTAATATTTTACTTGTTAGCAATTAATACTCCATGAAACTAAACTGTCAATATGTCATTAAAGCAATTGAAAAAACACGTTAATTTGAAAAATTATTGTAATATTCATTTAAATTCAATTTGATTTTAAATTGTTTTGGTGTGTCATTCCGTTTATTGCATTTGCAATAAAATATTGTGTGTACTATAGTTTTCCTGGACGAATGTTTAAAAAAAAAAAATAATTGAAAACAATTGAAACGATTAAAATATAAATAATTGTACAACACAAATTTTACAAAATACATGTTTAATGCTAGCAATATAAATATATAGTAAAATCATGTGAATTAATAATGGAGTAAAAAATATAAACAGTAAAAATAATATGTAAAAAATTGTTTTTAATACTAACTGAAGTTAAGTATAGTAATTAATTGTCTATTTTAAACAATAATTACAATTTTATGAAATTTGTTAAATATTTGCAATACATTACAAATTTATGCACGGTTTGCAATAACAATATTACGTGTTGTAAAGTAAAGGCATTCTCGATGATTAGTTTAAGGTAATTAAGCTCTCACTATATGGAGTTGCTCAATATCATGTGGCTTATGAGGTCACTAGCATATAATTTCCCTAACGTAACTTTACCTCTAATAAATAAACATAATTTAACATGCATGCATGCAAAGTCAGTTGAGAACACAATTTAACATCATCAGACGGTCGCTTGTGTGGCTTATTTATAAACCTTTAACCTTACTTTTAATTATCTATATTTGAATTTTATAAGATATATTTATTATCTATATACATAAGATTTGCATACTCTATACTAGTACATATTAATTGAATTAAATAAAAGTGACTCAATGCTATTCATAATTATAATAATTAATAATGCATTGTATATTATAGTTCAAACAAACTCATTTAAAAAAAATTCCCTTTATATTAGATTTGATAAAAAAAAATCTATTTAACATTAATTATTCATTATTATAAAATTATTATTTATGATTTCTAATTAAAATTTATGCTCATAAAAAATAATTTAAAAAAAAACACGAAATGTTTTAAAATAAAATTTAAAATCGTACGTAATAAATAATTTGCACGTAATTGACAAATAAAAAATGTTTTTAATGAAATGATTTATCATGTAAAAGATTTTTTTTTATTAATAATAATAATAACATATAGTGTGACAAAATGATCATTTGGTTGATATATTGTCACATCACGTCAGTGGTTTGAAGCTTTGTTACTTTAGCGTGGTTTGATAAGATTGCTTGTATATTTATGCATCTACACGCGTGTGCTGTATCCCCTCATTAGGGGAAAGTTCTCCACATGAGTACGTACAGGAGGAACGAACATAATTAGCCTCATGTATATTGAGGGAGAGAGACAAAGGCTTTCAGTAATAAGAGTGAAAGACGACGAAAAAATATATGATGGTAAAACACTTTCTAAAGGTAAAAAAAAAAAAAAAAAAAAAAAAAAAAAAATCATTGCGTATAACCTTTTGTACCAGAAAAATATTGAGAGGGGAGAGAGAAAAAAATTGTAAAAATCTCGACTCGTGTGAGAGTAAAATATATAAATTAGTTACTGTATAAAATTTTAGAATATATAATCAAATCTGCTGAATTTTTAGGGATTGAATTTCTGACTTTTTATTTAATAATAAGAGGGTGGAAATTTACTACCTTATATTTATAAAAAAAGTGTAAAAGAGTATCGATTTTATTGTTTGTGGGTTTTGTTGTTTTGAATTAGAACGCAATTAAAATAACGCGGTTTTCTCTTATATAGGAAGTTTTTTAATTCATTAGATTGTTGTTAATTGTTCTAAATAAATATTATGAAAGAGAAGAGGTTTTTTTTTTTTTTTTTTTTTTTGCTTTGTTTTGTTTTAAATTCTGGACCACGAATTATATTCAACCCATAGTTTTAAATTGGTAAATTTTATAGCCAATCCTGAATATATTTAAAATAAAATCAGTATTGATCTTATATTGGTAATACGGTGTGTGTGTGTGTGTGTGTGTATGTGTTTATGTGTATGTATATATATATATTGAGTTAGATTGGACATTTCATTGAATTCCCAATTGAACGTCAATCTGTAAGAGCAATCGAGTTAAATCGTGCAAGTGGTGTTGGTCAAACTGTTTCGCAATCTACATTATTTGCTGCATTGCGCGCTGTATATATATTTTATATATATATATATATATATATATATATATATATATATATATATATATATATATATACCCACAGTGAGAGCCCTCTCAGTTCTCTCTCTCTCTCTTATGTCTCTGCAAACTATAAATTTCAAGTGTATTTATTCTTTTTCGATGTAACGTACGTAAACATTGTACACCACTTTGAGTGAGAGAAACGGAGATGCTAAAAGTTTCCTGCAAAAACTTTTTACATAAATTATAATTTGACAGTTTTGTCACCTGGGGTTGTGATAAAGTGATTAACAACCGACATCTTTATTATTTATTTCTTATAAGAACACAAAACATTAATTTTCTAACAAGAAGGAAAACAAAAATGCAATTTATAATATTTTTATTATTATTATCGTTATTTCAAAATAAATTTTTATGTTTGAGAATTTTTCATACATACACACACAGAGAGAGACAAACATATTATATAATTTTATATATATATAATTTGTATGTAATTTGAAGCACATAAAAAATGAACAACTAGTATAATAATTGAATTGAACTATTGAAGAGTACTCAACACTATCCCCGCCAACGGTATTAACAATGCAATATAATAATGAAAGACCTTGTTATTTTTATTCAAGTTGTAACTCTTTCACTCTCTCTCTCTCTCCTTTTTTATATTATATAGAAAATAAATACACCCTTAAAAAAAAAAGGGAGTGCAATACACGTCATATCTTTTTATCCATATATAAAAGGCGGTGGGCTGGTTCTCTTATATGCTCGAATAGCGTAAGCTATTTTTTGTAGACCTCATCTTTCTCTCTCTCTCTCTCTCTCTCTCTTCACACGGTGTGCGATCCAAGTGCATCATATTTCAAGCGCTCCTCTCCTTCAACCCTTCTCTTCTCTTCTACTATAGTCCCTGTCAGCCACCACCCACCCTTTACTTCCATACAAATCTAACATATAGCTAGCTATCAACTTGCCCTGTAAACGTGTTGTCTTTTTAGCTACGTCACTTTAGATATATTTTTATATATCTAATATCTTTTCAAGAAGATATAACAATATCATAACTTCAAAATTTTATATTAAAAAAATTGTATGTTATTAATAATTATAAAATTATTAGTTTCTTATTAAGAATCAGGTATAAGAAGTATAATTGTGTGAAGTGTAAAAATAATTGACCATATCGTTGAATCTTGGTGGAATGTCTGGTAATTTTTTTTAATGGTACATATTTCCAACAAAAGAAATTTTATCCGTATCATTTTTTTTTTTTTTTTTTTTTTTTTTTTAGCCCTGAGATTGAGCTGTATATTTTCTTTGATATATTTTTATTCGTTTTAATAAAAGAGCGCAATGAACCCTGAATTTTAAACCATGATATTTTAGTTTTCACTGTCATTTAACAGTTTGAAATATATATATATATATTTTTATAATATTTAATCTAGCATGTAATTAATACATAAATCACAAAATTAAATATCTGAAAATTATACCAATTAAAGAGTAATAATAAGTTAGACAGTTTTATACTTGTTAAAAATGATTGAAAGAGCTGATTGCTTTTTATAATTTAACAATAATAATTATTATTATTATATAATGATGAGGTAGATAAGAAGGTTTTAATCTTGATGAAGTAAAAGTACCCCTATTGCTGGTAGAGAGAGAATAAACTACCACTGGTAACTGTCATTGAATCATCCCCCCTACCTACCCTAAACTTTCGTAAAATCTACATGTCTCACACACCCACTTTATTCGTTCATTGTATAAGATAGAGAAAGAGAGCTATACTATTTCTCGCCCTCTTTTTTTTTTTTTGCTCCTATCAAATCCACCACCATCACCACCCTTAAACACGAAGCCATGCTTTGCTTGAGTTTTCATGCTGCTAATTAAAATTCTTCACAAGAGTTAGCGTCGTTCAAGTACGATCCAATTACATTTGATCGTCATTTCAAGATACCAACGAACCGAAAGTAAAGAAGAAGGACAACTAATGTAGTTTAAACATAGCTTTTTTTTAATCTCTCATTATATATTATTATATAATCAATATTGGTATCAGATTTATTAATTAAGATAAAAAATAAAACAATAAAAAACATGTTTAGTAGAATCCAGTTTATATATATTATAGTTGTGACATAACTTTCTCTGCAAAGCATATATATTGTTGTTGTTTTTTCCAATGTAATTTTATAAACTGATATAATGTTACACCAAACTCGGTATAAAAAAACTTCTTATGCACCGTGGTTTTAATGATAATTAATCTTGGTTTAAATACCTTGACACTGATATTATATTTTTAAATGAGGTGTACGTGACCCTTTTTTTTTTTAATGATATATAATACAGTATTAGAAAATGTCATATCGTCATATCAATTTCCTATGAAAATGTTAGTAATTACGAAAGTTCTAAATACTGAAATTTAAATGGGACTTCACTTTTATACACATAGTAATCTTTTATTATTTGCATAAAAAATGAAGTCCTGACTTTAAAAAAACGAATTGTTTTACTATGATGTCGTGGATTTTTATGTCAATGATTTTTTTTTTTTTTTTTTTTTTTTTTGAATTCTTTTATATGTGTACTAAAAATTTCATGAGACGGTTATATGAATAATTTCTTTATTGTTTTTGCACTTGTGTGAGTGAGTGTATATATATTTTTTCAATAAGACGTGTATAATCTTTTAAATCTTCTTATTAAATCCATTGGTTATAAAACTCCTCGTATCAATATCAGCTTATCCTTAAATTTAATATATAAAATTTTCTTTAGGATGCTGAATGAAATGGGCAGTTTAAGGGGAAAAAAAATATTATCTCATTGATCTAAAGTTATTTTATCATGATACGAGTAATGTAGTTTAGAAAAAAAAATGTATGGATGAAAGAAAAAGAAGCTACGATTTGAAAATGGTACTGATATAGCTCTTGTGCTTCTGTAGGTTGGCTAAGCCGCTCTTTATATGTACCGGGTCCTAGTCAAGAGGTCTTTTCAACTTTTTTTTTTTTTTTTTTTTTTGTATACTTGGACACGACGAGTCCTTCATAAAGCAGCAAATCTCATCACGGGTCAATATAGATGATATCTTCTTTTGCTAGCTAAAATCTTCTTCTTCTTCTTCTTCCATCATATATATAGCTCGCCTGCTACTTGAATAGCCAGAAACCAAAAGGCACGTACAACATACATAATATAAGTTTTCTTTTTCACCATAATACAAAAATGCTGACAAAAAATAAAAAGCTCTCTCTCTCTCTCTCTCTCTCTCTCTCTCTCTCACTCACTGTTTCATATTTGCAATAGTGGTAATGCACATCTGTGAATGACATTTTATAACATTTTCACGTTTTTTTTTTCGTTTTTTTTTTTTTTCCTCCCTTTTTTCTTTTGTTATATGCATATACATGTATAGATAAAAATATGGAAATAGAGAGAAAATTGCGAATCTCTAAAAAAATTATAATATTATGGTTCGAAATGTTACCACATATTTTTACATAATAAAATTTGCTTTTCTATTCATGAAATTATTATTTTATTTTATATTAAAACATGGTATAGCAGAAATGCATTTCATCATAAAAAAACAATAATAAAAAAGAAGGGGGGAAAAGGAAAATAAAATTAGATCATTTTAACTTGATATCATTAACAAAAGTGTAACAAACTAAAGCTTTGATAGAACTCCAGGTTCATGAACTTTTGTTTACCTTTTATGTACAACATTTTTATTGCAGTAATGAACAATTGTAAGGTATATGTGAATTAAATTAGACTTCACTAACAGTATCAAATATGTATATTGTATATAGCTAATTATTTTTTATCTTCGCTTTTTTTTTTTATTGCGTATTATTATTATTTTTGCGTTTCTCTAAACTTTATCATAATTACTTTTCGGCTGATAATATGAAAGGTTGTATTAGCTTATTTCTTATTTGAAGTCAATATTACAAAACTAAGTTGAATACATAAAAGATGTTAAACTCTATATAACTACGTATTATATAATGCAGAACACTTTGCCTATGTCTGCAACCAGTTCGACTCGTAACTTAAGTTTCTGGAATAAAAAATAAGTTTTTCATTAATAATAAGTTATTACGGGCAAAAAATAGAAAACATAAGATCTTAAAGCCCTTGTCTACTTACTTTTTTATCATTTAGAATATTAGATTGATAATTACCATACCTTATTATCCATGAATTAGACACCAACACGTTGATTTTGTTATTTATTTTCGTTTATTTTCATTTTGACTGTTATATCACGTATCTGACGTCACAATGTAGCAAGGAGGCCGTGATTTAGGGGTAAAGAACTTGAGGGAGGGGCTTAAATTTATCACGTGACCAGAGCGGTGACTGATTGGCGGCGGTACATTGTGACGTCAGATACGTGATATAACAGTCAAAATGAAAATAAATACAAAATCAACGTGGTGGTGTCTGTAACATGAATAATAAGGTATGATAATTATCAATCTAGTTTTCTAAATGATAAAAAAGTAAGTTGACTTGGGCTTTAATGTTTGTCAAAGAATCTTTATATAGTTATAATGTTTTATTATTACAATGATAGTTGGTAGAGTATCAAAGGCGCATATCATGGCTCATTAGATTTTATATTTATATAGCATGGTGTATAAAATAGACAAAATCTGCACTTTAGATATGCATCTCCGTCATTACAAACTAACTTCATAATGTTGTTTTGCATATAGGATTAAGTTACATAGAAAATGGTGCTCGTTAAATTATACATCGAACTTTCAAGTGTTTAAAACACTTGAATATACACTATATACTTATTATTACACTTTGCAATAAACTAATTACCTCATAAAATACACTTTATTTTTATTAAAACGTTCATGCAAAATTAATACAACTTTATTTTAAGAGTTAAAACAAAATGTAATGTCATAGAAAATTGTAGTAAAACTGCTTACGTGTGTGTATATAATTTTTTTTATTATTATTATAATATATAAAATATGAAATTTTATGGTAATTGAAATCAGAAATCTTCAATAAAAAATGTTCTTTTGGAAAATGAAAAATTAAAATATTGCACCTATTCAGTTTTTGAGAGAACTCAGAGTTGTACAGTACTGTATACACGGAAAATAAGTAATACTTTAGGCATCAAGTAAATGCAATAGGTAGACATAAATATAACCTAGAACATAGGTATTATTATACTACAATAATACCTAATGCAGGTGCAATATGCTACAATAAAGGTGTGACTCACTTAGAATATAAGTGGTATTGTAGTTAATATAACTACCTGTTCCAAATTAAAGTGTACCTAGTGAACAATACAGGATACACCTGCCATAGGTAGTAGTTTTTTTTCCCGTGTAGTGTAGCTACTGTGTCAAACGGTTTTATTTTTAATCTGCACGATAATACAACTTTATAAAACTTTGTGCTTTGTTTCACAGTATTTCTCCGAATTAATTTACCTAATTTTCAAATTGTAATGACTAATCTACCATTTTCGTTATCCAGGAAAATGATATAAAAATAAACAGATATCGAGTAAGAATATTTATAATTTATTTGCTTTCTCCATTTAGAAAAATATTTAAAGGTGAGTGAAGTATATAAGAGGGGGAAAGTGGTTATCAACATCGAGAGTGATGAAAAGTTATTTCGAACTACCACTCTTCAAATGAACCATTAAAGTAATGATGAAGAATATTATTTTCTTGATGTTAAATATAAAATGAGAAATGAAATCCATACTTGTTTAAAAAATAATAATAATAACATACTGAATAAGAGAAAAGCAAGATGGGTATTTTTTTTTTTTTTTTTTTTTTTTTTTTTCGTGAATGAGAGGGTTGATTTAAGGTTAAAAATAAGGTTCTTGAAAAGTCATGACGTATAGAGTAGTTTCAAGTTATAATATTACTCGATTCAACTCTCGAGGGATTTAAAGTACCAAAAACCAAGTAAAGTTACTGCGTCTCTCTCTCTCCCTCTCTCTCTCTCTCTCTCTCTCTCTCTCTCTCTCTCTCTCTCTCTCTCTCTCTCTCTCTCTCTCTCTCTCTCTCTCTCTCTCTCTCTCTCTCTCTCTCTCTCTCTCTCTCTCTCTCTCTACAATTTTAGCATTTCAGTTTTCTATATTATACACTTATATACGTTTAGATTCACGCTCGTTTTAATAAAGTCAACAGGTATACGTATATAAATATACGTACATAGTACTTAGCAAAGTATCAGCATAGCAGACATTACTACTTGATCGTGATGAACGAGGTAGCAGAGGTATAAGAGAGAGAGAGAGAGAGAGAGAGAGAGAGAGAGTACATTCTCTTGAGAATAAATTTTAGATAGATGGCAAGCACACTGACTTCTGCTTGATTCAGCTCTGATGTATAGCAATCACGACCAAAGTAAATATCCATAAGCACAAAATTCTATCTTCTTTTTCCTCTCAAGTGGTTAAACTCTTGCCAACAATAAATTCATGACGTCATTCAATTATATATCAATTTATTTTATTGTTTTATTAATACTGTACAATATATTTACAGAGAGTTAATATTTATCATACAGAATTACTCAATGTTTATATTATATTTAAAAAAATAACTGCATTGAAATAACTCAATTTTGATCACTAAGCTATAGAAAAGAGTGTCTTCATTTGCATTCAAAACAAGGAGAAGAAAAAAAAAAAAAAAAAAAAAGACATTCTGTATAAGTATTATATTGCAATGTATTTTTATTATTATTAGTTTCAAAAGAAGCGTGCGATTTTCTTACAGGAAAAAAAATTCAATTTTACTTTGATGTAAAATTAATTCAATATAATAAAAATTTAATACAAAAAGAAAATAATGTATTTTAAAGATATATATATTCTTACAGAAAAAAGAGAAAAGTCTTTCCTGTCATTTATTCTCATGCTTTAGAGATTTTTTAAAACTAATTTAATCATTATTATAAAACTCCATGACAGCTTGTTTTATTCTTTAAAAAAAAATTCTGCTAAGGCAAAGTATAGGCGAGTGAAAGAAAGAGAGAGAAAAAAAAGAGTAAAAAATAAAATCCTTTTTAGTTTGACGGCTTACATCGAATTTTCAGTGTTAACTTTACACACTTTTAAAGATGTAAAAACTCACCTAATATTCAAAAAAAGGGGCGATGTTTTATATAAAAAAAAAGTCTTATAAAAATAAAAATATACATATTTTTCTTCAGGTTTATGTTAATAGTACCTAAAAGGTATATAACAGAAAAAAAAAACTATCGTATTTTCTTTTTACTGTAAAAAAGTAAGATTTTTATCAGAGAAAAGAAACTTTATTTTCAAAAGCTTAAACATATATACGTCCCATATTTTATATTATCTTAATAGATACTCATTTATATAATAGCATCATATACATTAGAAAATTTCACGCTACTACGCTACATTTCTTCCTTCAAATTACCACATTCATTTACTATTATGCCATAGCTATGAGTATATATATATATATATATATATATATATATATATATATATATATATATATATATATATATATATATATATATATATATATATATATACACTTATTACATAGAAATTTTAATGTAAATATTACTACGATATATTATTATAATAAAAAAAAAAAATGAAGAAAATTTACTAGTAGTATCATTTGTCTTATAAAATGAGAACATAAAAAATATATATTATTCAGTATAATTATATTATAGTTTAATAATTTTTCATTACATTTTTTTCTTACATAGATTTTTTTATATAGTAGTTTTTATTTTAAATCGATATAAATATTGCGACAGAAAGTAAAATTTAAAGTCTATTTCTGTATTGCAAACATTTAATTAATTAAATGTACCAGTTTCGTTCTAATTTTAAAAGCTTTTGACTAAGCTCTTTTGATGTAACTTTCAGAAAAAGATTATTTTCATGGTAAAGTAGGTGTGTTTAACTTTTACCGATCTGTAGTGAACATGATGCATATGTACGGAAATTCTAGAGGCTGTACGAATGAGTGAGAATTACAATATCTTGCGCTCTCTCTCTCTCTCTCTCTCTCTCTCTCTCTCTCTCTCTCACTCACTTTCTCAAACACACACCCTTTTCGCTTTACTTGACGGAAATGAAAAGCGGCGACATTTTTGGTGGAAGTGGGGTGCTGATTTTTAAAGTAAAAGAGAGAAATGAGAGGGAGAAAAGGAAGAGAGAAAGAGAGAGTTGTGGTTTGCTGAACAATCTGAAAATACGTAAAACGGAAAAGACTTCACTATATTTTTATACTATATGCACTGGCATCTTTTGGTATTGAAATCTCCCAGGAGAAATCACACTTGTGTCACAGCAGCGACAAGTAGTTTCAGGACAAAAATGTCATCAGCATGTGCCATAGCCGGAAAATAAACAAACTTTGTTATAATATTATATTTCATCTAAAAAATTGACACACACCAAAAAATATTTGCTTTGGTAAAGGATATAGGAAAAAAAAGAGGATGATATAATATTTTATATTTGCATATTTTAATTTCAATAAAACTAACTTGTTTAATATACATTTTATTATTACTATTCATGTATATTACATGAGTATAGTTAGTTTATTATTAGTAAAGTTTCTATAACTTTTTTTCTAATTTAAATTAGTTTAAAATTTATACTATATTTATATCCAATTTTTATACTCATAAATATTTTTACGTATACGTACATATAGAAAAACGTATGAGGCAGAGGCAGAGAGAGAGAGAGAGAGAGAGAGAGAGAGAGAGAGAGAGAGAGAGAGAGAGAGAGAGAGAGAGAGAGAGAGAGAGAGAGAGAGAGAGAGAGAGAGAGAGAGAGAGAGAGAGAGAGAGAGAGAGAGAGAGAGAGAGAGAGAGAGAAACTATCAGATCCTCAAGAGAGAAAAAAGTAGATATCTATAGAAACAGCTATAAAACAAAATAAAGAAATAAGAGAAGAATGAAAACGTTGAAGTGAAACAAAACCTTAAATAAACTGCCTCAAGAGAGAGAAAGAGAATAGTGAGAGCAAAAGAGTGCAACCATTGTATATTAAAGTTAGTGTTAAAAAAAAGTGTTCATTGTTATAAAAAGAACGATATAGACTCCTTTTTTTTCTTCTTTTTTTCTTTTTTCTTTTTTTTTTTTCTTTTTTTCTTCGTACAATGTCTAAAGCGAGAGTCCATGCAGTACACTATGAGTCGTTCATCACTTGGCAATGAAGCAATTGTTTTACACGTCACTCGCCACCAGTTTATACTAACACCAAATCGCTTTATTAAATACTCTCTCATTTGAAATAATGCTACTGCCATAGATACTGTGCTTGCTATACCCAACGTTTATATTTAAATGGTATTAAATCTTATTATATTTATAATCCAAATTTCTCATAAATAATCCTTATCTTTATATATATATATATATATATATATATATATATATATATATATATATATATATATGTATAATTTTACCTTTCCAATCTAGATAAACTATATTAATGTACCTTACCTATTTTTACGTATTATTATTATTATATATATATATATATATATATATATATATATATATATATATATATATATATATATATATATATATATATATATATATATATATATATATATATATATATATATATATATTTATAATATTATTATTATAATTATTTATAATATATATATATTGAATGTGAAATAAACAAATTTATCTTTTTAATGCATGATATGATTAGTAAAAAAAGGGGAAGGGGGAGAAGAGAGGAATAGAATTGAGATTGATGCATGGAATAATTTTGCCTCATCAATATGAATAAAGCAATTATAGAAATAGTGTTTTAAATTTGCAAGTACACAATGTATTTACTAAATATACAAAGCAAGTAAAATTGATATGAAGCAGATGATACAAAAAAATGTAAATGACAAACATTAAAATTTTCTCTTCAAGTTAATGAGCTCCTAGAGATTATAACTATTTTAAAGAATACCATAAATAGTTATTTTGAATTACTAGGTATACGGTACCGTATTATGTCATTATATTATGGTGTAGCTGAAGATTAACTAACTGCTAATGTTACCCCCTAACCTCGTCTCACACTGATTACAATGAGTTCCCAAAGCGTCCTTTTGTCTCTGAGGATGCCCCTCATGCTTGTTGCAAATTCTCTCTCTCTCTCTCTCTCTCTCTCTCTCTCTCTCTCTCTCTCTCTCTCTCTCTCTCTCTCTCTCTCTCTCTCTCTCTCTCTCTCTCTCTCTCTCTCTCTCTCTCTCTCTCTCTCTCTCTCTCTCTCTCTCTCTCTCTCTCTCTCTCTCTCTCCACGTTATTACTACTGCTTATAAAGTAAGGTTAATAAATTTTCCCCAATGAATTAGGTATTAAACGACCACTGAATAACCTAAAGCCAGAGCCAGGATTACGTAAGTCTGCTATAAGGTCATGCAAAGTGTCCATTTAACTACACTATATTATATATATAATAATTTACAATTCACACACCTCAAAAATAAAATAAAAGATAACACACAAAAAATGTAGGATTAACGTATAGTCAAAGAGGGTAGAAAAAATATATAAAAATGTAGATTTTTAAATAATGACATTGGATAATATTTTCTAACTATATATAAAAAAATTCACATATTTAAATTATACAATTTATATTCTAATTGAGAGGTTAATTTAAATATTATTAAACTGTATGTTATAATTTAAATTATATGGTAATAAATTTATATCAAAGCATATAATTAAGTAAAAATTAATTGAGTGATTTTTTTTTCAAAAAATATATAAAATTAAAAGAAATCCGATTGTCAACATATTATTTGAGATACCTATATTATACTTAATACTGCATGGTATGGAGTTAACTTTAAAGGAGTAGAACATATTGAAAAAAAAAAAAAAAAAATCTAGTATCTTAAAAAATGAACCTAAATATCAACGTTGATTTCACCGGAGTCATGGATTTCTAATTTATTTTCCATTGACAAAATGTCAGATTCATGTTTATGACGTCACAGCTTACTATTCTACGCGCACGGAAACAGGCAAGCTGTGAGGTCATAAACATGCAGCTGACATTTTGTGAATGTAAAATTAATTAGAAAACAATAACTCCGGCCAAATCAACGTCGATATTTAGGTTTGTTAGGATACTAGACATGTTTTTTGTTCAAAGTGTTCTATGACTTTCATGTTGTTATTTTGAGTCTTTTATAATTTCAGTATTGAAATACAATATATTATATAAATATCAGGACTTATGAATTTTATAGTATTTATAAAATTGTAGAAGTGTCTGTATTCAATACCATATTATTTCTATTAGGTATGAAAATAAAGACTTAAGTTCTAACAATTGTATGAAATTTAAAACAATTACAAAAGTTTTTAATTGTATAAATAATGGATGTTATTTTAAGTTAGTTAATTTTGTCTTTGGTCGTAGAAAGTTGATAACGATCAATGAGGGTTACATTTATCTTAATTTGCCAGATTATTCCGTATTGTCAAGAAAGATAAGGAAGGAAAAAAAATCCCTATGTAATGCGACTTAATAGAGAGAATGAGAAAGAGACTAATAGAGAGGAGGGTGAAAAATTATTAAAATTTTGTACATATATACATTTACTTGGTTCAGATAAAAAAAAAATTCGTTTAAAATTTATATATGTAATTCGTCATGGGATGATTTAACACAAACAGAAAAATGTATTATATATTAAATTTTATTTCCATTTGAATAATTGGAGTAGTATTTCAATTCACAAAAACAATCAGAAAACTCTAAATGCTGTAATTTACTAATCAAGTGATTGTCTCTGACGGTATGATGGTGAATTTTTTTAACAATTATCATCAAATTTGATTGATTCATAATAATATATATATATATGTATATATATATATATATAATTTCATGAAATATATAATTTTACTTTAGCTTGTAGGCAATGTAAACGACATTGTCATATACATATTATAATACTAATGAAAAAAAGTATAATATATTTTCAATTTCATTTAATATAAAGTTAATATAGCCTAAAGCTTTCATTAAAAATTAATGTATCAATAATTATATTGGCTCTTATTGTTTTTGTACAGAATTTAATCAATATGTTATAAATATATATATAAAAAAATAGTAATAATAATACGGACAAATTTTTACTGAATAGTTAACACAACGCAATATTTTTCAATTTTATTATACCTCGTTTCTCAACTTAAATATTATTGTAATAGAAAAAATTGCTCTCTAAGAAAAGAAAAAGAAGAAGAAAAGCCAGCAAGAGGAAGAGTTGAGATGGTATGAGGGTTATTATGCTTGTCGTGTTCAAAAAAAAAAAAAACGCTGATAGAAAACGTGATAATAAACGCCAGACGAATTGATGTTCATTCGCAGCAACGTCGTTTTTTAGTTGAGAGAGAGAGGAGCTCAAGAGCCTGACGACCAATTGCCTTCAATAAAGCCATGGAATATGATTGAAGTGATTTCCCGAGCTGTCAAAAACGTCCGTTGTAACACAGGACATTGCATATAAATACAAATATTTAGGTCACTGATTTTTGGTATATAAATGCAATAAGCTATTTAATTATATATGTCTGTTAAAATTTATCAACAAACCATATTGAGCAAAAGTAGTTTGCATGATAATAATATTTGAAAGTTTAAATAAAGTTTATAGTATTTCTCACTCATTGTTATAAATATGTTTTTTTCAATTATAAAGGTAGAAATTTTTGACCCTTTACATTTTGTTACTCCATACCATTAAATGAAATGGACAGCCATAATATTAGGTCCCTAGGAAACTGCAGCACTTAACAATATTGTGAATGACTATTATTATCCTATTGCTTATTTTAGCAGCAGTATTATTATTGCTTTTAATATTTTCAGTTCCAAAATAACTAACAAGTAAGATATATATTTTACTTTATTTAAATTATTCACAGTACGCAAAAAAAAAAAATTTTGAAATCAACATATTTCAAATTACTCCCTCTCTGTGTGTTTTTTGTGTTTCGAAATGTTTTAAGATTGACATGAAAAGTGTGTATTGTTTCATTTTTTGGCCATTATAATTTATAAAATACACTTGCAGAGATGTCATAATTTTGTAATTAGAAAAGAAACAAAATTAATGACTTCATATAATAATACAATTACATTTAATGAGTAATTCTTTTCTATAGTTTTTTTTTTTTTTTTTTTTTTTTAACTTGAATTTAATAATTTATTTCTGACATTAATAGAACATGCCAGTGTGGTTATTTTTAAAATTATATACAATTATAAAAACAAAAACTTTTCTTTATATATGTACAAACTTTTATAATACAATTATTTAGGTTGCAATTCTTTTGATATTATATTTCAGTAAATGTTTCTATTTAAACAAAAAATATTTTTATATATATATGAAGTTTTTTTTTACATTTTACTGTACTGCACATAAGACATAAACGGGCTTAATGCCAAGTCACTGCAGTTGCAGTTGCAATTTATATAAACCTCTCTCTCTCTCTCTCTCTCTCTCTCTCTCTCTCTCTCTCTCTCTCTCTCTCTCTCTCTCTCTCTCTCTCTCTCTCTCTCTCTCTCTCTCTCTCCCTCTCTCTCTATGATGTAGTTGAATAAATATAATTTACTTGTAAGACTACATTACACTTTTTTTTCTTCTTCTTCTTTTTCCTCCTTTTTTTTTTTTTTTTTTTTCCCCCTCTATGCCTTATCTTAAAGAATAAAAATAATAACATTGTAACAAGTTGGTTATAATATAGAGAAATTTCTTTCGTAACAACAGAACAGAGATAGATTAGACGTACATTTTTGTACATCTACATAGTGGTGGTGTCATTTGATAATATTATATTGTTGTCAGTGTATTATATAGCACATAAATCGTCTTGTTCAAAGAAAAAGAAAGATTTTTATCATGCATGCAAGGATAATATAATAATTCATAGTGTTGCATTTGAACTCATATGAATTTTTTTTTTTAATGCATAAATTTAAAATTTTATTTTAAATAATAGTTATATATATTTTATCTAATCATAAGATTCTTAATATATAGAATAATTTTATAGTTGTAATTTTTTTTCTTGTATAAATAAAGAAGGTGTTTATCTGTAATTGCTTGAGCATTAATACCTGCAAACATAGAGCAAGTGGTCTATCTTATATGCAGTTAAAAAAAAAAAAAAAAGAAAGAAAAGAAAGGGGTTAACAGATGAGGTAATATTTCTTTTGTGCTGGCATTTACCACCAGCAAAGAAAAATTACTCTGAATGCCTGCAATGCATCCTACTGTGTTCCATGTATATATTGTATATTTATATACATATATGAAAAAAAAGAAGCACTATCACTTTAGTAAACTATATTTTATGCATTCTTGGGTTAGAAAGAATAATATACTGTTCCGTGCCCTTAAAAAATAAAAATAAAAAAACTTGAAAGAAATGAAAAACATAAAAATGTGTATTATATTAGCATAGTTATGTTTTACATGTAAATAAATATATATAAACAAATATATTATTATTTTATATTAAGTGCAAAACTTTCTTGTAAATGGTTTAATTCAATACAAATAATTTACACATTGACATTTTATACTTTAACTTGATACAATTTAAATTGTATTTTTCTGTTTCTGACACTAATAGATAAAAATAAATAAAATAAACTCTTTTGAACAAAAAGTTAAACGCGATATATTTATTTTATGGTGAAGGTATTTCATTCGATATTCTTGATTTATTTGAAAATTGCACAAACAGATAAAAACAAACATTTTTCTCGTCTCTCTCTCTCTCTCTCTCTCTCTCTCTCTCTCTCTCTCTCTCTCTCTCTCTCGCATTGTAATTTACAATTAGGTCAAACTCCACTAAAACCACTCTATATATAACAAACCAATATAACAAAAATATTTTATGGTTTTCATAATAACAATAAAAAATCACTATTTTTCTCTCTTCTACTGTTTTTTTTATCTACCGCTCTCTCTCTCTCTCTCTTCGTCAACATTTTTTATCTTTTGGTAATATTACAAAGCAATATGTAAATAAGTATGAAGTATCTATCTCTGACTCGTGAGATGTCTAACTTGAGTGAAATATGCACTAAACTTACAGTGGAGACAATATATTTTATATTTATATATATAAAAAAAAGTTAAATAAATAAATAAAATAGAAGAGAGGGTAACAGAGAGAAATTTTGATTGAGAAGATTCAGAGCGTAACACAACATTTTACTGTTTGACATAAAAGTGAAGCTGAAATACAGCGCCAGAGAGAGAGAGAGAGAGATTACATTGCATGCTTGGCATGGCAGTGGGCATCATATAATGTATACAGTACAATACAAATCCACCCCATGCATACAATACTAGAAAATGTACGCATCGGGGATCAAATTGCAGTTGACGTGATATTTTTCTCTTTTCATTTAATAAAAATTAGTTTTCAGTTTTAATTTCTATCAACACATATAGCTAAAATTTATTTTACGAAGCTATAAAATATGACATCCATCTTACTTCTACATGTGCGATCTTAAAAGTTATTTTATTGTTAGTATTTTGTACTAAATAACTAAAGTAATTAATTTTCTTGTTATATGTTGTAGACATTAATAGCAGTACTTGAAGCACAATGAAAATAAATCGAAAAAAAAAAATTTGTTGTACAATCTAAATCAAAGAAACGAGTTTTATACAATTAATAGTACTTTTATGTGAAGAGATTGATATAAAAAGTTATAATGCACTTATTTAGTATCCTGTTGCTTCAAAAAGTTATTACCTTCTGTAATAACTAGGATAATAAAAGTCATACATATAGCTGTAACAAAATTTCAGGAATATAACAAAAATTTTAGTAGTCATAAAAAAGTATCAGAATCGATACAAGAGTAATAATAACATTTATTTCTTCTCTTTCTTTCCAGTAAATATTTTATATTAATTGAGTAATAAAATCTTTGAAATAAGGAAATTATTTCTATCAGTCTTTGGACTATATTAAATTTACTATAGAATGCTTGTATGTGGTAGCTACTCGTACATCATCTTGGTTTATGCAAATTATTGTCAACAATAAATTTAAAATATAAAAATATGCAGAAAAAAAATTCATAAATGTATAATGCAATAATTTTTTTATGTTTTATGACGAGTGCTGTGTTAAATTTTTTTTTGGAATCATTCGTCTTTTTATTCTTCATCTGTAATAAAGTTAGGCATATATGTTATGGAACATTATATAATATATGTGTACATATATAGTATATTCTTCTCATTTACATATGGTGGAATAAAAAAAAAAAAAAAGCATTTACATTGTTGTAATATCTAAGGAGGATTAAATTACGTCAGTTTACCACCGCAAGCGTCTCTCTCTCTCTCTCTCTCTCTCTCTCTCTCTTCCTCCCACTCTTCATGCTGATTCTGGTATAAAATGTATGATCAAACTTGCAAACATATGTAAATTTCAGCCCTGCAGACAGCAAATAATCAGACTTTTCATGCTCTAATAATTATATAAAACTTTTTAATCCCATGTACGTTTAGATTATATTTTTATATCATTGGAATGTAACGAAAAATATATAATAATACTTTTAGAATAAGAATTTTAATAATAAGTTCATATTATGGTCTTTTATCTTATGAATTACGTATATATGTGTATATATTATATAAATATGAGTCAACATCATGAAAAGTAAGATACATGCATTATTATATAAATTTCAAGTTGAATAAAATATAACTTAAAATTAGTATTATGTAAATTAAGTAACGTTAATAAAATTGACATATGTCTTTGAATTTTTTTATTTTTTGATAAATTATTTATCATACAGAACTTCTTATAGATTTTTTTTTTTTTTTGTCAACTTATTTAATATTCTTTACGAGTATAAAATGTATTTTAAGAAATAATATATTATATAAAAAAAAGCAGATATAGGTTGTATGATGATATACTTTGTGTCGTCTGTGTATAATGTATTATAATTTTATTATAATAATATGTATTACGATTGTTGAATATATAATTATATTAAGATAACATAATAATTTAATAGTTATGTATATCATTATATACACTTTTTGTTGTCCGCTTAATATTACGTAGAACTTTAATGGCATTTCAAAAATGTTGCCGCATGATTATTAAAAGTGAATTTATATATTTATTTACTAAAACTGCTATTATTATGTATTATTATTTTTTAAAAATTAATATTTTGGCTCTAGAGTTTCTTATACTTGAATTAAGCTGATACTAAAACATGGTATGTTGCTGTGGATAATGAATAATATTTGCAGTTTGTACCCTCTGTAAGTACTGCTTATTGGCGTAGAGAGATTTATTTTGCAGTCCTTGCTTGCGCACATTTTCAAAGAATATATCGATAAAAATATAACAGTTAGTTCCTATAAATGATGTCTTGGCTTAAAAAATATACAAGATTATACTTAAGGGAGTATAGGGGACCGACGTCGGCCATTACACTCCAACTTTTCTCGTCAAAAGAATCTGAAATTTTGCACAATGATACTTCAGCTTGAGACAATTTCAAATATATAAAAATTTTGGGGGGTCACCGTGCAAATTAAGTGTATATGATTTTTTGACATTTTAAGCCCATAAGGCCCAATGTTAATTTCAATAATTTTTTTCTTTTTTTCGAGACAGTCAAACATTAGGAAATTTTTATCACGGCTAGGTGACCCTTAGCTACACAATGAAACTAAATTTAGACCCCAAACCCTTTTAGTATTGGAGATATAAGGTCGGTACCCTACTCCTTTAAGCTTAATAAAAAAATCCATATTTTTTAAAAAAATGAGCCCTAAATTTTTTAAATTGATTTGGAAATCAAAATTTTTACTTGTCCTAACTACTGTGTAAACTGTATATATGGACAGGTGATTTTACTTCGTCACATGACTTACATACAAACAAAAAAAGTAAAAGAAAGAATAAATTTTTAAAAAAGTAAGCTATTACAGAATGTTAAAAAAAAATGCTAGGGCATAATAGAAAAGTAGTAGCATAGTATAAATACATTGTATATATTATACTATAGTAGTAGGAAAGGCATTAAGAATGTATCGGAAGGCACACGAAAGAAAAAGTTACATAATTATGAGAGTGAAAAATATATTATGAACGAGCCTTAGTTCATATTTTGTTGATATTCATGCATTCAGAAGGGAGCAATAGATTTTTCATTCTGTAATTGTGATTCTGGGAGCCTTCGAAATGGAAAAGTTTTATTGCTACACAAGCAATTTTATATTCATTTTTCTAGTATATCATATACACACACACATACACACACACTTTTTTCCTGTTCCTATAAAATACCAAAAAATATAATGTATTTTTACATTATTATCAAGAGAAAATTTTTAATGACATTTTCGTTATACAACTTCATTATTAAATTTACAATCGCATATATATATATATATATATATATATATATATATATATATATATATATATATATATATATATATATATATATATATATATATATATATATATATATATATATATATATATATATATATATATATATATACAGAGAGATATTTTATTCTGATTTGTATTTAAATATTCCATTTTATTCACCAAAAAACAATTTTATTTATGATGCAATAACGTTAAATGAATTTGAGTTTTCCCATTAAAAGAGAAAAAGCGGAAGAGAGAGGGTTGTAAAATACAATAATAAACTATTTTTGAGATTTAATCAAATATATTATGATTGACAACATAACATGACATTTTTTTTAAGTAAAATTTAATATTAACTTTGTTAAGTAGATTTACTTTTATAGATCTGATTTTATTGGCATACAACACACAAAAAAAAATGATTTAAATATTTAACAAGGTAAAATTTTGTTATTAAAAAATCTAATTAGAATTTATGATTAATTTATAGTCAGTTTGAGTAGCATTATAAAATTTAATATTGCGTATATTACTTTATTATAATATTACTTTTTTTTTTGTTTTTTTTTTTTACTGTGCATAAAGTTTTAATTTTTTTACGTAGTACTTCGACGTGAGGATTAATCTGTGCTTTGTGAGTACGTGAGGTGGTAGCTACATACGTGAATAATTGACACGATATTTTACCCTACTTGTTTACCTGAATAAGAGAAGAAGGAAGAGATGAGAGTGAGAGAGTAGTGTTTTTTAAACCAAGAGTGGAGATGTTTAGAGGAGATAATTTTAGCTCTCTTCATTTTTGCAGCTAAAAAACAAGTAAAGTCATCAGCTACTGCAAGCAAACAAAGAAGAAATAAAAAATCTTCACTCCTTTTGTTGATGCAATTAACATCCTTTGTTTTTTTCTTTTTATTATTATTAATTCATAACACTGCGTAAAAAAATATATATATATCCCAGTTTCAATCTTTATCAGAATTTTATATATATAAAAATTATAAATTAAATAAAAAAAATTGGATAAAATAAATTTACTTTGAAAATATTATATATTAATGAAAAAAAAATTATTCTGAGAAAAAGGTATCAATAAGTTGAGATTTTAATGAGATTTATAGGACTCCTCTATAAAAAAACGTTAAGTTAAAAAAAGCTTGTATGTTTATATGTTTCGTTAGTTAAAAAGAAAGATAAAGAAAAATGTTATATTTATTTATGCTGCCACATAATTATTAACCGGAGGAGATAATTTTAAAATATTATCAGTTTATTTTTACTATATATAGGCTGTAAATTTTATTTTAATGCCAATTTAATATATTTTATAGCTTTGGTAATAATAAATAAATACTAATTTAAAAAAATATAGAAGTTCTCTTAATACAGTATAATATATATTTTATGTTAAATGTGTTTGAGTTACAGTCCGAGATAAAGTAGACGTAAAATACTGGAGATGTATGAAGGCGTGGCAGGTGCGCCACACGTTGTATAAGCCTCAGTCAGTATAGTAATGTTTGCTTTAGTTTTGCCTCAGGCTACTTCTCACGTTCGAACGTGGTAGTACGTTATGTAACTTAAACTTCAAGTGTCAATTGCTTTTTACCGACACCAGACTAAATAGCAAAAATTACGTCACCAATTGATGTGTCACCTCTCTCAATTTTAATATATCCTCTCTTTGACATATTCAATACATGATTTTCAACACGTACGCAATATTTATTAGGATATTTCAAATATAAATCACTTTAGTATAACTATAATAATAATAATAACTGTTATAGGTATTGTCCAATCTTTTATTTGAACATCGTAGTTTGAAAGTGGTAGTTACAGGCTGTTGGAATGTTGTTCGTAAACCCTTCTCTGTGTTCTGCGTGGAACTTAAAAAAAAATGACGAACAACCAGATGCTTTTTATATAAGATTTCGCATTATATAAGGGGAAGGGGCAGATTTTCTTAGGAGATGTCAATTAGATTTTTTTCATCTTCATGCAAGATCATACTAAATCTATAAATTTAATAAAATAGTATTGACACATAAGATTAAAATTTATGTATAATTGAAACCTCTAATTTAATCACAAATTGAATTAATCACTAGAGATTATTATCTTATTCAATATACCACCTTTTAGATTTTTTTTTAAGTCTTTTGAATAATAATATGTGCTGGCATTTATTAACTCTTTAAGACAATTAATCGTTTTCATACAGAAGTAAATTACAATTAGATTAATATGTATAATAAGCTTCCGTTAGCAATATTATATTATAGTCAATCTTTATCTAAAATTTATTATCTAATTTTATTGTAAAATCCCTTTTATAATCTGCGATAAAACCTGATTTAATTGAAGATGAATATTTAATCATTTTAACAGTTAAAACTATAAAGCTTTATATTTAAATATAATAATCCATATATATTATAATGGAATATTATATATTTTATGTTTTATTTTTATTAAAAAGAAGGACTTTTTTATTGGCTATAAATTAAAATGTCATATAAAATATAGGTGTATATATTAAAACATTTAAAATGATTTGTTTAACTAACTTTTTTTTTTCTTTTTTCTTTACAGCGAAAAAATATTTTATCGATAGTTTGGTCATTTTATGTACATTTTCAAACTTATATTATTTTATAGCTATATGTAATGTATATTATTACGTTACATTTATATCATGTCTCTATTTTATGTTAAATTATGTGTAATTTGAACAACATTAGATATATAGTTATATAACAATTTAAATAAAGCATAATATAATACTTAACGAAACTTTATGCACACTCTCGCATAAAGCTCAAATTACTCATAAGAAGTTCAACAATGTTACATGCTTGCTCTATAAACTCTATTGTTCAACAATAAAACACAAAACATAAATTTTGAACAAATTTAATGGTAAAGTTTTCGAGAGCCGTGAATGTTTCTCATGAAATTAGTTTACATGTGACAGATTGTTTTCTTGAAGTATAACAAGAAAAAATATATATATATTAACTACTTTAAAATGTTGTTTTCTTGAGGAAGAATAAGAAAATTGTTAACTATACTTTGAAATCTCATTAGCTTAGCTGTAACTTACTTTTTTTTTTTTTTTTTAATTATGTAAAAGTTTCAAGTCATTGTTTAGAGCTTTAATTTTCATAAAAATAGAATAAAGAAAGTTTATATTCAACTATTTTTATTATATTATAAGTATATATTGTGAAATGAAATCTCAAAACAAATAAGTTTCAGTTTTTTGTATATAATTTTGAAATGTATAGTAAAGTTTTGAAATGTAGAAATACATACTTTCATAAAATATATTTAGTTGAATGTCAACTATGGTAAAAATTTAACCATCTGTTATGAAACTGCAGTAAAATATTTTTATTCTTTTTTATAAAATATTATGACTTATGATGCAGTTTTATCTTAGAACTTTGTCGTCATGTTTTTCAAAATATTCGTTTTTCTTTTAGTATGAAGTGAAAAGTAGAATACTAAGTTGCTTGTGTTACACATAATACAGCAATCAACACAATTTTCATATACTTTTTTTTGTACATAAAGTTTGAAGGAAAAAAAAAACTTTTTTTTACTCGACATTTTATAAAATGACGTAGAAGGGAAAATACTAACTAAAAATACTTTTTCATGTTGATTGATGTTTTTTTTTTTCTCACTACAGTCTTTAAAGTTATTGCAATTTTCAAGTTCTGTTTTACAAAATTTTCAGGACTATGTTTTCCCCCTAACTTAACATATATGATTTTTCAAGCTTTAAACAAAAAAAAGAGTCAAATAATACTTAAAAATGCATCGTAAATGCAATAGTATAAAAACTAATATATTTACTATTTAAATGCAGCGCAAGTTTTTCTCATAACAACAATTTTGCACATTTAGCGCATGTTTTGTTAATGATTTAAAGTATTTTCAAAATTGTACTATACAAAGTTTTGATACAATTAGTTTATTATAATTATTTTGTTGTTTGTTTTTGAAATTCCAAGACTTAAAAAGATATTTTCATTTATTCTATCTGTACGTATAAATTTGTGGGTGTTGCTTATATGCACAAAATAACTTTCAATAAAAGTTTGAGTAAAATTTGTGACATATTTGTATTCTAAAAAATAAAAAAATATGTACTTTACAATAGTAATGCGTCGCAATATATAAAATCAACTTTTCTTACTTTTTTTATGACAATTTGCTTACATAATAATAAAGCTACTTATAAAGTATTAAATAAATCACACTAAAATGTAAATATCTTTAATAAACTCCTTTTTGCTAAATTTTTATTACTACTATAAAATATACCATAAAAATTTACTATTATACACACACACACACACACACACACACACACACACTCAACTCTGCTTATTCTTGATATTTTATTTACAAATAAATTTATGTACATTTTTAATGATCATTTCCATTCGATATATGTATTTTTTTTTTCCAACTGGTTCAATTTTTCTTATTTCATTTCTTAACTTTATTGATTTCTGTTATATTTTGAAATATGTTAGCTATATAATAATCGAAGATATCAAGTTTAATTTTCGTATAAATAAATGATATGCATGTTCATGTTCCATATATCATGGGCATGAGAGCATCCTTTATGTTAAAAACAGTAGCGTCATATATTATCTTGTGTGTATTTTCATAGTAGCAATTATTGCCGGATTGGTGTTCTCATAAAACATTATAATAATATACCCGTGTAAAATCCATTTGCTCCTTGCTTACTATCAAAGTTATAACAGATTACGTACGTACCACCTACTCATTCTTTTTTTGATAAATCGACTTTATAAATAAACCTAACTTTACTTTTTTATTATTATTATTGACATTGAGTTGAAAATATAATATTTACTTTCAAAAAAGTTTATCTCGTGGCTTTGAAACTTTTAAGATACTCTATCTTTTTTTCTATTTTTTTTTTTATACTTGTTTTAACTTTTTTTTTTTTTTTTTTCAAATTTACGAATCTATTTAACTAATTAATATAACATCGAGATTTAAATATGCACTTAACGATATTAGTAACTTTATAAAGAGTTAATAAAATATATATCTGCTCTCTCTCTCTCTCTCTCTCTCTCTCTCTCTCTCTCTCTCTCTCTCTCTCTCTCTCTCTCTCTCTCTCTCTCTCTCTCTCTCTCTCTTTGTATTCTTTCTGTAATACTTTTTAATATATACTCTCTCTGCAAATACTGTTGCAAATTTAAAGTAATTAATTATTTTTATTAACTGTAAGTTAAAAAGCCTTTTTTTTTTTTTCTTTCATCTTTGTACACTTTATTAGACCTTTTATATATATGTATCATTTTATTATTACATAAAAGTATTACCAAGCATGGTATATAACTTCATTATATACAATAGTTATGAATTTAATTATTCTATCTTTTCATTAGTATGTACTATAAAGTGGTATGGGTGTTTACAAAGTGCATTATAAAATAGACTATGTACATGGATGTAATTGTAACGTTGTGTTCCATGCACAAATAACATCGTTTTATTAACTAACTTTATTATAATGATGATGTGATACAAATAATAATATCAACTTTTAACATCAAAATTAACACAAGTACTTGGTGATGAAAATACTTTATAATATAAGTGAAGATATTAAATTTTTTTATTGGAGTCCATTAAATGCAAAAGTAGACTATATTGACTTTTGCTATACGGTCCAGTTTACATTGAGTAAATAAGAAATTCATTAGAGTTTAATGAAAAGTACACTTTTGCATGAGACAACCTCATTGATGTGGCGCCTCAATCAATGCCTTTGTATTATTATTTTTAGCTAAAGTGCACCATAGTATGTCAACACTATTAATACTTTAGTAACAAGTTTACTGAGAATCCTATTTTCACAACGACATCGCAAACATAATGTAAACATGTTCATCGACAATTTCAGTACTTACGGTAACTGATGTTTACGTAATAAAAAAAAATTAAAATTAATCTATTACTTTGTACTGCTTATGCATGTAGTTGATATTTTATATTATGTAACATGATCATCACTTCGGTGTTCTCATACTCATGGTGGGTGTGGCATTGACACCTGCTGTGAGAAACTTCACCAGGTCATTGACATTAGCAATATTTATTTCAAGTACCACACGTCGTAACCTCTACGTAATATCTCTCCTTTATATCGGTATTAAAATATATCGCTCGTCCATTTTTTTTTTTAACTTTTCTTTATACTTTAAATTTAATATAAATTTTATGAAAATATTATATTTATATGAATACACTATATATATATATATATATATATATATATATATATATATATATATATATATATATATATATATATATATATATATATATATATGTGTGTGTGTGTGTGTGTATATATATATATATATATATATTTAAAGTTTATTAATATTCATGTTTTAAAAAAAAGTTCTGTGCGGTCACTATACGAAACAAAATAAATTTTTTATTGACTTTTATCTTTTAGTTAAAATATAACATGTTTTTTTCATGGTATACAATTTTGCCATACATATAATATGATACATACATACATAAAGTAATACCAAATAAAATTTCAAGTAAAATATTATATTTTTTTGAAAGTTAAAATTGAAAATTCATGGGTATTAACGTCATTAAATAAAAGTGAACGCTTTTTGTCCGTACGTGTTTTTATATATGTACTGTATAAATGACACACACAATACACCATGAAAAACAAAATATAGTTTGCAAATTACTAATAAAGTATAAGTATAGTATATGAGTACAGTTTGTTTTTATAAATAAAAAAAAAATGTATATTTAAAAAAATAATCATAATAAATAAATAATGAATACAAAAGCCCCTGGTAACTCGATATTTTGTTTTGCAAGGGTAGGTGAAAGAGAATTTGAACTTAGCGATTTTTTACTATGTAAATGACCTCTGACTCGGCTAACCTACGTTTTTTTTTGTTTTGTTTGTTTGTTTTTTTTTTTTTTTTTTTGAGTCGCGTACGTGCTTATTTAACTAACAACGGGTAATGTGAGCGTATATAGAGTACAAGATTTGTGGTGTCGGTATAACAATGTGACTCACTTTCGCTCTCTCTCTCTCTCTCTCAACTCCATGCAGTATGACACACGAATTGTGTATGTGAAATCCGAGCAAAAGTTGCAAGTTGGAAAAAAAAAAAAAAAAAAGTACACACACACGTGTTTTGCATTACTATTTTTGATAAAATATATAAAAAAAAAAAATGGTCCGTATGTTACATGCTTCGTATTTCATAAAACTAATTCTCTTTGCTTTGTTTTCATAACTATTTTAAATATATATTGACGCTAAAATTATTTAAATAATATGCAAATAATAATGACAAAGTCCAAATGATATAATTTAATTTTAGAATATGGCTTGTAATCAAATATAATAGAGTAATTTACAAATAATAAATGAAACTTAATATTTTCTACAGATTATAAAATCATAAAAAGGTCGAGAAAAATATAAACATTCTTAATCATATTTCCGTTGTACTGTACAATATATATGTACCAACATTTTAAATTGATTTTAATGCACGCAATTTGAAATATTAAATAAAACAAGTTACAAAAATTTCATTTTAGAATATTTTAATTTACAATATTATATTATTTTTAAAAAGACAGGAAATTAGGTATTAAATTATATTATGCTTCTTGTAATATTAATTTATTTCAATCAGTATTTTTTTTTTTTTTTTTTTTTTGTAAATTGCTGTCAGAGAAAAAAAAAAATTTATTTATTTATGCTTCTGTGATGTGTTATAATAAATATAAATAGATAAATAGCTGCACCGCGCGATAGAGTATTATACCACAATTGAGAGAAAACATGAAACAAAGTTTTAAGGATGCGGGCTTTACATAATTTATATAGTCTTGATACTTAACGGGTGGCAAGCTATGTTTTGTGTGTGTGTGTGTGTGTGTGTGTGTGTGTGTGTGTGTGTGTGTGTGTGTGTGTGTGTGTGTGTGTGTGTGTGTGTGTGTGTGTGTGTGTGTGTGTGTGTGTGTGTGTGTGTGTGTGTGTGTGTGTGTGTGTGTGTGTGTGTGTGTGTGTGTGTGTGTGTGTGTGTGTGTTGTGTGTGTGTGTGTGTGTGTGTGTGTGTGTGTGTGTATATATGATGCTGTCGAAGATAATCCATAATAATATTCCTCAAGAATATATAGAATTAACTATAAACAAACATAATTGAATTTTGAAAAGTATATAACCTATATATAATATAAGGAATTAAATTATTCCAACCTTAATTTTAATTAGTTATGTTAAAATTTGTATAATTATTTTAAGTTATATTAATTTATGATAAAATTGTAATATTAATTTTATTATATAACAAAATACAATACGTATATGTAAAATACTATTTGAATAATAAATCAAAACGGAATAACATTAATTTTTTTATCATATACATCAGTTTGGGGTTCAAAGAAGGGGGAGGAAATTTTGTGTAGCCTTTATGATATTCTATGCATACATGCTTGGTTACTTTAATGTTAAATAACGATATAAAAACCTGTGAGATATAGGCAACTTTTCTGTGGTTTTGAGGTTTATTCTATATAGAGAAACATGCCTATATATATATACTGTACTTCTATATTATATAACTATAGTATGTGTTTGCATAAATGTATCCATACCTTGCCCAAAAGTTTCATCGGTCTACTGTAGTCTACATTAAGTCAAGTGAGTGAGTGAGAGAGGAAACTACCTATTTCTCTTCTTATATACACACACACACACACACACACACACACACACACACACACACACACACACACACACACACACACACACACACACACACATACATACACATACACACACATTATATAACTAAATTCTTATAGGGTAGGTTTTAATACATTATAATATTATATAGTTTCTCCGAAGTACTGTATTATGTTCTATTTTTCTAAAAAAGACTACTAGATACATGATTCCATATACTACAACTACACAAAGTCTACTTTACTTTTCATTGTAATATAATTTACATTTAACTGTATAACATTTGAATTTTGCTTGTTTCTGGAGTGCAGACGAGACAAAACAATGTTTGCTGAAACATGGGGGGAAAAAATCTAAAGTAATATAACATAATTTTTACTATAAATCTTTTAAAATGTTGTGGAAATTTTTGGAAATTTCATAAATTTTTATTTCCGTAAATTTTATTAACTTTACTCTTATTTGAGTCCCTCTTTTTTCTAAAATTAAGAATTTTGTTCAAGTATAAAATGCATTTATAAATCTTTCCCCTTCTTTAGTTTTTAACCCTTTTAGATTACTTCTTTCAACCACTTAATAGTATAAATTTAATATAACAACTTACTCAAAATAAAGATACAATGATCTTATTATTTTTCTTTTTTTAATGAATAAACATTCTTTTTGCATTTTGCAGAAGAACACAAAATATTATTATTATTATGAATATGATATTGCTTTTTTTTTCTATAGTATTTATATTATTTATATAGTTATTTGCAGTTATTTTTTTTATTTCAAATTGAAAAAAAAAAAAAGAAAAAGAAAAGATTGTTCAGCATTTTTTTTTTTCCTTCGATATTCGTAGCAGCACACATGTGGCTAAAAGTTGAACATAGTCATGCAGCTCGCGTTCTCCATTCAATTGATATCCACAATAACGTTAATACATTATAAAAAATGATACTCCAATTTTCTACTTTTAGTGTGAAAACTGTAACGATTTTTATTTCATAATATATTTAGATTAAAAAAATAAATTATAAAACAAAATTTATTCTTAAAATATATTTACTTTATCAAGATTATTTAGACACACATAAAACACCTGTCTTTTAACATAAGATATTATCCAATTTTCTTTAGGCTTGAAAATATTTTATTTTAATTATAAGCTCAATTTTTTTTTCACTAAACAATTCGATTAAAAAGATACAGCACGTGCATTTACTATTAAAGATTAAAATCGCAAGCTTTATTTTTATTATTTAAATACGTTGTTTAGAGAAAAAAAATATAGAATTGAATTTCATTAAGAGGAAAATAAGAAAGAATGCGTTTTTTTTTTTTTTTTTTTTCTTTTTTCTTTCTTTTTCTTCTTCCCTAAAATTATTGTGTGAAACAATTTATAAGATAAGTCTTTTCAGTTGAAAGATATTTTAATTTTGGTGGATGGAAGAGAACTAAATAAGAATAATAAATTAGAATAAAGTTTAATTTTTATTCTGAATGCTATCGTGATTGAAAATATCTTTATATGAATAAAAAGTTAACGGCCTATATATTTAAAACATTCCAAATCTTATTACATGCATTTCATCAATTCATAACACTTTTATCAAGCTACAATATTAACTGTCATTTTAGTTTTTAGAATATCTATCACTAACATCGTATTTAAATTGGTTTTCTTGTGTAAAATAATTTAATTATTGACTGGACATTTTTCCAACTCATTTTACTTTTATTTATTTTTTTTACGTAAAATTATTTTTGGTAAGGTTATAATAGACAATGATGAAGACCAATAATTTTTTTTATTGCATATTCTAAAAGAATCGATGTGCGATTTTTTAATATCAGCATACCTAAATATCAATGTTAATTTAGCCAGAGCCATTTATTTCACATTTATTTTCCATTCCAAAAATGGCAGCTGCGGGTTTGGGACATCACAGCTGTGATTTTGTAAATGTAAAATAAATTAGAAATCAATGACTACGGCAAAATCAACGTTGATATTCAGGTATGTTAGGTTATTAGACATGTTTTTTGTTCGAAGTATTCTACGCCTTTAAGTATTTTTGAAAATAATTATAAACACTTAATGAATTAAAAAATCGCACAATAATCGATTCAAGACTATGCCCTCTGCAGAATAAAGTAAGTAATAAAATCGTGCCTAAAATTTTTTTGGTCGTCTTTATTATTTTTATTATTATTGTATCCGATTTTCAAATTTTCGTTCATGAGATCTTTGTGTACACAACTTCTTTCAAGTTTGTATACTACAGTTTACATGTTTACATAATAATACTTTGTAAACTTAAAGCGTTAATTCCAAATGTGGTTATTTCAAGTAATAATTTATAATTAAGCTCTTTCATTTTACCAAGTAACATTTTACCAAGTATACGTCAAAAAGACATAGGTACACACATACAGTAAAAAGGACTGGTCAACACAACACATACTACATAATACATCGTCCGTATGCATAAGAGCGGAAACTGGAAGGTATACACTTTTAGGAAACATAACTTATATGATTTATTATTTATTTATAACTGTCGCGTTGGTTTTAACGTAATACGCATTACACTCACTTAAACATACGAAGAGAAAGTAAAGTAATACTTAAAACAAACCAACATAAAATAACCAAAATTTATATTATAAGTTTACATAACTATAATAGGTATGTAATATATTTTTGTATATAATATTTCACATAGATTATTTTTGTAATGAATTATTATGAAAATATAAAACCACTAAACAAACAGTTCACATGTTTTTAGAAAATAAATTTGTTATAAAACTTAATTATAATAATAATTTTAAACATAAAATTGTTTACATTTATTTTTGTCATCATAAAATAATTTTATATACAGTATATTATTATATTATATCTCACCTTAAAAGTTTTATAAGTTAAAGCTAAATTTTTGAAAATAACACCACAACAACTAAAAATTGTTAACTGATGTGAATACTCAATTTATAATCGACCACCAATATGCTGATGATTTCTCTTTGAAGTTATAATATTAAGAGAGAGAGTGAGGAGGAAAGGATACATTTTACATATAAGATATAACTTCAAAGTTATAATATATACTACGAACTTTATTAATATAATAACATCTCTGCTCTATATCTTTTTCAAAGTAAAAGATTATAACCTCAGCAGGAAAACTTTCATAAAGTTTTGAAATTTTGGTGTCTGTGTGTTAAAATATATAGAAAAGAGTGAAAAAAAAATTGTAATTTAGTCAGATATGCAGCAGCTCACTCACTCATACTCTTTCTGTCAGTGTGACGAGCAAGTAGAGGGTAATTAAAGTGAGCATAAGAGCTACTAAATTTTCATCTCTATCATTTTCTCGTCCTCTCAAAAACCAAATACTTATCAGTCAGAAAACAGGCAGACCAAAAGTCATTGACTGACTTCACTCTAATAAAAATCATTTTCATTGCCATATCATTAAAATTGTCATTCTATATTCTCATTCATTCAGAGTGGAATATTGAATTTTGATTTTAAAATTTTGCTCCTTATTTCATTCTTTTTTTTAATAATAATCGTTTTAAATTTTCAATGAGGTATCAGGTGATAATAATTTATATTTCTCATTATTTAATAATTTATAAAATCATTCATCTAAATAATTTTAATTAAAAAAAAAAGCAAGAATCTTGAAGTAAAATCTTTCTTTGGTGTGAATTTCAAGTTATTATATTTTTTCTGCTTGATAAAAAACCCTTGAAAAACAAAGTTTTACAAGGGTACTTGTTATGTACGCATATTGTGGGTGTATTGTAGTGTGTGTGTGTGTGTGTGTGTGTGTGCCAAATGTCAAGAACGATAAAAACACGTTAAAAATAAATATTATTAAGTTAAACATTAACCTTTAAAAAATATGAAGCGAGAGTCACGAAGTTTTAAATTGATGCGGTAAAAAGTTTTATCAAGTTATATAATCTTTCTCTTGTTTTAGTAACATTAATTGAAATCAGCGCCCTTCTTTTTCTTTACTTTTTTCTTTAATATGTCAACCCTTACCCCCCCCCTCTCTCTCTCTCTCTCTCTTCCTCTCTCTTCTTGCTCTCTTTCTTTTTCACCCTCCCTTTTTCCTTTCTGCTTTTCTTCTTGTCGTTTGAGTAATGAAACTCGTAAGATGGTGACTTTGGTGTATAACTTCAGCGTTCATATACATACATAGATAGTGCTGGCATATTGTTTTAACTCTCAGACTAACACCGATAACTTGCATTTAGAACAAAAGCAACTTTAACATTTGTATTTTTCCCGTCTTTTGTTATTTACTTTTGTAAGAAGATATTATTTTTTATGTATAAAAGAAGACATCAAGTGTATAAAAAGGATAAGAACTTTTGCTGTGTGGTAAATTTCATTACATACGATGAAAGAGATTCTTCTCAGAGATGCAATTTCAAAGTCAATCTAATTTAAACTCTTATTAGGTGTTTTTTTTATATTCTCTTTAGTATAGAAAAACATTAATGTAATTGAAGTTCAGTCTTTTATGCAGCATGAGTGCAAAGTGCACTCATTTGTGAACTAATGTTCTCTCTTTTACAAAACTATAAAGCTTTTAAAAAATACAGAAACTTGTTATTATTTTTTTTTCTAATAGTTTACATAGGAAAATTGACATTTTTCTCACGAAGTTTTGTAGTTTCTAATTGAATTTTGTTTAATAGAATTGATTAAATATCAAATCGTAATTATGTAATAAAAATAGCCTCAAAAGTTGATTGTGGTAGAGTTATTATTTTTGTAAGTTGTATGGACTTATCTGTTTTCTCTCTCTCTCTCTCTCTCTCTCTCTCTCTCTCTCTCTCTCTCTCTCTCTCTCTCTCTCTCTCTCTCTCTCTCTCTCTCTTCTCTCTCTCTCTCTCTCTCTCTCTCTCTCTCTCTCTCTCTCTCTCTCTCTCTCTCTTATTTCTTGCTATAAACCAGATCTAAATCAATCCACATTTATGTTAATTAAATTAAGACTTATAAGAGAATACCAAAATAATAATATCTGATAAGTAATATATTTTAATGTATTATTATAAATAAAAAGTAATGAGTAATCAAAATGGTACTGAAAACAGACATGTATCCTGCATAGATAGGCAATAAGTTAAACAGATCAGTTGAAAGAGTTGCCGAACCTCTAGGCGCTTTGAATACGCACACCGCATAAAGTTTTGGCAGAGTTTTTACTTTTTATACGTGGTGAGTGTTATGTTAGTTTTGTACAAAACAAGTAAGCAGCAGTCAGTCAGGAGATTAAACAATACTTTTGCTGCCTTACTCCCGTGAGGAAACTCCAAGCACACACACACACACACACACACACACACACACACATACATACATACATTTCACAAAACAATATGCAGCAAAATTTATCGATTGTAACAGTATAAAATATAAGTTTTAGTTGTGTGTAGATACTATTCAAGTCATAAAAATATATAATATATGAAGATAGAGAGAGAGAGAGAGAACTTTATTATATTTTTTCAAGATATGTATATTATTTATTGATATATCTATATATTATTGTTGAAAAGTTTTTTATGTGTTAAAAAAAGTATTTCCAATATAGAAAAAGAATTTGAAAGTTATTTATATTTTGTTTGGTGTAGTAGTAAGTTTATGCTGGCAGAGAGTTATCTCATATACATATACGACACTCTACTCTACTATCTACAAATTTCATCATACACAGCGTAGTATAAAATATATATAATATTAGCAGTTACACAAGGAAAAGTTTTTGGATATTTTATATATAAAATATAGCCATACGTTGTTTTAGAATTAATTAAATGTTTAATTTCATATTATCTACTGAATGTTTGTTAAAATTGTAAATTTAACACACGCACATACAAAAAAAAAAAAAAAGTATGCATAAAAGTAATTTAATTTTCGTATTGTGTATATGTAGACTTAATAACAAAAAATAAGTAGAAAAAAAAAGTTAGAGTAAATGAATCACTTTTTTTTTTCTCCTGCTGTTTTATTAGACAAAAGTTAAAGGAAAAAATGACTTAGCTGTGGCTTTTGCGGTAGAATTAATTGAGGTTGTAACTCATGTTTGCGGCTCTTACAGTAGCAAAACCCTCTCTTTACTTAATTACAAGGGCCTTCTTCTATCTTCTTTTCTCTCTTTCTATTTTTTCCCTGTTTTTTTTTCGCTGATGTTGTTGCCATTTACCCCAAGATGTGACAGCTAATGCAATTAACTTGTTTTTTTCTCCTTTATATAACTCAATTTTATTTTATATCAAAGAACGGAAGAAAATACGAAACACAGGCAAATAGCATATTTTGTGTGTGTGTGTATATATATATATATATATATATATATATATATATATATATATATATATATATATATATATATATATATTATATAGTAGTTCTCTCCCTCATACCCTTCCGTCCATGATTGAATAATAATTTTCTTCGCTCCGTTGAACTCACTCTCGTATTCTCTGCTCCCTCCTAAAAAAAAAAGTTTTAATATCCTGAGCTTAATCACAATCTTATACTCGATCTTAAACCACTCAAACAACAACGTATTTTACATTATGTAAAACAAAAATCTAATAAGAACAAGTTGAATTATTCTCTCTCTCTCTCTCTTTCTCTCTCTCTCTTTCTCTCCTCTAAGAATGTTTTCTTTTTTAAGAGTGATGAAATTTTTATAAAAATTATTCTAGAAAATGTTTTTGTTTCAGTAACATGAAATTAAAACTGAACACATCTCAGTGTAATCTAAAAACACACAGTTGTATCCTAATGCACAAAAGCATTTTAAGCGTACTTAATAAATTGAAAGAAGAAAAAAATCATATTGTTTTACTGAATTTGGATTATTAATTAAATAACAACAGAAGCACTTTTCATCAAGTATTATGTAAATCAAAGCAAGTGAGTGCTCTTTTTGAGATAAATTATTACAAAATGATGAAACAGGTATTTAAATTAAAGTTAAGGAAATTAAAGTGTCTCCACAAAATGCGTTATTTTAATATGATAGCTTAGTATTCTCCTTGAGTAATTTTGAAAATGTTTAAGAAATAATTATTTTTTGTTTCTAAAACATGAAAGTGTTTAAAGAATGCAATAAAACGAAGAACTTAAAAATAATAATACTAAAACAATTAAATAATTATTTTAATCAACAGTCAGTACCTAGCAGTTGTTAGTGTCGTCATAAAATCTAAGTTTATTATCGCGGACAATAAAATTAATTTATGCATCGTAATTGAGTATTATTACTCTACTATTTTAATAAATGTAGAAAACTATATAGTATAATATTATACATATAATTTTTCGTGTATTATTATTAAAGCCTCAAATCATCTGCATGTATTGTGTTGTGTACTATAAAGCTATTTACTTTCCCAAAAACAAGCTCTTACTCTTTCTATACGTCGTTTTTTCTCATTTATTTACTTCACAGCTGTTGCTTACACGACTGTTTGAAATTTTGCCAGAATGTGATTAACTAAAATTTACATTTTTTTTAACTTCATTACAATATCTTCAACATTTATATATATATATATATATATATATATATATATATATATATATATATATATATATATATATATATATATATATAATATATTATATTATATTATATATTTTATATTTTATAGAATATAAAAGAAATAGGCTTATAATATTTATAGTATTACGTTTGATATACTTTATGCATAGTTATTGTGTGAAATAACAAGACTGAAGAGTATCATGGGTGACATTATTGTAATGTGAGTTGCTATGGTTACCCAATATTTCAAGTATGAAATGGGGAAAAAACTACAAAACTCTTTCTCTCTCTCTCTCTCTCTCTCTCTCTCTCTCTCTCTCTCTATGTATTTTTTTTTGTCTTCCACGTTAGATATAGGTTTCACTGTACATACGTATAAGAGGATGAAATCTACTTTTTTTTTTCTTTCTAAAATACACTCAACTATATAATGCATAAATATGGTGCACTTTTATTCAAGTAGCTCTTATTCCAGAAAAGCTATGAACTTCATGATAGAGAAGAAAACTTCTTTTCAAATATATACAAACTTTAAAGCTGTATTATAGGGAAAAAAAATAAAGAAGAAAGTTTTTTTTTCTTGCAGTTACGGAAGCTATTTACTTTCGTCACAAGGCAAGGAAATAGAGAATATATTTTAATACTAACTCGCATTTTTTTATTGTGATAATATATAGGGAAGACGGAAAGTGAATATACTGCAGCGATTTGCTATAAATTTGCTAGCAAAATAACTCATTTCTATGCTCAATGCAATAAAATTAGAATATAAAATGTATATCATGCATTTTACTTTCTACGTGGCTAAGATATTATTCTTATCATCCGTATCACTGAGTCAAAGATTTTTTTTTTTTTTTTTTTTTTTTTTTTTTTTTTTGCATTTAAATTGACTACTGAGTTAAATGTTGAAATTATTTAAATGCATTTGTTTCGAAGTGTCCTGAAACTGGTTGAAGAAATTTTGAAACGTTAATAATTTTATTCTTGTATTTTTTTTTCCGTTACTTAATTATGTAAATGTTGTCATATATAACACACGATTATAAAATTATTCCAAAAATTTAATTTAGGTTTCAAATTCCTTCACACGTAATTAATTAAAATATTTTTATTTGAAATTTTTTAGCAATCAATTACATTAATGATTTTATTTTTTTAATATTAGTTATTTTTTTTGTATATATAAAGAAAAATTCTAAGCAATAAAAAATTTAATATAAAGACATAATACAAAGTTTAATCCATTTTTTACTGTAAATGAGAATTTTTTTTATGACTGTCATTAATTTTTGGTACCCTTACGTTATATAACGTTTATTTCTCTCTCTCTCTCTCTCTCTCTCTCTCTCTCTCTCTCTCTCTCTCTCTCTCTCTCTCTCCATTTTCTTAAAATTGATCCATAAAATAAAATAATGTTTGAATTGAAATATAAATTATTTAGACTTTTTTTTCCATTTAAACTTTTCTTGATATGTTCATTAAATTTTGTTATGTTCATTATTTAGGTATTGATTAGTGAGGAGTGAGGGTGTATGTATGTACTGTACTGTACTTGATGTTTGAAATTGCGTGACCTTATAATATACGTAAGAAAAGGTGCTGAGATTCAGCACAAGCGGAGTGAGATTAAATGTTACCTGCCTTCTTGCTTGCTTGCCTGCTTGCTTACTTTTGCCATAGCCAGCCAGTTTTCTGACTTTGGGACCACGTGAGGTAACTAAGTAAGATTGATCGTGCTGGCTAGACGAACAACAGCCCTTTTTACCTTTTAGAAAAAAAAAATACAAGCTTTCAAAAAACTAACAGTGCTTTATATCAGAATAAAAACTTTTCTTTTTCTTTTATATGCTTAACAGTGATCAATCTTAAGATTTTTAAAAATATATATTATTTCTAATAATTTTTTTTCCTTCAATATTTTATTTCAAAAACTATATATAGATTTTTAAAGCTTCTATTTTGTAAAAGTTTTTATATAACAAAATTATGATTTCATTTTTCAATGAATACTTTGTGTCGCTGTTGAAGTTTTAAGGATGAACAAGCATGCTCAAACTTGGGTTGCTTGTTAAATTTGTTTTCTTATGTTAAATTTTATATAAAAAAAAGTCTTTTATACTTTGTATAAGCACAACTTGAAATTGCAAAGAAAATGCTATAATATGAAATTTAATACTTTGTGAATGTTGATGTTTTCTTATTTATATTATAAATTTTGTCGATAATTTGTTGTTATATGTATTTATATATAACAAGAAAAGTTAAAAAAAAAAAAATTTAAGTGTGTGTATGTACATTTATGTTAAAATTCTAATCAAAATTCTAATCAACATTTTAAAAAAGGTATCCCAAAATTTAGATGGTATCTAACATATTTTTTTAAAGAAAATTGCAACATAAAAAATATACATCTACCTAAAAAAAATTATAATATATAACAATCTAAGCAAATATCGTTTAAAATAATACAAGACATTTTTCCGTAATTTCTGTATTAAGTTGCCTTTTTTTTCCCCCCTCTTTTAAGCTTTTACATATTACTTATATATTAAATGAATAACAAAATGATATTGTGTATTATAAAACATGATTCGCGTAATTGTTTTTTATTGATTAATAGTTGCTAACAATCTCTCATTTTTTATTATCTATATATATATATATATATATATATATATATATATATATATATATATATATACTGTATATTAGAACATAACAAAATACCATATATCATGTTATAACATGTATAAATAAATTAAATATTTACACCCAGTTCATGTTTATTTCAAATTAAATAAGTTATTTGTATAATATTTACAATATTTTTTATTTAAAAAAGTGATGTGATAACTAAACGCGGAGAGAGAGAGAGAGAGAGAAATCTATAATGTTTAAAATACACATATATATATATATATTTAATAATAAAATAAATGATAGATAGCATGCTCAAATGTCATTTCACGTAAAAAAAAAAAAACACTAACAACCTCTTGTTTCATCAAATAAAGACTCAGAATTAATTTAAATGTTGATTAATTAAAAATGTGCGTGTACTTAGGCAATATTACGTGCACAGACAAACACAAAACTTGATATTATTAACATAAAATAATATAAGTCTCAAGAGACATGAAAAAGCAAGAGACCTTTTAGACTTAAACACAGTAATTTTATACTCAATAATTTACTGTGTATTTAAAATGTAATAATGTGTATTTCATTATTTTTATATATAAATATATATATATATATATATATATATAAAGGGTGGGTTTAAATATAACTTAATCTCAGACATAACGTGAACATATATACACAATATTGTGAGGCTTTATTTCTTATCCTGTGTAATTAACAATATAGTTTCTTGAGTATAAGTAATGTCGTATAGTTACAAAGAAAATCTTGTACTTTACAATTGTAATCTTGTTCTTAAGTGCTCTAATAAATAAAATAAAATCTCTTCTCTTGCCATAAAAACATTGCAGTGAAATATTTTTATTTTTTTCAATTGAGTTTTAATATTTAACTGCATTGAAGTCTTTACGACGCGTTTATTTTTTTAAGGTTAAACCAAGTCAATAAAAACTAAATATATATATTTTTTTTAGCTCTTAAATCTTATCTGAAAATCTTAAAAACAAATTTATTATAATTATTAAATAAATTTAATTTATATCATTTATTTATTTAAAAAAGATTAAATTAAAAATATTTATCATTCTTTTCTCATAAATCTTTGCCTTTTTTTCCCTCTCCTTCTATTTCTTCTTTAATTCTATTAAAATAAAGCATAAAATATAAAAAAAAAATACAGAGATATCAATATACATTAGTCATGATTATATTATTATCTTGAAAGAATTCACATAGATCACACAGTATTTACGATATAGAGGGTTTTGATAAAACGGCAGCCGCGAAGTTAATTTTCGTGCTTGCTTTGCTGCCACTATATTGTATAATCTGATCTGCTTTCACTTTCCCTCTACCTTCATTAGCAGGATATATCGTGCACATACAAATAGGGACCTCAATTCACCCCCGCCACCGCGAGATTGGCTATTCATCATGGCGCCCCATACTTACACACCAGGAATACAAAACAACATCACTATACATAATGTAATTTCTCTCTTCAAGCTCATATGGTGATAAATAATATTACAACTTAAGAGAGAAACTTGCTGACAGAATATACTTCAATTAAACCCTATTCTTATTCATATTTGTATCATAATATATACAATACAAGTTGTATATTTTCATGCATGTATAATACAATACATTAATATAACTTTTCAACTTGCATTTAATATGCGATCTAATTTTTACGTTGTGTTGAGGTTCATTTTAAAATAAATCAATATGAATTATTTTGTTATTAAAATTTTACACTACGTATGTATAATACAAATAAGATTATACGTATTTTAAAATGAAAGAAGTTATATTATGCTGTATATATATATAGAAAAACTTTCAGTATATATATACAAATAGAATTTGAATTAAATTTTATAATTTTAATGCAAAACTGTTTCGGATATATACGACACAGATGGTACACAGTCTACCAGCAGCTTTTTAGATTTTATAAATTGAAAATTCACTTGTGTAATGGTTTTGCACCAATGCTAACTCGTATTGCGTAACTGAAATTTGAATAATATTTAATATAATTGGGTATTGATGAAAATCTTTATATATGTGTAATAATATAAAATATATGATTGTGAATTACTTTTTTTTTTTTTTTTTCCTGTCTCTTTGATATATTTATTTATATAGTAAACGTGTAAATAAAATAAACGCGGTATAACGGTAGCATCATGATGCAGTGTGGCTCATTTGCAAGCAGTGCCTGTCAACCACAATGCAGTAAACCAAAGCGTCGGTTCGGACAGCAACAGCAGGCACACGGCTAGCCCACGTTTTTAGTGCATTATACCACTGCTTAGTGAATCGAGTTACATGCTTCGTGTCACCACGAGTGTAGTAAAATGAACTGGCTCTCTCATTACGTGGACTGATGAAATATCTGTTTGTTTTGCTGCACAAATCTCTATATTGTTTAATAGCTATTCGATTGAGAACACGACATGCAAAAATTATGCATTCAATTTATTATCTCTCTTCTCCCTCTTTTGCCATTCATACATATTATTTTATGTAACTTTATATACACAAAAATAATAGACCTCACGTTTTGCCTGACTTTCTATATTTTCGTTATTTCTCTTCCAATTTAACTCTCCCTTTTTCTACTCTCAAGTTTTTGCGCTCATTCTCAACCCTATTTTCTACTGTTTTACATATTTTGAATTTTTTTTTTCCAACTATTTTCTCTATATATATATTTTAGAACGTTAACGTAATGCAAAAAGTCATATAGCTTTTTATACTTTTTTTTTCTTTGCAACATATGTGTACAAAATATTCATATAAACTGAATTTAAATTCTTTGCGTGTGGCATTTATTTTTACGGGAATAACACAGTCATAATGCAAATCACGATAAAGAGAAAGAGAGGAGAAAATGTAATGCATTTATTCAACGCATGAACTTTACAATGAATCTTGTTTTAGAGCTTCAGCTAAACACCTTACCGTGAGTTATTGAATGAACAGTCAAATTGTATTGAGCCAATAGACATTTCAATAAATTACATGATCCCTTTCTTTCCCTCTTTTACACAAGAGAAAAGTCTATAATAAAGTGGTCTCTTTGTGACCCTATTTTAAATATAGGATTGCAGTTATTTCGATTGTAGAGAACTGCAGCATTGTGCTTACTTCAGGTTTTAGTAATGTAGCCCGCAATATGTAGTAAAGTTTAAGTCAAACAGAGGAATTGGTTTGCATTGATATGTTCAATAAATCAGACGTCCATAATTTTTTCTGGTCATTTAAATATTTTACGTAGTGCATGTACTATTATTGAGACTCTCTCTCTCTCTCTCTCTCTCTCTCTCTCTCTCTCTCTCTCTCTCTCTCTCTCTCTCTCTCTAAATGTGTTCAACTTCTTTGTAAACGAAAAAAAAATGGGAGCTGAAAAATCCCTTTTTTTCATTTTATTCTCGCGAGAATAAATGAAGTAATAGTTTACTTTGTGTGAATCTATGATATTTTTCTACATCTACAATATAATGTTAAAAGAGTGTTCTATTGTAAATTTTTATTATTGTTCACCATGTATGATAATATTGAACCATTAAAATAAATCCAAGATTGTAAACAAACTAAAAATAAATATTCTTCTCAAATATTTATCTTCTGAACATATTTGGCTTCATATATATATATATATATATATATATATATACACACACGTATATATAATGAATAAAAATGTTTGAATAAATACACGTTCATGTGGTTATACATTTTTATAGTGAAAAAAAATGTTTCTAGTAATAGTAAAGAAAATAAAGTCTGATAAAATAGCTTTTAAAATATAAATTGGTGTTGGATTGAATATGCTAAAAAATTTAAGTGATAGTAAAAAAAAAAAAAAAAAAAAAAAGCTGGTTCATGATATGGAGAGAGGTCTATTTTCTTTTCTTTTTTTTTCTCTCTCGATTGGATTAGAAGTAGAGAAAAAAGCTTGGTAAATAGACAATTCTTAGGCTTTCAATGTAGAAGAGATAAAAACCTATCTTGCTGATAGGGGGTGCAAAGGGAAAGTATAGGAACAATAATAATAAGAGTTAGCTTCTTGGGAAGAAAAAAAAAAGATAGAAAGAAAGCTTTTAAAAGAGAATCCCACAAGAAAAAGTATTGACTTTTACTTCTTTACCGTAACTATGACTAGCCAGAGTTTTTCGCCTGAACCATTAGACCACCCTTCTAACGTCAACATATTCCTCCTCTTCGCTTTTACTTATCCAAGTAACCTTCTTCTTCTCTTTCTATACAGATGAACGTTATAGATGCCAAAATAATAAAAGTATGTTCAAAATAAAAAGAAAGATTTCATATTAAAAGACTAATTTATAATGTTGAATAAAGAGGAAATGAAGTTAAATATAAGAAGCGACGTTAACTTTTTTTTATTATTATTATAGCAGCAGTGTTTTTCTTACATCCAATTTCATACTATTTACCTTTTCTTTCAATTGGAAATTGAAAAGAAATGAAAGTCCTGTTTATTGAATTGAATAAAAGGAAATATTTCTTTATATTATAAATAAAATATCTCAAATTTATCTTCACTTTTTTTAAAAAAATGCTTTAAGAGTGATTTTCTGTTGTTTATTGATTTTAAAGAAATTCATTTTTAATTTCATATTTTCTTCCCCTCCCCCTTCTTATTCTTCCAATATACAAGCTAAACATGAATTTATCGCTCCAGAAATAACTTCTAATAATTCTTACGTTTTGTATTATATCTATTTATTACTCAATAAAGCATGAATAATTTATAAATAATATTAAAAAAATAATAATAACTCAATGAAAGCTTAATGTTTTGGTTGATTGAGTTAGCACCCTCATTTCATTTCATTTCCTTTGGACGGTAAAGCAAGATACAAATCTGGTTTCGTATAAAAGTACTCATAAAAACGCTTATAAAACAGCAGTACATAAGTAAAGAAACAAACGCGACTTTTTTTTATTCCGTGGCTAAAACACTTTATTAGTGATAAAAGCTTTGAAATAAGGCAACCAGCCTTATATTTTTTGTCCTTATTATATTACTGAGAGAGAGAGAGAGAAAGAGAGGAAAAATGCGTGTGCTTTTCCAATCTTTTGTTATATACTAGAATAAGTAAGTAGCATTGCAAACTTCCATCTCTCTCTCTCTCTCTCTCTCTCTCTCTCTCTCTCTCTCTCTCTCTCTCTCTCTCTCTCTCTCTCTCTCTCTCTCTCCTTTCTCTTTCGATGCTTCTTAGCCATTAACAGAATGCTGTATAGTAGAAACTAGAGAAATTATATACTTCCTTGTTGCCATTTTTTTATATTAAATCATCTACGATAATAATTTTGTTTCGTCCATTACTGTTAGATTCAATTTTCTATTGTATGGTTTTATTTTTACTTCCTTATATAGAATAGCTCTACTAGCGATATTCTGATTCATTTTTTTTCCTATACTTATGTGTTAATATTACTCAAAAAATTAACTAAATAAATTTTGTAACTATAAAGTTTAAAACAGTTTAAAACAAATAATTGTCGATGTTTCTTTCTGTTCCTTTAACCGTAACAAATTAAAGGTATATGAAAGCAAAAAGGAAAGCAGTAGTTCAAAAGAAATAATTTCATAAAATAATAATAATAATAATAAAATGATAAAAAAAGCTTTTGTGTGCCAAATAATATTTTAGTCAAAATTTTAACAAGCTTTTTTGCTTTATTGTTTGTTCATAAACCTACATGAATTAACAATTAAACAAAGTACCTATAACTGAGCCCTTTGGAATCGTTTGTAAATTATATTAATTTGATTAATTGACATTTCCGACAATCTCTCTAATTGACGTCATGGATACAATATTGTTCTTCGCTAGAAAATCTCTTCGTTTAATTTATTCTGATAAAATTATATAACAGAAATTTATATCAATACTTGGATTTTTTTTTTCTTATTAGAACTAAATGTGCAAGTTAATTTTTACTATAGCACTAATTGCATGTTGTTGTTTTTTATGTGTTGTTGCATTAATCATGTGTTTTGATTTCTGTTACAGTTCGCCCGCTATCAGTTCGCCTGCAAGGTGAAAATCGCGCTCTCTCTGCTGACAACACTTATGAGCTAGTGTGCGAAGTCGTGGGTTCAAGACCAGCGGCAGTCATCACGTGGTGGAAGGGTAGTGTTACATTGCCCAACACTCGCGAACCAATGGTAAGTCAACTTTTTTTGTATAAATATTAAATATATATATATATATAGATATATATATATATATATATATATATATATATATATATATATATATATATATATATATATATATATATATATATATATATATATATATAAAGAATTTTTTTTTATATTTTTAACATTTTATATTTTTCATCAAAGCTTTAAAATAAATAAAATTCAACGTTCAATCATAAAACTACTGGAAAAAATAAAAAAAATGAGAGAGAACTAATGATAAGGGAAAAACTTCCGCTCAATTACGCTAATAAACATTAAACGCTAAACCACAAATGGTTTTACGTCTACGTTTAATAAAAATCAATAACACAAGAGAGAAGGCTACAGCAATAGATTTTTGTGTTCATGTTTTTTCACGCTTATACTGGTGCTTTTTTTTTTTTTTTTTTTTTTTTTTTTTTTGAGAGAGAGAGGTTATATAGTTATAACTAAAAGCACTCTATTATTTAGTGATTAGTTGTACTAAAAGTGGAATTAAATGTTAAATATATTTATTGCTTGTTTTAAAAATGTACTCCTTTTCGTTGGTATCTAGTTATTGTTAATTAAGTGTGTGTAATATTTTAAATTCTAAACAGTCTTAAATTATCTTTAATTCTATTTATATTTCATTCTAATTTAATTTTATATATGATAAGTTACCTCAATGTATTTAAATTTCATTATCTGCGATTGTTTATTTAATTTTGTGAGAATATTACTATTTGAATTATACTGGTGATGACTTTTATACTATTTGCAAAAATACGTCTGTTTGGATCTGTGACATTATTACAGCTATTCCCGGTATTGAAAAATCTTTGCTAGAAAAACTCAATACACATATTACCTGGAGACTGTAGACATTTTTACTGTCAGTAATAAACTTAAATGTACCGAAGTTTACGTAAAAAGTTTTTGAATGAATATATTGAAAAGTAAATAATAATTATTAGTTATACGTAAATCACATTTTACAAACTAAACTGAGACAATACATACAAAAATCACAAAAAAAACAATTAATTTAATAACATAATTATTGTATCAAAAAGAAAAAAGAAAAATATATTACGGATAATGAAAGAAACGAAAAAAAAAAAAAGGCGTTTTAATTTTCTACTACATATTTCGTGTATTCAAATTAAATTTGCAAATACGTTTTTTTTTTTTTTTCTCCCTTTCTTTTTTTCATTTCTTGTAACGGCAGCAAAGCAATGCTAAGTAGAAGTACAAAAATGTACATGCAACATGAAGGTGCCTGCAGAGAGAGAGAGAGAGAGAGAGAGAGAGAGAGAGAGAGAGAGAGAGAGAGAGAGAGAGAGAGAGAGAGAGAGAGAGAGAGAGAGGTACCAGCAAATCTCCAATTCTTTTGTGAATCTCTTCTCTTGTTCTTTCTAAATTACGACACACTACCCAAACTTTTAACCCACGCTAACCCACCTCCCTGCTCCCCTCCCCACCTTTCTCTTCTGCCAAAAAAAAAAAAATATATATATATATATATATATATACACTTGAAAAAGAGAAACTAAAATTCTTTTCATGAATAATAAAATTCTTTCTCATCTTCCTTTATTTTTTAAGCGGATGCGTTTGTTTTTAAAATAGTAAAGAAAAAAAATACATATTAAATATATTATTAAAGTTAAAGTTTTATTTTTAGCGTTTTTTTGAAATTTATTTTTTTTTAAAGAAAACTTTTATATTTAATTACATCCTGAATTTAAATTATGTATAATGTTAAAAAATTATGTTTTGCTTAATTTGAATCATAATGTTTAATGTTGTCAAAGTTTTTATGTATTTTTTATTAGATTAATAAGAGAGCAAATACAAAATAATTTTGTGTACGGACCTAAGTAATATAAAGAGATAATGACGAGTGATATATAGAAAACTTTAGACACGGTAGGTTTTTCATGATGGATGAGGATTGATCAGAGTTTGCTTTCTACCAAATTACTCAACATTAATAAGATCTAAAGTCAATATTTTTCATCTCTACTCATTTACTTAGATATAATATAAAGCTGGATGATGGAAAAAAAAAATGTTTTCTGTCATAAATTTTATCTTCTATATTTTTAGTTTACATAAATTTATTTTTTATTTATATATTTATTTTTATTAATGAAGAAAAGTTGAAATGAAATCAGATAAATTTATGGTATTTTATTTAGGCGTTTAAAAGTTTAAATTTTTTTGAAAAATTATTATAAACTTTATATTTTACAGTTAATAGTATGCTATTAGCTGTATTACTAATAGTTACATTGATAACCTGATAATCTTTATTAAATAATTTCCATTAAGTATTTTTAGAACCAGTATCTCTAGATTTTGATCCTCTGTTGCTTTTCACACTTCGACATAAAACATGTTGACGTTAAAAAAAAGTCATTAGTAAAATATTTCTTGAAATATTTTTGATTACATTTTTATTATTATTATTTTATGGCCTAATGTAAACTAGACTTATTAAAGCTTATTGTATCATCAATCATTGATAAATAGATCAGGCACAAAAAAGAATAAAATAAATGATTAAAGATGAAATAAGAACAAAAACTAATAATAATAACATTGAAAGTTATAGATGATGTAAAATTGTTTAACCCAGTAATTCAAAATTTTGAGTGGTTGTACCACATTATTTTTAAATACTATATTGGTTCCTCTTAGTCCACAGTACCACTTTGTTAAAAAAAAAAGTTGCGATCACTTTCTAAATTAGCTGTCATTACTGATCCCTCCCCATAATTAAATATATACTCTGAAATAAATGCTTATTAGAGTTATAAAGTTTTGAGAGCGTGGAATACAATATTATTACAGTGTATTTTGATTAAAAAAATTACCTTTGAAAAATTCCATCGTATTTTCAATGTTATGTGTTTTTGTATTATAAAAAATAATAATAACAAAAAAAAAAACGCGTGGATTTCAAATTAAAAAAAAAAATCCCAACAGAATGTATATTTTAAATTTTCCAAATATTAATTCAGAATTTACATAAAAAAAGCTGATTATCACTATAGAATGTAATTTAGTGTATTAAATATATCACTTTTTTTTCTTTTATTAGAATTGTTATTTTTATATAATACAAAACACAATTATACATCAATTCACTGATGATAATATATGTAAAATTATTTATACTAACATATTAAGTTATCAAAAATCATTACATAATAAAATTTTACCAAATACTAGCCATGTTATTTGAAAATAAAAAAATATATACGTATATATATTATAATATATAACTTGTTATTATTAAAATTTAATTAATTAAAACTAATATTCTATCATTACATTAGTAATACTATAAAACATGATTGTAAATATAGTAACATTTTACTTTATATTCATAGATATTTATATATAAATATTACAATTTTGGTTCTCTCTCTTTTTTTTTAAACTCCCTTAATACTAATATGAAATTTTCTATGGTTAACCTCATTAGTTATAGGTCATTAAGTATCGTCAACAGTACTGTACTGCTATAGTAGTTGTATCTCATGAGAATTTCAACTAAAACATAGTATTGTGTACTATACACATACCATGTTGTATATTGTGGGTGGGTGGAGAAGCGCGTGTCATGGTCAGAGAAAGCATATTATATATAGACAAGCATATTATACAATAGGGTGTTTTAATTAGTGCAAAGCCAAGCTTACGTTATAGCGCCCTGACTGGTACGCGATATATAATATGCATGCATATGTGCGTGATGCAACAAAAATAATTATTACTACTTGATGAATGTATACAAGCTAATTTATTACTTTTTTTTGTGCAGAGTAATATGACATGTTATGGATTGAAAATAATATATTATTAAATAAACACACAAAAAAAAAAAAAAAAAAAAAAAAAAACGTACAACGCATAATAATAATAGGTTTTTATTGTTTTGTTATCTTTTTTATATTATATGGAGGAGCTCTATTATTACACTTACAATGTAATGTAATGTAATGTAATGCATTAGCTTTTATTCTAATTGTGTGTGGAATGCTGTTAAAATCTGGATAATTTTCAAATCCGGATTACGGATAACAATTTATCCGGATCACAAACGTATAAACAAAAATTGGATAAAATCCAACAAAAATAGTCACTTTCCGGGGGAAAGCTACAAAAATCAGCTCAGGTCAAGTTGCAATTTACCCATTTATCCGGAGTTTTGATCTTGGAGTTTGAATCTGAAAACAGATAAAAAATAATCCGAATTTGAATTCAAATAATGGATAAGTATCCAGATTTCAAAATACGGATATTTTTGATAGCACTGTGTAAATGCGTTCTAATAAGACAAGTATTTTTTTTTTTTTTTTTTTTAGCAAAACACTGTAAAGTATGCAACCATTTGGTTATCTACGACAAGCAGTTTGCATAACCCTCTAGGCTGTACCGCCATCTTGCTTAATAAAATATTTTGCTAGTTTGTTTGCTGTTGCTTTGATTTTTTGCCATACAATCAAATATTTTTTCGTTTCTACGTTTATTAATATTTCATAAGAGGGGTTAAATTTCCACTAACGTTGACTAATCCATCACAGCATACAATTAAATTGTCATTATTTTAATTTATTTCAACATAACATTTCAATTTAATTAATTTTATATAATAATTTATATTTAACTACTATTTCAATTATTGTATACGTCATCACTCTACCTGAATATACTATTATTATTTAAATGAGATTTTTTTATTATATATTTATAAATAATATATATTTGTTTTTTATATAAAAAAAAGACAGTTTGAGTAAGCCAGAATGATGAATGACCATAAGCTGTATTATTATAAAGTCAATTTTTTTTTCTCTCTATAAGCATATGCATAACATAGGGTCGGCTACTAGCATGGGTGTGCAATACATTGGTGAGAAGAAAAGCGGCACCACAGCTTTATTACACCACCGTACTTTGTGTACCTCCCGGAAATTAACTCTTCACCAGAGGATTGATTAATGACACGTTTTTTTTTTCCTATTGATCTATATATAAAATACAATGGAGAAAAATTATTGTTATAACTTAACACACTTTTTTTTCTTCTCCTTTCTTTTCTTATATATATATATATATATATATATATATATATATATCATTAAAATATGTTGATGACTAGTGAGTATTATAATTTTATATATACATGTAACAAAGAAAAATATCATTATTTACTTTCTTTACCCTCTCGTAGAGTGCTTTTTTTTTTTTTTCTTCACCCAAACATAATTTTTCAATGACATTGATAATGGTTTTTACTATATCAAAGTCTAAAAAAAAAATTATTTTATTAAAATAAAAAAAAGGAAGAAGAAGAAGAAATATTTAAAATTTACAAATATTAGGTTTTATTCCTGCAATATTATATATATTATGTATGTACGTTTTTTCTCGTTTTATTTAATTACTTTTTACGAATGCTTTAAGAAGATATAAAAAAATTATAAAACAAACATGAATATTCACTTTCTGTGGAGTTTAATAATTACATACGCACTGAAAATATATAGTTAAAAGTTTTTACAAAAAGAAGTAAATTGAAAGTTTTTATTTACAATTCTTGTTTTTTTATTATTATTATCTCCCTTATTTAATAATATACTTAAAACTGCTGTTAATTTTTTTTTCTTCCTATTGAAATAATTTATTAAAAACTTCGGATTGAGTTTAATAGAGCAAATCAACTTATTAGAGAATTTGACGAGAACAAATCATTCGCAGCAATAAATCTTAAGTCCTTCTCTCTTTTTACTTTATTGTTTTGATGCTGTTTTTTTATATTTTATTTGTTTTCTCTCCTACAGAAAAACACCAATATATATATAGCTGTCTGTTTTTTCTTTTTTCCTCTGTTGCTGCTGCTACTACTACTACATTGGCTTTTATCCTGTAATCCTTCCTGATCCCACCATCCAAGGCTTGTAATTTGTTGTCCTGATCCTGTTGCTGCAATACACAGACTTTTTGTTGTATTTTTTTTTTTTTTTTTTTACAAGAAAAGAGGTGACACATAGAAGATACAAAATTACTTATTATTTTTATTGATTTTTATTTTAAGCGAAGTGGTTATATTTTTGTGGTGATGAAAAATATTATGTGATGATGATACGTAATGGATGTCTGTAAGAGGGGAGTGACATGTGGTGACCTGTCACTTGACCTGCCTCGCTGTCCACTTGCCTTGCTCTCTAAATCTCCTCACAAACTACAAAAGTAATACTTTTGCTTCAGAAAAAAAAAAAAAAAAAAAAAAAACTCTTGCTGTCTTATTGTCGACACACATAGGACCTAAAAACAGAGAGATAGAGAGAAAGAGAAGAAAAAGTATGTAGTATGGTGGGTTTGTCCGCTTGCTTTGCTCTCGTCCTAGTATTTCTTTCTTGCTGATGTCTTCTCGCCAACTGCAATATTAACTTTTCAAGCTTTCTTTATCCTTTATCAAAGTCTACTTGTTTTCTTCCTTTTACTTTTATTGTATCATATTGTTTTTGTAAATGTATCGTCTCCTTTTTCTTATTAAAAAAAATTTGAATTTTAATTAGTAGCGCCTTAATAAAGTTATTATTATTATTATATCTTCGCTCTTTTTTGTTACGTGTTTTCTGTTTAAAATTTATGAATTGAAGCCTAATAATTTAAAATGATTAAAAATATATGAAGTAAAATCTAAATTTATATCCACACAATTTAGTTTATATTTTATTTAAATATGAATTATGTTTAATTATTTAAGTACAAAAATTCATAAATCTTTTTGTTAAAAGCAGTGAGGGGAAAGGGGGTGAAGTGAATTATAGCCACGCCAACGGTGGCTGTGATCACTATGTCTATAAAACTTTTAAATCGAATGCACTTCCTGTGTATTTGTGCCCCACCTACTTTCACCCTTCTTCAACATTGAGCAGCAGTGTTTGTTTGATGTCAAAGCCATTAGTAGTAATCACATTTTGGTTAACTATAAAACATTTAGTCTATACGCAAACAAATCTCTCACAAATTATATAATCACTTCCTATTTATTAATTAAAATAAATTTGTATTATAATACGTAATTGATTTTATGTTCCATAATAATAATAAGAATAATATTTAGAAAATGTTATGTAACATTTATTAATTATTATTATTATTTTTTATTTATTTATTATTTTTTTATTATTATTATTTTTTTTTTTTTTTTTTTTTCATTATAAAGGAGTTTAAAGAATTTAAGTTATTTTATACTTTCTCATTTTTTTTAAAGTGATAAATTATGATATAAATTCCCCTTAGCTCCTTACCTGTTGCAGCAAAGAAAAAAAAAAACACGTTAAATTCTCTCCTGCTCCTTGCCTCCGCCTTTTTCTTCTTTTTTCTCTAATAATCCTGTCCCCGTGGCTCATACACAACTCTCCTTCAGGAATTAATGTTTGCAATTTACGTCACAACGAGCTGACTTCAACAGCCACAGACCCTTAACTTTTACTGTTTCTAACATTTTACTACTTTTATATGGCTAGCCCACCCACTACCACCACCAGTATACTCGCGATACACCGCGCGAACAGCGAGACATTTTAGTTTAGACTTGTGTGCGTCAAAATTCAACCAACACAACTCTATAATATAATATAATATTGTACAAGACAAGTTCTGTTTCAATATTAAATATATGTGTCTCTTGTTACAAGTAGCATGTTGGGGAGTAATAATAAAATTTTAACTACTTTCCTTCTGTTTTACTTTCAACATATTGAGAGAAATGTTTTTTTAAATTATTAAAAGTTAGCATAAAAGTGTGGGCGGGTGGGTGTGTGTGTGTGTGTATATATATATATATATATATATATATATATATATATATATATATATATATATATATATATATATATATATATATATATATTTATATGAAATAATTAATACATTTTTATTTACGTATATTTGAAATTATTAAAAACTGTATATTTTACGGTTAATCAAAATGTCGTTGTATATATACTGACGATACATCATTCTATTTTATAAGAATTTTTATGACAGTATTAAATTACATTTTCAATTTAATTGATTTATGATATGAAAATATTGGGGTTATAATATAAAAGCACGAATAACAAAAAAGAAAAAAAAAATAGATTTATTATTATATCACGGATTTCATATTATTTTATGGAATCTATTTGTTTTATGATGTTATTAAAATAAAAAAGATTACAATGAAAAATAGAAAAATGAAATACTGCTACAAATAAGACCCGGACTTTAGATAATGCTTTTTGTTAACTCTACTATTCTTCTCGAAAATATTTACGTATAATATCTAATATCAAACCTCTAAGAAATAAAGAAAGTTAAAATTAATGCATTTCTCATAATTTAGTATTAGTATAGAGTTTGCTAAAATACAATCTGAGTAATAGTTTTGGAAAGTGTTCATGAATGCTGGGTAAATGGAGTGTAAAGAAATGGAAGTTGAGTAAATGTCAAAGATTTGAAATGTCATTAGATGTTAGTCGTGCATCACAAATAAATTGCATCCATGCATTTGCTAGAGATGTTGATGCTACACAGGATTGTACGCACGCATTGATCCCTGTTACACTCTAAAATAAGGGTTCTGGTCTTCTATGTTCATAGGAATCCTTTGTGAGTATAACACACAAGAGGGGGATGAAACAAAATGTTAACAAAGTTGTTATATTTTACCACCCTAGTCTTGGCAGTTTTGACGTTATTTGAGACTTAGTTATTGACTCATGATAACATTAAAATCTCAAAAATTTGTTTGATATCCTCCCTTAGAGAGAAGACAGTATAATTTTATGCAAGCGTCAAAATATAGAAGCAGTAAGAAAGTACTCACTTTTACTGTGAAATAATCATTCATTTTATTTATTACTGAAGTAACTGGTTAAAAAAAAAATCCCCGATAAACAACTTCAAATTATTATTTTCGATGATTATATTTTATATGATATTTTTAATGTGTGATGTGTACAAAAAAACCACACGCAGACTTTATGTGGTAAATTTTAAATTACAATGGAAGTCAGCATCGCTCTGTGTAGTTTTCTAAACTGGTGTTGAAAAATAATCATAAACCCCAAGTTTATGATCTCTTTTTAAAAAATCCAATTAAAAAGAAGATAAAATTTTGGTGGTTTCTATAAAAATAGCTTGGTAAAAATATACAATACATTTTATAGAAAGAATTAATAATTGCTTAAAAAAAACTTTTCAGGATAATTTCATTTTGCTTTATAATAATTAAAAAAAATTTAAATATACAGCTGATTAAATTTGTCTTTATATCATTTTTAATATCTTTTAGAAATGTTTATGGTACCTTTCTTGTTAAAATTAGCTCTCTTTTTTATAACTCGTGGTCGGAAGAGAGACAGAGAGAGAGAAATGGGAAATGTTGTGTTTTATTTTATTATTGTTAACAAAGCTTTGACCATAATATAAAAAGTTGCTCTATATAATAATATAGAAGAATAGAAAGGTAACTGGGTGAGCAATTAATTTACAGGCTTACTTTTGTTAAGAGTAACGTAAACTAGTTTTATAGCTCAATTACAAGCGACTGTTGGGAAACGAATGAACACGGGATATTTCTTATCGTTAGTCGTTTGTTGTTTACCGCTCACACCTTAAAGGTAAGATAACCTCTCTTTTTCTTCCTTTTCTTGTTTTTTCTGTTTGTATCATATACTCATCCATGACGTATATTAGTGAACATTTACATAACATTTCGTCCCCCCCCCCCCTCTCTCTCACTCTTTTATTTTGTGTTGTTTCGTTTTTTAAACTTCTCTCTCTTTCTCTTACTTTCATTACAGTCGAACCATTCAAACTTCATAAAAGCAAACACTGGTATTTTTTTTCTACTTCTATACCCTGCTTGCTGTTTTTAAAATAATGACTTTTTGCCATGTAACAAAACTCGCATGTAAAAATCTCATGCTTTACCCAAAAATGTCACCTCATTAAATAGAGTAAGCCTTTGTCATCTCTCTCTCTCTCTATCTCTCTCTATCTCTCTATTTATCTATATTTTACTCCAAAGTTGACCTAACATACAAATATTAATGGAATGAATTTTAAAAAAAACTTACATTGCCTAAAATTAAATAATAACAACTCCATGTAAAAAAAAAAGTGAATTGTAATTATTAATATTTCTTTTGTAAAACGACGTTACTAGATTCACCGTAATATTTAAAAATAATAATACACGGTGTAACATTTCATGTTTTGTAATTACGCATGGGTTTATTTCAGAAAGAAAAAAAACTTTTAATGTATGTAAAAATATATATAAATATATATTTAATGAAAAAATATATAATAAAAAATTAAAGTAAAAAAAAAAAAAAAAAAAAAAAGCAATTTTTAGTATAACGAAAAGTTTTCCATATGGAATTATGTAAATAAATGTCAACAGCTGTGAGACAAGGCATGAATGTTGAATGTATAAATATTACTTGTTACTGCATACATAGATATTTGAGGGGTTATATAATATGTTTGTTATATATATACCTACCCCTTATACATATATAAAAAAAAATAACATTTCAATGTGTTACATTATGGTCACATGAATGTTCACAATATTATTAATACTAGCTATTAATGAAAATTGAACCTTAGTTACAAGAAAATTGTGATTGTGATTACTATATTTAGCTTTATGTTTTTATTTAGATTTGTCATAGTGTTATAGTATTATATTATTCTTGCGCGCCTGGTAACTGTTATACTATACACTTTGCAAAATCACAGTTGTTATCGTTACCACACAAAACCTCGCTCTTATACCTTCTTTGTTGTTGGTGTATCATAAAACTTATAATAGAAGTGAGCAAATAATGATTGAACAATTTTATTTTATGCATATTAATATATCATATAAGCTTATTATTGTATATATGAAAAAAATAATTCATAGAGGGAAAGATATGAAAAAAAAAAAAAAAAAAAAAAAAAGGAGAAGAGAAAAGGGGAAAAAGCTAATAAAGCTTTTCGTTTTACGAAAGTGGTTATATGGTTTTTAGTTAAAAAGAGAGTAAAGAGTAGCTTTATAATATATACACACACACACACACACACACACATATATATATATATATATATATATGTATATAATGTATGTATGTATATAATAAAATACATATATGCACAACATACTGTGTGTTTTTTTCCAGCCGTCCACTGTAATAGCCCAATAAATATTCATTGCTAACTCTGTGGTGTTCTGGTGCTCATGTGTGTGTGTGTGCGTGTGTGTGTGTGCATGTGTGTATTCCTCCCTTTAAATTCGTTTCTCACAAGCATTACTTACCTCTGAATGTAGATAAGTTAAAAAAGAAAAGTAAGTAGCGTTTGATACTTTACTTCATGTAGATTTTTTTTTTCGTAAAACATCTTTTTAATGCAAGGAAAAAATATGAAACTTAAATCGTGTATGGTCTTTCATTAATTCATTCACATTTTTCTTTCATTTTTTTTTATCTTTTGCTTGACCATTTTTCATACAGAAACGTTTACGCCTTTATTATTTCTTCTTATACAAGCCTTTCCTTTTTTTGTTTTATGTCTGTAGCAATTTTTTATTTCTTTTATAATAAACATTCCATGAGGCTGTACAGTGAACGCTACATGTTGTCTGCACGATAAAAACTTCTCTTTTGGTGATGTCTCTATATCAAAGGTTTCTTCAATGTGATTTTGTGCAAGAAAAATCTAAAATGAAGTTCTTTTGAAATTTATACGACACTCTTTTGTTATAGGCTTATTTTTAAACGATTTCTAAAGATGTTATTTACTTGCTTTGAAAAACAACCTTTTTTTAATAATATAAAAGCACTAAATAACACAAAAAATATATTATAATATCCATCCCTTATTAATCTTTCTTCTTTTTTTTTCTTTTTTCTTTTTTCTTTTTTCTTTTTTTTTTTTTTTTTTTTTTTTTTCTTTTTTTTTTTTTTTTTGCCTCGTATATAAAATGTTAATTTCCCATCGAAATATTTAATTATTAATATAAATTTAAAAATAGAAATTTTAACGGTTAATGTATTTTTTTTTGTTTAAAAAATGAATGAGGGGAAAATGTTCAATCTTGCTGAACATCAAAGTGTTCATAAATTAATTTGTCAAAAAGTAAAGTAAATTGTTTCTTCAAAAACTTTTTTTTTTCCTAGCCCGTTGTGGTTATAAAAGGATATAACTTATATTAATATTAAATTTCATTCTCTTGCTAATAAAAAATCTCAAGAACATGCAAAGCATTTCAGCCTGCTTCATGCACTTTGGTCACATAGATTAATTCTATAGATTGTTATATTTTATACTTTGCATGTTTACCAGAGAGAGAGAGAGAGAGAGAGAGAGAGACTTTCGTACCTAGACTCACAAAATTCTGTCATTTTAATCTTTACTTTATATATATATATATAAATATCAAGTTTTTTAAATGTACGTACTTATGTTTCATTTTAAGTTTGGTTGCGTGTTATTTTGCTGTCTCAAGTTATTTCACTCAAGTAAATTTTAAATTAGAATTTTTAAATTGAATAGCACGCAAATTAAAACAGAACAATATGTTAAAGAGCAACTTATGCAACCCGCCGGACATTTTTTTTTTTAATTCTATAATATAATATTAAGTTTTCATTGAAATAAATAATTTATTTCAAGTTTATTGTATGATATATTATATATAATATTAAATTTGTATTAAAATATAAAATATTATATCATTACAGCATATTTTTTCGTGAAGAGAGAGAGAGAGAGAGAAATGTATAGTATGGTGTATGAGGGTTGACATGAAAACTGTGAATGTGAACGACATACAAGTCAAGTGGATGGTTTGAGGGTTTTTGGGTGGATTGTGGATATGATGGTTGGTTTGGTGTCACCTTGCTACAGTCTATGTCAGGGACAGAACAAGTGGGCGTGGCCACTCGGATTTTTTTTTTTCAATAAACATATAATATTTTTTTAAACACACCATATTAATCACTATGTATATGACGTCACTGTTATTATAATTATTTTATTAAAAATAACACTTACGCCATTTTTTTTCTATAGTGTCACTATACGTACATTAACTAGATAACTTTTTTTTTTTTTTTTTCCCCTATTGAAAGTAACTTTTACTTTTAGAACATTGTTGTTGTAACAAAAGGGTTCTATATCTAGATACTATATACTACATAGGCTTTTGTGTATTGTATAAGATCCCTTGGGATTCAGTATCGAGAGCTCAAGTGTTGTCAAGAGTCTATGTAAGTACTTGACTTTTGCTAGCGCGTGCTACCCTCCCACTAGTTACTTATCTTACCCTTCCAGCACGACGACGACCACTTGCTTGTTGGCCCTTGCTATACTTGCCTCAGTTAACATGTCATGTAGTGACTCTCTTCTTAAACCGGACAGTATATAGATGTATGTATGTATGTGTGTGTGTGTATATATATATATATATATATATATATATATATATATATATATATATATATATATATATATATATATATATATATATATATACTCACACACATAGACGTTCACTTTAAATCCTTTAACTATAGCTAATTCCATCCTCTAAAAGATAAAACACACATTTTTTTTTCTACAAAAACAAAATATACAATTTAAAGCTTTAAGTGTATAATCCTTTTCATTTAATCAAGTTATTGTATATTACCTAAGACACACACACAAACACAATCTCGTTTAACATTCTATGTTTTACTGTTACAAAATAAATATAAATGATTGATGTTACAGTCGTAAAATATTTTGAAATTACTTCGTAATAAATTTAAACAAATTAGAATATCCATTGATCAGAGAGAGAGAGAGAAAAAAAAAGAAACGATAAAAACAAAAGTCATAAAAAATAAAGTCATAAAATAGATCTTAGTTTAAATTAAAATAAGATTATTTAATTAAGTTGTCGCTAAAAGTTTTAAAATGTAACTATGAGCAAAGGATTTAGAAAACATAGTTAAACTGCTTGGAAATGACAGGTATAAATGAAATAAATTATACATACGTCACTTATGTAAAGTATTAAAAAAAAATCTTGATAGTTTAACTTGAAACTTGTATATTTTTTTCTGTTTTACTTCGCACAGTAGTTCATTATCTCCTTTGAATTTATTATTATTTTTAAATCTATTATAATTAAATTCATAATTATTTTTCTAGAATTTAAAAAAACAAACATGCGCCTTGTTTAATCTATAATGTAAATTTATTTTAATTATTTTTAAAAAGTATTATTATAATCAACATTGATATGAATTGCAATTTAAAAACTAATTTATTTTTTCCAGAAAAGAATTATAGGGTATATAAAAAAATATATTTAAAAGAACAATAAATTTTAGTACTGTTCATATAAAGTTATTAAAAAAGAAGCTCATTGGTTACAAGTTAACTTATAGTTGTGTGCACAGTAATAACGTCCATGTAATAGATATTTTCATTTGAAATTTATTGCGTCGAGTGTTTTTGTTGCTATGAATATGCATGAAGTATGATAACATATCCGAGTGAGCAAGCAAGCAAGCGAGTGAACGGGTGAAAGCGCTTTGTTTTTGCGTATATTATGCTCATTACGTTTGTCACGCGATCGTAACTTGTTCTGTTTGTAACACTTGGAACTTTGACACCTTACTGTGACGTCATTTCTTTGACACTACCATTTTTTTTTTTTTTTTTTTTTTTCCCGAGGAAAAAAAATTATCTAAACAAAAAATATACTACTACTAGACTGACCGTGAGTAGGTAGAGAGAAGAGGCAACCAATACGTGAACACCATGATTAACTATGTAAATTAAGCTTTATTGGATCTGAAAAATATTTTACCCAAAAAGTATTTAGCATGACGTGAATAAAAAAATAAATAAAAAAACGTGTGTAGTAGTAAAAACATAATAATTATTTTATATGACAAATAAGGGGATTTAAGGTTGATTTTAGTTATTATTTTGATTTTGTATTGCGATGTTTTAAAGTCACAAATCAATTTCTTTCCCTCTGCTAAATAACAAATTCAATATTTTGTAAAATTTACGTATACAGTTTTGGCAAAAATAATACAACTAAAAATGTTGAATATATTTTTTACAATATATTTCTTTATATATCTACAAAATAACATATTTTTTACATTTCTCCCTTCATATATTTGGTTATAAAACCTATTCTGTGATTTTTACTACTAAAATTTATTTGCATTTTTATGTTCTGATATGGTCAGAAATTCTGTAATAATATTAAAAACTTCATGTGTGTATAGGAGAGGGTAGGAAAATACTGAATATATATATAAAGTGGTTTTGGGAAATATGGGGGATTCTGTAGTAAGATCATAAACATCTTGTTAAAGTACGTAACTAGTTCATAAACTGACCACTCGATGTACGAGAAATGTGAGGGGTAGGAGGAGTTGCACTAAATTTTATAACCTTCTGGTACTTATACATTTTATTGAATTACATTTTCAATTATTAATTGTTTTTCATATCGAAATAGTAATAGTAAAAATGTACAGCCGCAAAGTTTATAAATATAAGAAAACTTTTATATTGCTAACATATTCTATTATATAAGATTATTATTATTTCTTTTCAACTTTAATGTAATGATAATTTTTATTAAAAACTAACAGATGGTATAGTACAGGTATAGCTATACCTATAATGATAATGCGTGCGTGTGTGTGTATAATATATATGTATATATATATATATATATATATATAAAATATATTTATCCATTTAGTTTTATTATTTAAAAAATTGTTTTTATGTTAAGAACAAACTATTTATTACTGTTTAAGTCTAGATATACATTGTATGTGTTAGCTATTTTTGTAAACACGTGCAGATATATTATAGTTTGTGTTACAGTAATATGAATACTACTAGCAAATGAGTTTAAAATTTAGAGAGAACGACACTTTTTTGTGTAATATTTAAATTAAATGAAGCAAGATTTTTGTGATGTTTATTTTTAAACTCCATTACGACATATATACACAAAACACACACACACACACACACACACACACACACACACACACACACACACACACACACACACACACACACACACACACACACACACACACACACACACATATATATATATATATATATATATATATATATATATATATATATATATATATATAATATATATATATATATATATATATATACTCATTCTCTCTCTCTCTCAGTTATAAAATTATAATTTTAGTGTAGATAATTACAATAAAAATGAAATTACATACATTAATTTTTAAATCAACTTTATGTACAGTTTTATATTATTTACTTACATATATTAAAATTTACAAAAAATATAATTATATAAAACGTAATATTCTTTATATTTATTGTTGTTTTGATAATATTTTGTAAATCTAGGATTTTTTTTTTAATATTAAAAATAATTGTGTATATATTTTTATTTCTATATGAGTTCCTCAGATATGAAATTTGTATTGTATAATAATTACATAAAAAAATGATAATAAAATTTATTATGCACATAAATTACTCCGTTAAGTCCATAAATATATATTTTTTAAATCTTATTTCATTTTTGTAGTAATAAAAAAAATATATCTAAATATTTTCTTATAAAATAAAAATATAGCTATTTCCGTAATGGAACATAAAAATATTTTAAGTGCGAATTGTTAGATATAGTGAATATTGATTTTTTTGCATTAAATTGAATGATGATTTTGTAACAGTACTATAATGAAGTATGACCACATAGACTTGATGTAAAGTATGGTTTTGGTGTTCCTGAACTGATTTAATGTTAAAATGAAGCAAAATTATGTGTATGGTAAAATACATACATTACATATATATACACGGATTACAAAACTAATCAAACTGTGTAATATAATGTTATGTTTTTGGGTGTTATGAACTGTTGTTTTACACTCAATTTAATATCACATTTCTGTTCATATTGCGTGATGAAAAAATATAATATATATTTATCTATTTATGTATTAATGAGTAAAAATAAATAATATGGTGGTAAAATAAAATAAAAACTAGTTAAAGAAACTCCTAGTATATAAGCAACACAATTTACTTAAGTGGTAATGCTTAATTTCATGAGAATTTTAATATTGTTAACTTATTATTAACTGTATTTTGCTGCTCGTTTATGTATGTGTTTACATATATTCAAATTCAAGCCTTTTATTATTATTTTAAGACAAACCATTAGAATGGTTTTTAAATACAATTTCTTTAAATGCCCTTATTTTATACATTATTTTCAAAAAAAAAATTAATAACTTTAGTCAGGTAAGAATGTTAAAAAAATAAAATAAGATTTACCAAAAATTATTGAATAGCTCAAATTTACAAGATTTTGAAGAACTTAGTTACGTATATAGTGTGTAATTTAACGCCTATTTTTACACGGAAAGTTATGCCAACTCTTTAGTTACATAATTATTCTTTTGATTTTTCCCCCAAAATAATTTTTTTTCTTCCAAAATTTGATTAAGATTTGTGACAATAAATTGAAGTAAAAAAAGTACCAAAAAGTTTTACAGTTCATGTTATTAGCTAGAAAAAAAAAAATAAACGTGCAATTTTTACCGATACGCTGTTTAGTAATCATAGTTTCATTATTTTGTTTTATTCGTACAAACAACTCGCCCAGATAAATTTATATTTAAACAAAACTACATTACTTTATATATATATATATATGTATATACAGTGTGAATACTGAACGGAATGATAATTTTAAAATATATTACACGAACTGTAAATAATAATTTGAAATTCTACTGTAATTTTACATATTAAACTGAATCGTTAAATTAAATTGTTTACTCTAAAATAATAAATGAGAACATTTTATTTGTGTTTTGTTTACTTACTGTGCGAGTACACTATTATATTATACAGTATTTTATATAGATGCAGTATTTCTATGTGTCAGCATTTTGTAATATAATGCTCTCTATATAAATGCGTGCAAATGCATAATAATAATAATTGCAAACTTCTCGTTTATCGTAATGTTTCACCTGCTTTATAGTGTCCATAAAGCAACAGCTTGTATAAAATGCACTTTTGTATTATACCTGAACCTTATGTAAGGAAAATTGCAAGAAAGAATAAGTTTGATTGGAAATGTAAAATAACATGTTTTCAGTTAAAATAATGATTTTTTTGAAAACGATTTTTATTGCCTCCCGATCAATCAAAATGGCACATCCTTCGACGATTTTATTATACTATGAATTTGTTAATAATAAAATGCTTTTTATTTAGAGGCCAGAAAAGGTATACAGTACACTCACTTGCGTGGTTCTCTGAAAAATTTTGACTTCCCCGGAATTGAACTGGTAACCTTCATTAACACAACACAGCTACCAACTGGGCTAGTCAGATAAATTTATAACGTTTATTATTTAAATTCATACATTATTCAATATTTATAAAAAATATTAACTAAGTTTTTGTATTGCGTCGTGCAAAATTGCTCACTTTTTTTTTTTTTTTTTTTTATTTTTTTTTTTTTTATTTGGACATTATCTTTTATAGCAAATTATATTGTTAAATTTAATAGTTTTAATAAATAAGTTCGGCACAATACATGATGCGGTTAAATAACGTGATTGAATTTTACTTGGAACCGCATGTGTCGCAGTATTTGGAATTTGAATATCCGAATTTAATTAAAGTGTTTTATTGCCTTAAAAGAGAAATATTGATTAAATAGAATTCTATATGAGCGTAGAAAAAAAATCATGGTTCTCTCTCTCTCTCTCTCTCTCTCTCTCTCTCTCTCTCTCTCTCTCACTGAGATAGAACATAGATCATTTTTCATCTTGTTTTTTGTAATAATAAATACGATCTTTGAACACTCGTAAAAGCTTATCATTTGTCGTAACGATAATAATCTACAACAAAAACTATAGATCGTGTTCTCTCTTTGTAAACAATGCTACTTATTACTCTTTAGACAATGGAAATAAGACTTTCTTTGTAGTCTGCTTGAGCTTTGGATATAAAGACAAAATTAGAACTATGAAATAAAATTTAGAGATGCTTTTGAGATAGTAGGAGATATTTATGATTTTAGTCCATAGCTTGAATTAAATATCAAGTATAGTTGAATTATCTTGTATATTTATGATGATCTTATAACACTATGTATAAGGAAAAATATTAAAAATTTAAGCTGAATAACCTAAGTAACTAGTTTTCAAAGCTGTGCCTCTATTTTATGCTTATCTTATAGCATTTGTATGGCTAAAGTAAAAGTTTTGGTAAACATTTACTTAAAAAAAAAGCATTATTACTCAGATATTTCTGAAATTAGAAACAGTTTACCTGTGTATATGTACTAGTGATATAATACATTTTGTGATTCAAGCTTTTTGACGTTAGTTGGTAAAAATTTGCTTGTTTGCTTGCAGTTGACCGACGACAACGTAACTACAAGTATATTGACGTTTGTGCCCAGACTTGATGATGGAGGAAAACTACTCACATGCCGAGCTTCCAACCCTCTCATACCAGAATCGGGACTTGAAGATGGATGGAAACTCAACATACATCGTAAGTATTAAGCCTTCTTCTTCTTGTTTATTTATCAATATAACATATTTTTCTCGCTCTCTCTTATATGTGTTGGTCAAACCAAAATTTTCTTCCTCATTAACGTTAGTTGAAAGTCGCTCGTTGTCAACATATGAGTCAAGTTTTTTAGAAGCAGCTTACAAGATAGATAGAGATAGAACGTTGTGATGGGGTGAAGACAAGCAAAGTAACTTTGAAGAGCCAATTCTCTCGTGCTGTGTCCAGCTTAATGGATACTTGACACGCGTATAGCAGCTAACAAGCAGCACACTTGTTCTCACAAATCAATGTTACATTCAACTACACTTACTAAAAATATTTTTAACCCAAAAAAAATGCAATGAAAAAATACAAATAAATAACAACAGTAAATAAAAGATTGTCTTTCATAACTTGTTATATTTCTATTTACAAGAGGATATAAAGAAAAAAACATTACAAAAGTTTTATAAGACTCTTCGCTCTCTCTCTCTCTCTCTCTCTCTCTCTCTCTCTCTCTCTCTCTCTCTCTCTCTCTCTTTCTCTCTCTCTCTTTCTTTCTCTCTCTCTCTCTCTCTCTCTCTCTCTCTCTCTCTCTCTCTCTCTTTCTCTGCACATACACTTTCTTTTCTCTCTTCTTCCTCCTCCTTCATTGAATTCCTTTTTCTCTCATTCTATTTTTAGCAAAGATTCATAAAGTTGACAAAAAGTGGACAAAATAAAAATGTCTACTTGAAGCACTAAATCAATGACCCGCGATATATATATATATATATATATTATAAGATTTATATTTGTAAATCGAATGTTTGAAAATAGCTGAGAAAGAGATAAGGACGCATATCTTTTGGAGGATTCACGGTTGACCAAATTTAGATTTTTTTTTTCTTCAGACTGAGCTAACAGCATAATATTTATTGTTCCTATTTGACAATGTACGGTAGATTTTTTTAAGTATGATTTCATTTAAGCTTAGATATTTAAGAATGAAGTCTGAAAAAAATTAAATTACTATTTTCAAGAGTTATATATAATTTCAAACATTGTTTTGTGTTTGCAGACGTCCCTATCGTCACTCTAGAATTAGGGAGCAACCTGAATGCTTCTACTATCCGCGAGGGTGTCGATGTTTATTTTGAGTGCAACATCAAGTCTAATCCTTGGGTCTACCGCGTAACATGGCGTCACAATGTAAGTAATTCATCTCAAAATATATTAAGAGTAGAATTGAAATTTGATTTTCATTTTCTAGGGGAAACTTTTGACAAATAACGCAAGTGCTGGAACCATAGTGAGCAACCAAAGTTTGGTTCTTCAATCTGTGACACGTGCGCGCGCAGGATTATACACGTGTGTGGGTAGCAATCAAGAGGGCGATGGAGAAAGTAACCCCGTCGCTCTTGATGTCAAATGTAAGTCACTTTCTGTAATTACGAGCTTGTCATTGTAAATGTTAAAAAAAAAAAAAAAAAAAAGTTTTGACGTGTTTAACTTTCTTACCAAACTTGTCAACTACTACAATTTAATAGATAATAGATTGTTTATTACTGAATTTTAGCTCAAAGAACCATTATTTGTTATTATTATTTTCCTCAAAAAAAAATATTATTTATTTAATTAATATTAGCATGCGTATTCATTATACTTTCAATTGCCAATTTTTTAAATTTTCAATGTTATTGCAATTTATTATTATTTAATTAGCAAATCATTTTGTATTTTAATATTAATTCAGTGGTTTGACTTCAATGCAGTAAATGTTGTATAATTTGTCAATAAAATTTATATCTAGCGTAAATAATTATAAATATGTTGTATACAATATGGTATAATTTTTTACTGTAAAAAATAATAATATTTTTACTATATTTTCTATTTGCAAAATTAAATATATATATATATATATATATATATATATATATATATATATATATATATATATATATATATATATATATATATATATATAATATATTTATATTAATTATTTTTTTCTTTTTAATTAACGTTATATATATAATATAATAATTTTATATCAGGTTTCCAATTGTTATATCAATTTTATATTGCCCTAGTTTTCCTCGTGTACATTTTGTTTGTTAAAATGAAACTTGTCACGCAAAAGCAAATTGATATTGTTTCATACATATAACTAACCGTAAATTATGTAATTAAAATATAGTATCGATTAAATTTTGCTTGGTTAAATTACAACTATATAGCATAGCAGTAAAACACAATTAAAATATAAAATAAATTTATAATAACTCTTTTTATTTTTATTCTGCGTAAATTTTATAATATAATATTAAAATAATATTTTTTTTTTTTTTTTTTTTTTTTTTTTTGACAGACGCTCCACTATGTAAATCGGGTCAACAGAATCTATATGGCGTTGCAAGACAAGAAGCTGCGAGAATACCATGTCAACTCGATGCAAATCCCACAGATGTGCATTTCATATGGAAATTCAATAATACGTCAGAAACAATAGACATTCCACAGGCGCATATGTCCATTGATCGAGCACGTAGTATAGCAACGTATACACCTATGACAGAATTAGATTATGGAACACTTTTATGTTGGGGACGTAATGAACTTGGAGTTCAAAAACACCCTTGTGTATTCCATATTATTCCTGCTGGTAAGAAAAAAAAATATATCTAAGAATGAAAAACTTAATCATACGCTATATATTTATTGTATTTTTTTTAACACGTTTATTTATAGAAAACTTTTTTTTTTTCCCCACAAAAGTAGAGTAGATTATTATAATAATTCACATCTATTACTCCTATTTTAAAAACTAGTCATCAGGCAATACAAACGTAGCAATTTTGTCCTCAGGCAAGCCTGACGCACTGCATAACTGCAGTATCGTGAACCAGACCGCCGAGTCACTACACGTCGAGTGCACCGAGGGTTTCGACGGCGGACTTCCTCAAGGTTTCACAATGGAAGTATACGACGCTGTCACCTTGACCCTGGTGTCCAATGTCACTAGCAAAACCCCTGTCTTCACGGTGAATGGTCTGGAACCTGGACTCAATTTTCTCATAGAACTCTCCGCCAGCAATGCAAAAGGACGCAGCAATAAAACTCCCATACACGCATATACGTTAAAAGCTGCGGAAAAACGGACAGGTATATTTAAAAAATATTATAATGCAATAGCTGTCATATACAGTACAGAACTAAAATTTGCTTCTTTTTCCATTAAGCTACTGCTATAGCTGCTAAAGTAGTGCAGGGTCATATAAAGCATATTATGCAAAGATCAAAAGAATTCAATTGCTTTTATGCTATTGCAATAGAAACGTCCAACAAATGGGTACTCCATATACTAAGTGTCTTTGCTTTGTTCTGCTTGTTGCGTCTATAGAATGCAGCACAGGAGCTGGCTGTGTTGCAGCCGCAACATCTCCGGCAGCATTACTTCAAATGACGCCAATACTTGGTGTGCTGATTGGTGTGGTCTCGGCTTTATTCCTTGTGGCGGTTATCATCGTAGTGGTGATGAGATTGAGAGGACACGATGACGAGGATGAGGTAGAGAAAGAAATGGAGGAGAGGATTGGAGGAGTGGGTTCTAGTCGTCAAGGTCCGACCACAATGTCGCGAGGAGTGGGTGGACCAGTACCCAGTGACAAATCAGGACTTGGCAAGGAGACCGACATTGACTCCTCTGATGAAAAGAATCCAGATATTATCCCACATAGCACAGGTATAATAGTTAAATTTTATTTTTTTTATTTTCGACTTGATTAATTTTTGTATCATATGTATATTATTATTATAGATTCTGAATACATGGACGCTGATGAAAAGGCCTTTGAGAAACTCAACAATGCTCCGCCAAGAATGTACGATACTATGCCGCATCAGCATCACATTCGCAACAATCGCATGGAACCTGCTTCATCTTACGAGACTGTTAATATCAATAATACCATTAACACCCCCGTTCCCGTAAGTCTGCATTAATGAAAGTACTCGATTGATTTTTGCTGTTGATTTTCAATAGAGAAAATATAACTGTTAGATCTGTGTATATCACGCGCAAATCGTCAGACAAAATAAAATTTTACGCGGGCTTTTGTATAAGATATAGAGTTGATTTTTCCAATCTCATTTATTATTTTATTATTCTCTGCGTATTTTTTAGTATTATTCCACTATAATATATACTCTTGTTTATTTTCTTCAAACTGTTTAATGTGTATGTTCTATTTTTCCTCTAGGGAGAAGAAATCACTTACGCCGAACTAGCATTACCAAAGCATCCTTTGAGTATGTATCAATCGCATACATTGGGACGTCCAGCGCGACAACAACAGGAACCAACTGTGTATGCTCAAATCATGGACGTATCTGGCAAAATGGTTGCTGCTCCACCTCACTTGGCTCATACGTTACGTCGTCCCATCCACATGATTCCTCCACCCCAAGGTATGATGCGGATGAGACCTGAGGACCACGAGGAGGTCGCTCCAAGTGCTGACACTCCACTCATCAACACAAGTCACCGAGAGAGCACGGTATAGCCCCAATCTTGAAACTGATCGATCTAGCTGTCTGTCTCAACGGTGCACGTACAAAATAAAAATATATTAGTGAACGTTGTTTAGTCAACCCTGCTCGCTCCTTTTTGTAAAGGTATATGATTATAATAACGAATGAATCTTAAGTTTTTTTTTTTTTTTTTAATATAATTGACGATGCTTTTTTCAAATATAAATTTGTCTTGGATATTTAAAAACAAATCTCTAATTACGAGAATTAAACATTTTCATTTTAGACAAAGTGAACTGCTACAGTCAATTTCTGTATTATTGCATGGAATCTCTGGAATGAACATTAATAATTATAATTGCTGTACAAATGAATGAAGTTTTTGTGCTAATATGTATAAAAAATTATATCTAGTCTTTTAAGTATATAATGTATATTGTATAAAAATATATTTTTATTACTGCCTTTTTCTACTAAGCTTATGTGTATAACGCATATTTTAAATCTCAGGTTTTTATACTATATGCATTTTATGATTTTAATATATCGTATGTGTATGTTATATTTGATTTATTTGTTTCATAGTTTAAATTTTTTTACTACTATTTTATATTTATTGCAGTTAATAATTTGTATATTTTTCCTGCATTCTTGCAATGTGGCATGTCTAGTTATAATTTTATTTTTGTAATTAGAAATTTTTATTTGGTTTTGGCATGTTGCCTGATGTTATGTTGACTTGTAGTTACACATAATTGAATGTTTTCATGTTTACATGTTATAATTATGTATTGGCCAAAAATATGCAAAATGTTATTATGTATAATAATAGTAAAGAAATCCATATTTCAAAAACTTTCTCCCCCTTTTTAGAGACAATAAAATTGCGCGTTTATGAAATAATGCATGGTTGTACAATATGCTTGTATTTGTATAAAAAGACAAAAATATTGCAAATTCTCATCAATCATTGCAAAAGTAAAAAAAAAAAAAAAGTAAGTAAGTGTATGTGTGTGTGTGTGTGTATATATATATATATATATATATATATATATATATATATATATATATATATATATATATATATATATATATATATATATATATATATATATATATATATATATATACACACACACACACACACACACACACACACACACATATATATATATATATATATATAAATATAATGTAATATATAATTATATAAATTGTAAATGATATACAACGCGATTATTTACACTAATTTTATGCCACTTTGATTATTGATATTTAAAGGTAATAGCAATTTGACAAAATAAATTATATTGGAAAAATTTTCAGACTTGAAAAAGGGAGAATTTTTACTGATTGCAACAATACTCATTTAAAAAAAAAAAAAAAAAAAAAAAATCTTTTAATATAGTCCCTAGCATTAAAATTGCCTCCCCCTTTCCCTCTAACATAATATAGTCGAGATTAATTGTAAAAGGATTTTTAATATTTGCATAATATCAAATGAAATTTGTATAAATTTTATGTGATGCATTTTTTCTTTCTTTTTTGCTTAAAATTTTACTTGATGAAAATAAGTAGGATGTATTTTTGTTTATTTATTTAATTTAGGAGGGTGCTGCCGGTCCCTCGGAACAGCAGGGTGGTCCTCGTATGTGTGGACATGGAGGACAGCCCAGAGTGGTAACTGCAACACGATTCTGACCTCCTCCTCCCCCACCTGATTTTGCCTTTGAAGAACCCAAATGAAAATGTTGTGATGCCACCAAATATCCCTGTCAGCATTCACTCTGGGAAAAAAGGAGCTAAGATCAAAACCAAGACTGCACCTCTTGAAATCTAATGACTCCCAAAAAAGAAAAATATTGAAATGAGTTCTTAAATATATAATGTAAAGTATACAAATTAAAAAATATATGAACAATGAAAAACAAAAATAAACTTTGAAACAAAATTTATATGTAGATTAAAAAAAGAAAAAAAATATTATATAACATAAATAATAACGAATGGAAGAAAAAAAATTACAGAGCCTAAGTATATAAATATAAAAACATTCCCCCCAAATTTAAATGTGATCATGAAAAAAATTATTTGTACATAAAAAAATTTAAAAGTGCTATATAAACATGTATTATTATTATATTATTAAATAGTGTTTCATATAAAAGTTATATAAGTGTGTCTTTATTAAATAAAAAAAAAACATAAAAAAATGAATAAAAAAAACAATTTTTAATATATATTATAATTGTTATTAAAATATGTACAGATGAACTTTTTAAAAATGTGTATTAACAAAACGAAGACACAGATTACATATAAATAATAATAAACTAACACTTTGTATTTCACTGGAAAAATCATGTACTGTATGGATTTTTTTTTAAGTGTATATTAATGGTGTATTTTAATAATTCATGTAAATAATGCTAAAAAATTATCCTTATTTTGTTTTATAAAGTTAATTTGTTTTGCCATAAATTTTTTGCAAATATATTACATGAATTTTATGATTATATATTCTCAATACATTAATGTATATTATATTTTAAATTTTTTGTGTATTATTGTGGAAAATTAATTATATAAATATACCATTACTTGTTACTTTTTTAATAAAAATTATTCCAAATATCACTGTTTCAATCCTCAAGTCTGTGTTTTAAAATAATAAAAGAAAAATTGAAAATAAATATGTAAAGCATATTATTTCATAAATTTATTCCAAAAGTATTGATAAATAAATAAAAGTATATATATTAAATTAATTGAATAACTTTGGATTAAAGGGAGTTCACTGTAGGAGAAGTATTTCTTTTTATTATTCATTCAGGAGGTTGAAAAGACTCAAAGTAAATTTTCTGAAGATTAATATATCCAGGATAAATAGTATTTTCCTCTATACAATATGCATTATGCATGCATATATATTTTTTAAGACCAAGACCATGAAAAAATTTCTATTCTTGCAACGCGGTATATATTGCTTTCAGCTTTCACAGTTGCATGAAAAATAAACTGATTTAATCGTTTATGAAAGATCGAGGCTTTTTTAATTTACAATCTTGTTTTAAATAACAGATTTCAAGTTTTTTTTTTAATGAAATGAAATTTAGGTAGAATTAATATACATTTTTAATCGCTGCTGATAAAAAATTTAAAAAAAAGGGAAATACAAAAAAAGTTTGCAGCATTATTTTTTTTGTGAGTTTTTTCTACCGTACCATGCCAAGAGCAGACTATATATATATAAGACGGAAAAAAAATGCCCTGGCAGCATAGGAATATTTAATAATTCGAAGATTTAGTCCTTTTTACAATTTAATTTATTATTATTTTTGTCCCTTCGATCTTATTTTTGTGCGAACTACTGTGTTTTGCGACGGTTCTGCGTTAAATGTTGTCTTCGCGCGGCTCTTCGATGTTGTTGTATGTTGTCTACTAGTTTTCGCGCCATTCAATTTTCAAAAAAAAAAAAAAAAAAAAAAAAAAAAAAAGGAAAAATAAAAGCAGCTGTGAAAGGGGGCGTGGTTGTTAAGTCTTGCGTCGTTTTGCATTATTTGCTTATTTTTTGCTATGTATCACATCTCATAGTTTTGTTTATTTTAATCAACTGGGGACAAAAAGTAGTTACTTTTATTTATAAACTGAAATGCTATAAAGTGGACATTGAGCTTAACCGAAATAATCCATATTTACTCATAAATTCAGCAATGTCGTTCTCTGAAAACAATCCTCTTGTCTTCTTGGACTTAACCATTGGTGAAGAGCATAGTAAGTACATACCGGTACATACTGTACTTACAGGTTACAGTGCATAAAACAAGTCAACGCAAATATGACATCCTGTAATATTTTTCTTCCATTACAGTTGGTAGAGTTGTGTTGGAACTTTATAAAGATGTGACTCCACAAACTTGTGAGAACTTCCGAGCCCTTTGCACAGGGGAGAAAGGAATTGGTCTTGCCGGAAAGCCATTGCATTATAAAGGAACTATGTTCCATAAGGGTTAGTATTTATGTATGTATGTATGTATATTTGTTTGTTAGTTAATTTTAGCAATTTAATGCTATTTTATTAACACTTCATTAACACTGATTTATTTTGATGTTACACTTCACTTTCAATCATAGGGTATATAGCTTATAATAATGTAGGTTGTAGGTTGTAATAATAATATGTATGTAGAAAGATTGTATGTAATTGAAATTAAATTAAATAAAAATATTAACGGCAAGTATGTATGTATGTACCGCAAGGAAATGAAAAACCTGCACAACTATAGACTGAAAAGCATTACTAAAATTGCAGGTTATTCAATTAATGTCGGTACATACATATGTACATATCCTGTATGCATACAGACATATCTATGTACACTTAAGTCCCTCGTAAATGTAACATCAAAGACGATGCCGCTTTTTAAGGAAAAGGGTAGAAATGCGTAGTCAGGTAAGAGCAGCGTTGCCACCTGCTCTTTTCTTGCTTTTGCTAAGTGAGAAAGTGATTGACATCTCATTTCAGATAACAAAACCTGCATATTATTTGTAAAAGACAAGAAATATTTTGCTATTATGTCTTAAAAGCTTTTTTCACTTAAGTTATTTAGATTTGTTATGTTGTTTTCATGCTCGCGAATACAAAGAAGAGTAAAAATAATGAAGTGAGATGTCAATCACTTTCTCACTTAGCAAAAGCAAGAAAAGAGCAGCTGGCAACGCTGCTCTTACCTGACTACTCATTTCTACCCTTTTCGGCCTTTTCCCTTAAAAGCGGCATCGTCTTTGATGTTACATTTACGAGGGACTTAAGTGTATGTATGTATAATTACCAGTTAGAGTCAATTTCTAAGTAAACCAAATCTGCATGAAAAAAGAAAATATGTGAATCATATTGTGCGTGAATATATAACTGCACTTTAATGGTAATAGGAAAAGATATGGTATTGGTTCACCCTCTCTTCCAGTTATTTGTTTCATTTGAGGGACTCTCAACGCGCGCCAACTAGTCGTATGGTTCTGAATTTTGTGACCGAGATCATCACGTCCTTGCGATCTCATAGAAGTTTGTGTGAAGTTGATAGCCCTACCAGGGGCTGAGCAATGAGCCCCAACCAAGAGCGCGATAGTGCCATTTAAAATGCATTGAATCTAATGGCGCTCGCAATGTTAAAAAATTCTTTGAACGAGATGGTGAACCAATATTACCGTACCTGATATTGCTGTGTTATTTTTGTTTACTAGCTATCTCACAATTCATGATCCAAGGTGGAGATTTTGTTAATTTTGATGGAACTGGTGGGGAAAGTATTTATGGGTCAACTTTTGAAAGTGAAAACTTTGAGCTCAAGGTATGTTTTCTTTGAATTTTCTCATTCTAAGCTATTACATACATCTAAAATATTTTGAGATTTTTATTTTATATACTGTATTTACTTTTTACAGCATGATCGTCCAGGACTTCTGAGCATGGCTGCTACATCCTCTGGTGTTCAAAACTCCCAATTCTTCATAACTACTGTAGAGTGCCCTCATTTAGATGGCATTAATGTTGTATTCGGTGAAGTTCGAGCCGGTCTAGGTCTAGTGAAAGAAATTGCTGATACACGTACTGAAAATGATGTACCAGTCTTGGTAAGTGTATTGCTGCATAGCTAAATTTTCAAATAAAAACTGAATGAAAATTCCATACTGTATTTAAATAATTAATTTACAATACATAATACATTATATTTTTGTACAGACATGCCAGGTAACTAACTGTGGAGAGTTGAACCTTGAGGAAGATTGGGGATTAGGAGAACAAGATGGTACAGAGGATGTATTTCCACCTTGGCCTGAAGATCTTGCACCCAGTTGTTTAAAGGTAAAATATCGATCTTGTTGCGAACAAAATGTCTATCTCGTATTTTGTCAGGCAAAGTAAAAGGTCTATCTCGTTTTTTTGTCAGCGTAAGCAAAAGGTCTATCTCGAGTGCCATCTCCATAACGTTCGGGAACAAGATAGACTTTTTGCTTACACTGACAAAAAACAGATAGACATTTGCTTCACCTGACAAAATACGAGATAGACATTTTGTTTGCAACAAGATCGATATATATATATATATAATATATATATATATATATATATATATATATATATATATATATATCGTCGTGGTTCCGCTATATTGTCCGATGTCCACTTGGTTCAAAGTTTACTAATGTCCGATGTCCACTTGGTTCAAAGTTTACTAATGTCCGATGTCCATTTGGTTCAAAGTTTACTAATGTCCGATGTCCACATTTGACCACTTTTCAGGAGACACAAAAAACTAATTATCTCCTTTAATATTTGCAGTATTAATGAGGCATTTAACAGTTATTACTATCATAAATATTGCCAAACAAGGCATAAATTATTTATTATAAATATGTTATATTTTTATTAGAAATAAAATAATTACTCTTTCGGTTGAGCAAAAAAGATCGCAAACTCAAACTTTAAAAAATCATAACTCATGAACGAAGCGTTGTATTAACAAAATAAAACAATATTCTGAATTTTCGGTATATTGCCTATAATATGATGTTTTAGTTTCTATATTGCACGTTACGTAATAGCAACAGCGCGATAATTGACGCAACTCACCAAAAATATGCGTAAAAATAAGTATTTCTTGCTCCAAAGTTGACTTATAAGTAAATAAAAAAAAAAAAAAAAGATGATCGCCGTATAGAATATCTAATATTACAAATTCAAAATCCCTTAATTTCGTTTTTAAGTTCACTTAGTTATAATTTTAAAAAATGGTCATACAAATTAATACATCAGAAAATATATTGGAGTAGTTTAAAAAAATTATCACAAACAAAATTAGGTTACAGTAAATAACTTACTTTTGCTCTATTTTTGAACCATAGGTTTGTTCAGAAACTTGAAATTAATTCTTTTCTATGCAACTGCAGACAGTAAACATGTCAAATTAAAATTTAGAGTCAAAGAATTCATAATTCATTTTATGTTGACTTGCAACTTGCAATTAAAGAAAAATATAAATTTAATTCAAGCACTGCATGTATTTACTCAGGTTGCGCAGCTATGGATAAGTTATATTTCTTGATTATGAATTTCATACGAAATTTTTATTTTCTATGTGAGAAAAATAAAACATTTTCAAAATAAGTGGAAAAACAGATAGGGGTAGTTTAACACTATACTCTTTTGCAAACTGTTTGCGATAAAATTTGCAAATATTTAATATTTAAAAATATGATTATTTTTTTAATATATAGAAAATATTACAAAAAAACTTTTTCTTATCGTCTATTGCGATACAATAATTTTTCTTTGTATATAAAAGTATAATTTTGCATATAATAAATTTTTTAATCAATTCTTAAACCAACAAATGCTAATTAAAAATGTAAATGTTTATTTTATGTCAAAAAAAAAACTCTAAATTTATATCTGCGTAATATTAAGTTGAAGTATAGCATCGATTGCAGAAATTTACTATTATTGAAAATTTATTTATTGAAAATTAACCGTAATAAGCCGGTAAATATAGCTATTAATTTTTAAATTAATTTCTTAAAGAAATATTGTTATCTTTTCGTTAAAATACAAGTTTTGACAAGCAAATGATATCTGCGTGTTCGTAAAAAGAGGCGTACCGCGTATCAGCTGACGTATTTTCTCGCAATATATTTCGAGTTTTTATTGTATAAATTTTCAATTTTTTAAGCTAGCTATAAGAAATTTGAAATATATATGTAAAACAAAATTTTGGATTGAAAAATACAATAAAAAAATTTTGGTTCAAAATGGACATCGGACATTAGTACTTTTTAAAAAAAATGGACATCGGACATTAGTAAACTTTGAACCAAATGGACATCGGACATTAGTAAACTTTGAACCAAGTGGACATCGGACAATATAGCGGAACCACGACGATATATATATATATATATATATATATATATATATATATATATAGTATATATATATATATATATATATATATATATATATACATACATACATATCATACATACATATCATGACGCTATAAATCCCTTTCGGGGTAAGCCAACAACACAGATGTTTTATCCTGACCCAGTGATAGACCTCCACAACTTCCTATCCTGACATACTTCACTTGCTTCCGCCAGTCTCATACCTTGTTTCATACATTTCCTTTTGCATTTCATACTGCGTACATTCTTATTTTTCAAACATCTTCCAACCACCTCAGACCATGATGTTTTAGGCCTGCCTCTATCTCTCCTTCCATCCACTCTACTATGAAATACCTGCTTTGCTATTCTTTCATCACCCATTCTCTCAACATGACCAAACCATCGTAATACACTGTTCTCATACTTCTCAGTCACAGTTTCTTTTACTCCACATTTCTCCAACACCCAAGTATTCCTTACCCTATCTAATCTTGTTTTACCACACATACTTCTGAGAAAACTCATACCATATATATATACCATATATATATATATATATATATATATACCAACAACAATATATATACCAACAGCATATATATATATATATATATATATATATATATATATATATATATATATATAGTACATGACTGTATTTATTGTTAACCTGTCGGTTAAAATGGAAATGCTGAGTAATAATATTAATCTATCAGCATTAAAGGAATAGAACACACTGAACAAAAAACATGTCTAGTATCCTAACATACCTAAATATCAATGTTAATTTGACTGGAGTCATTAATTTCTACTTTATTTTCCATTTTCAAAATGTCAGATGCATGTTTATGACGTCACAGCTTACTAGTCCACGCATGTGAAAACAGACAAGCTGTGACGTCATAAACATGCAGCGGACATTTTGTGAATGTAAAATAAATTAGAAATCAATGACTCCGGCCAAATCAACGTTGATATTTAGGTATGTTAGGATACTAGACATGTTTTTTGTTCAAAGTATTCTATGCCTTTAAGTTGAAAAAGTAAGCAATTGTGTTACTCTGTGTTTATTATAAAATGGTAATATTCATGTCGGAAGGAATTCTAACTGCTTGCATGACGAGCAGTGCAGTGTCATACATATCAGTTCTTCCACATTGTAACTTCGTAGTAGAGGGTTTTTTTATCTTGCGACTATGAGCTCTATGAAAAGAACAGGTAAGATTCCAGGTTGCAGCACACACAAAAAAAAAACTACTGAGAGGTTACTATGTTGAAGACCTGATATAGAGCAGTAAGTTCAATTTGGAAAGTGCTGTTAGCAAGTCAAATATCTAGGTTCAACTAACTACCAGTCAGTCAGTATTCCTTTTGTTCATGAATTTATTCTTTGTTAGATACACCAAGTTACACGTAAGCTTACTTTTCAAACCTATCAAAGTAAAATATACACAAAATTACAAACCAGTAATAAGGTTATTGAAATATAATGTATTTAACATTTATTTTGCTATTTTGTCCCTTTTCTTGCATTAGAACTTGGAATATCTAGATTTAATAAAAATCATTAAGGATACTGGAAATGATTTGTATGCCACGAAGAAATACTCTCTTGCTGATCGAAAATACAGAAAAGCAATTCGATACATAGATTGGTAAGTTTTATAAGTTATTTATTAGGATGTTTCAATGATCATGATATTTTATAAATATATTTCAGGTACTATAACAAATTTGAAAATGGATCAGAAAATATTGAAAATGAAATTTCTACTCTCAAAGTACACTGTTTGTTAAATCTAACAGCATGTAAACTAAAGTTTAGATATTACCGTGAAGCAATGGCATTGTGTGATCAGGTAAGTTTAGAAAATGTATAAACTATCAGAGGAAAGAATAGAAAAACAAACAAACAATGAGTGCCTTACCACAATGAAGCCATTAATTATGTGAAGATCTTGGAGGCAGAGTTAACATAAATATATTTTACATTGATTAAGACGTTTTGAGGGTGAACAGCCCTTTTCTAAAGTTGCTTAGAGTGACGAAGAGGGAAGAGTGTCAGCCCCGAAACGTCTTAATGAATTAAAATTCAATTAGTTAAACAATGTTAACTGCCATCAATACCTTCAACTAACTGTGGATTTCATAATGGAATGGCATTTATTGTTTTTTGCCTATGCTCTTTTGATATTCAATTCAAACCAAAATGGCTTTTATTTCCTGATTAATTGTTAATCAGCCCATCGCCTCAGCTCACCTTCTATACTATAAAAATTCAAGCATAGGTAATAATGAGCTTGCTTAAAGCCAGAGACCTCATAAAACAACATGAGCTTTTTAATGAATAAACACGAAATGGGATCTTCAAAATTGATGACAATTTTTACCAGAATGTTAATGTAGCCCCACGAGAGAGTGTGAAAAAACTGTCAAGTATGTCATTTGCGTGAAAATTCATGTTTATGACGTCAGAAACATGCAAAAATTAGTATGAAAATGTTGTGCGGGTTGCATAAATCAAATTTTCTGATCACTGCTACGGGGCTACTGTTCGGTTTTGAGACCCATCAAGTCTAAATCTCATCAAGTGTTTTGTGATCTAAATGCTTATGTTTTACTCTGGTCTATTCCTTTTAAGGGGTAGTCAACAATGGCCTTTTTAAATAGTTATCATCATGTAATTAAACCTCCCACAAACACGATCTCAAATTTTTAATTATTAACGCGCTGAGAGCAAAAGCCGTTACAGCGACCCCGAACCTATGTTACAACTAAACTTGCTCACACATTAGTATCGCACAAGTGTAAGTTACTCTTATTTTTGCTCTCGCTACTTTAGGTAACATTTTACTTACACACAGAATGTTTTTACGACTACAGACATGTAGTAAAATAATTAATGCCAAGATAAGAGTAACTCAAGTTTGCGCTAAACTAGCATGAGAGCAAGTTTAGTTGTGGCGTATGTTCGGGGTAGAGGTAAAGGCTTTTGCTTTCAGCGCTTTAATCATTAAAATTTTGAGATCGCGTTTTCCGTAGGTTTAAACACAATGAGCACTATTTAAAAAGCCACTGTTAACTACCACTTTATGTATTGCCTTCGCAATTAATAAATACTTCACACATTTAATTATGGACTGGGATAAAATATTTTCTCTCTCATATAAGGTGTCCTTGTTATTTAACAGCTCAAATTCCCATTCCAAAATTTTCAAATCTAATTATGTGTTATGCTATCATCTTTTTATCAATCAATTACCACTAAGTTGATTTCTTTTCTTAAATATTAATCAATACACATATATCTATCTGATGTATAATTACCTCTGTGGTACACTCATGTCAGTAAATAATAATTATAATAATAATTTTGCATGCATATTGTTAAATTAATGTGTGAGATAAATCTCGCAGCTTATAAAAACTCAATTTTTTTCTTTTTTTCATAGGTTCTCAAAAAAGACCCTAAAAATTCAAAAGCTCTGTATCGACGTGGTCAAGCAAATTTTGGTCTGAATGAATATGAATTGGCTCTTAAGGACCTTAAAAATTCAAAATCTCTGAATCCTGATGATCAAGGCATTCTCAAAGAAATTTCTAAAGTTAGAAAAGCTGCTAGCAGTTACTTGGTAAAAGAAAAAGTCCAATTTAAAAAAATGTTCAAGGTATAGTACCTTGCTGTTATATCTTATTGTGATCAAATCTCTCTGTATGTTTTTACTTGTGAATAAGTGTCTTCTATCATGCTTATACTAAGTACATTTAAAAAAAAAAAGGAAAGGAAAACGCAATCAAAATTGCGTTTGGTGTGTAAAAAATAAATAATAACAATAATTTTTATTTCAATAAAATGTCACAGACATATCGTTGGCTCAAAATACATTTGTCATATGAAAAAAAAAAAAAAAAATCACAGGAAATTAAGCCTTGGTGTATAACGGTTTACATGCAACAAAAGTCATTTTTTTTTTTTTTTTTTTTTTTGCATAAATATACGACAAATTTAATCCAAGTTGACGATATTGTTTCAGTGTGGCCTTTATTTTATAACGCAAACACAATTTTTAGTATATAGCAAGTACGCAGGATTTGGGAGATATGCTTCATAATTTAATTGTGATGTAAATTTTAATTTACAAAATATGGAGTACAAATATTTGCCAGGAAGCAAAAGCTTGGTTAAAAACTTAATTAAGAAATTAAAAACTCATTTTATGATTAATTTTAATTTGCTATTGATAAACAGTTTGTGCCTAAACAATTTTTCTCAATGGTTTGCAATTTAGGCTCCATGGCCCAGGACCCTAAAATGTTTAGTTTAGCAAAGCAGTTTAATGTCAGTATGACATTTTATTTTGTAATTTCTACAGTGAAAACTCAGTAGCCTGCAAGCTGTTGAGCTAAAAACAAATCATGATATTTATTTTTTCCTAAAAAATAAAATAAAAAATTACTCCTGTCGCAAGTCACAGCAGTCTTTGAAAATTAATATTAACAATTGATTGTTTGATGTTGATATTCCTGTAAATTATTATATTTTATAAAATGGCATATGATGGTAATCAAATTTCATGCCTGCATACTTAGTAACCTTACAGGCCCTAACTTTGATTTTAACGTATGATATCTAAAGTAGTAGCACAACTTTTTAAATAAATCTGTTGTGTGTTGCATACATTCAAACCCCTTAAAGGGGTAGTCAACATTTATTTTTTAAACAGTAATCATCATGCTATTAAACCTCCCAAAAACTTAATCTCAAAATTTTAATTATGAATGTGCTGAGAGTAAAAGCCGTTACAGCTATCCCCAACCTACGTCACAACTAAACTTACTCTCATGCTTGACTTAAGCTTGAGTTACTCTTTGCATAAATTATTTTACTACATATCATCGGGTAAGAACACAAACTGTGTATCTACAAAAGCAACAAGGTTCAAATCATTACACAAAAAGATAAGAGTTTCGACTTTGCTGCTTTTGTAGATATATGGTTTGTGCTCTAACCCGACGATATATGTAGCTGCAAAAATATATATAATTATATACCTATATGTAATATATTATGTCAAGTAAGGAAAGCAAAAATAAGTGTAACTCACACTTGCGCCAAACTAGCATGAGAGCAAGATGTATATATAGAAGTGGTATAATTTGCCCTTTTACTGTCGTCAGAACTTGGTTTCCTTCGTAAAACTTGGAATTTTTGACATACGTCATAGGAGGTGACTGTCAACAGAATCACGTGGTCTCTCAGGTACAATGCATTATGTACCTAAAAGAGGAGGGACAAAAATTTCCCCTCTCTCGGTGCTTTAAATTTCCCCTCTTTTTTTGATTCACCTTCTCAACCCACGTTTCATCCCTGCTGCTACATAGGCAAACTACACCACCTTCTATATATATATATAATATATACATCTTGCATGAGAGGAAGTTTAGTTATGATGTAGGTTCGGGGTCGCTGTACTGGCTTTAGCTCTTAGTGTGTTAATAAAAAAGTTATTGAGATCGCGTTTTCGGTAGGTTTAATAACACAAAGATCAATATTAAAAAAGCCTTGGTTAACTACCCCTTTAATAAGTTTTGGCTATTATTTCTGTTATAAATAAATAACTTGTTAATGTTGATCATTATATTAACTATTTTATCAAATCATTACTCAAATTTACTTCGTATAGTTGAAAGAAAAGGATAGGAGAAACCAAGCAAGGGTGTTACCATAGTGAAGAGTCACCTAGCTCATTAAAAATCTTAATAGCACAGAGGTAAAAAGAGAGAGAGAAGCAACTAACAAACTAATGTGTTAGTTTTTTATCTCTGCACAATCAAATTTTTCACCAAGCTATGGGACTCTTCACTATGCAAGGTCCATATAAGAGGTTAGATGCTCCGGGAAAAATTTTGACCAAGGTCGCGCAGCTTAAAGAATTCATCAAAGACGTCATATAACCGGGTGTATTTTTATTCACCTTATCAGTGACGTAACTGGTGAACGGCATCTTATTGGCTTAGAATCAAGTACATCCATCACAAAATAAAATCAACTGCGCTCAACCTCTTTATTATATGGACCTTGTTCACTATGTAAGGCCCTTGCAGGTTTCTCCCATCTTTTTTTTTTTTTTTTTTTTTTTCAAATTTACAATACCTAATCGCAATTTTTTTTTTTTTTTTTTAATATCTCTTTGTGTATAGGGTGTGTACGCATGACGTCATTCTGTGTGCTTTTCGATGTTCTTCTTGAGCAATGAATAACATTGCTCAGCATAGGACAAACGTAGTTTTTGGCTATTTTCTTTGGAAAATTAGCTCTTTTTTGTCATTATTATTTTTCTTGCATACTTGAGGTACTAATTCAACCTGTTAACAGCATCAATGCTATAAAAAAATTGCGAAGTATTTTTAAACTGGCAAAATATTCCATTTTTCTATACTGGCCAATGTTATTTAGTACTCACTTATGACGTCAACTTTAACATGAATGAAACCACCCTATAGTTGAATATTATTTAAAAAATCAAGAGAAAAATTATATTTGGATGCTTTTACTCCAATTGTGTACAATTGTATTAAGGCTTTTTTTTTTCTTCTTCATTTATCTTTACCTGTAATTATTTTATTGAGTTTTAGATTTTAAATCTGTTTTAAAGACTTGTCCTTATAAAATATTATTAAAAAGAAATGTTAAAATAATATACAAAATTTTGTTACGATATGTTTATTTTATTTTATTTTTTAACTTTTACGCACATAAAAAAAATATATATAAGGAAAAAGTTTATTCTCTCACATTGATTTGATTGAAATATAAGAAAAGATTTTATATATATATATATATATATATATATATATATATATATATATATATATATATATATATATATATACCCTATATATAGGTATATAAAAAAAGTATACATAAAAATAATTACTTTTCCCTGATCCAGCATGGACATATTATTAGCAGCTATATGTTATATTGATGGTGTTTCATTGCTTTCTTCTGATTCTGTTTTTAGAAATAAATAATTGCAATTATAATAAGTGGATGTAAATTTTATTATCCCTATGCTAGTTAGAGAAGTTATCAGTGCATAAATATTTTCATGCTTTTCATATTTGCGATGACAATTGTATAGCTGCATTTTAAAGTTTTCACTGAAATTAAAGTGTTTTGTTTAAAGAAAATAATTAAATTGTTGGTTAAAAATAATAATAATAATAATAGATTGAGGGCTATGCAATAGTTGGCTTAATTTTTAGTTAAATGCAGGCACATTTATTGTAAATAAACTCTAAATTTAAAAGTAATTCAATATTAAAATATAAGATGAAACCATTAAAGTTGTGATAACATTGAAAAGAATAGCAATGTGTGGTTGTGGTATGTTACCAGCAATTATTGGACCCCCCCCCCCCCCCCCACTATTACTTACAAAATAAAAATAATACTGAAACCATGATAAAAAAAAATAATGAAAAATAACCTGCTTCATGCTACTAGACCATTTCCCAATGCTTTTGGTTTCTTAAGGGGTGACAGTGCCCTATTCCAATTCCACTCATATTTAAACAACAAAAAATCAAAATCCAAGAGCAATAAAAAAAAAAGCAACACAACGAAAAACAAGATTAATGACGGACTGGTATGTACAAATATTAAATTTCCAAAACTATCCATTTAGTCAAAACACTTGCTGAAATTTGACATTAGGACTCTCTCGTAAGAAAAGCATTTCAGCAGTTATTTTTAAACATTTCTCAGTCTGCAACAAACATAATTAGAAAGAAAACAATAGTAACAGTAACTACATTTTTTTTTTTTTTTTTTTTATGTACATTTGACAACCAAAATTTCCTCATTTACTTTTCGTTATTGTCTGCAATACTTTTTAAATTGCTTTCATACTATAATTGAAATGTTAATTTCAGTTTTTTGGCGATGCTCACAGATGTCTCTAATATTATATTTTTGGAAGAAAATACAACTTTTATTTCACATGCACGAAACAGCACAAAAAGATAAGTAAAAACTAATTGCTCTCTTTATTTTAATGTACTTTAAATGTATTAACTTTAGTCAATAAAAAGTAATGAAAATGAAATGAACAGAATGTTCCGTAAATCTGAAGCAGCTCAGATACAAACTGGAATACAGAACAAATATCAGCTTGTAATAAAAATGCATCCTGTTAAATTTAACTGTGTTAAACAATAATGTTGTTAAATAACACTATATATGTATTTCCCTCCTTTATTCTGAAGTTTTTTTTTTTTTTTTTTTTTTTCTCTCTCTCTTTTGTGTATTTAAATTTCCAGCTATAAAAAAAGTTAAGTTAACATTCTTTATGTACAGATATTTTAATTAACTTAATTCAAATACATACAGGATTAGTGCTGCTCAGTCTTAAATACACAAGAAAAATAAATGCTGACTACTGCATAAAATATTGAACAAGAAAATACAATTCTAGACACCAAAACAGTATCAGTTATTATAAAGAATAAGAACATAACAACACAATATCAAGGCTTGCCAAATACTTGAATATTTAGCATTTTGCAGGTTTCGGAGAAAAGTTGTTCTTGTTTAACTTCGTTTCTTGCCTCCCTACTGCAGTTTTCTTCAGCACAGTTGCTGATGTAGGAGCCACCTCGCCCTTCTAGCTCAGGAGAAAGTGCTGTATACAACAGTGACACTGCTCCTTCATCAGGAGACTGCAAGCAGAACATCCACAACACAGTTGAAAATGTAATTTAAACATTAAAGTTTATGTTCACTATGTACAGTATAGTGATAATCTTATTTTTCACTATTCTTGTTATTACAAAAATGAAGGGAAAAAGCACATTGCGGTTCATGAACATATTATGTTACCAAATTCAGAATAAAATTTATAGTAGAAAATAGTAGAGCCAGATTAGCTTCTTTTCCTTTTTTTTTTTTTTTTTTATTATTATTATTATTATAAGGCCTATTATTATTTTTTTTTATAATTATTGATAAAAAAAATATTATTATAAATATATTAAAAATATATAGGCCTATATATATTTTAAAGCTTGCGTGTAAGCTTTTTTTTTTTTTTTTTTTTTTTTTTTTTTTTTTTAAACAATCCTTTCAATACAAATCTGAGAAGAATAAAAAAAACATATAGCCTATATAAAAAAGGTACCTTGAACATAAGCTTAGGCATCCATGGGAAGAAGCGTTGGATGTAAGTTCCATTAAAGAGATCAGTGTTAACAACACCAGGGTGCACTGCATGGACTTGCACCGGAGCACCGTGAGATTCTAGCTGATGTTGAAGAGTCTTGGTGAACATGATCTGAGCCAGCTTGGAGCGAGCGTAAGCAGCACTTGAAATATAATTCTTCCTGCAGACACAAGCACAACATGTTGCACATTCAGCACACTACTATGGTGATACTTATTAAGTTATTAATGACATATGATTACTCTGCTATATGTTACAATTTTTATAACAAAATTAAATGATATATTATTGAAAAAAAGAATCTTAAATAACAGAATAGAGATTTATTAACAATAGTAATAATACTAATTAATTATATACACAATTTGGCATGACTTGGAATATATGTAATGAACAAGCATTAATTTTAATTTGTAATGATGAGTTGAAGTATGAACTCGTGTGACTGCAATATACCAGCTGTCTTATTAATTAAATAAAATATAGAAAAAGTTACTATTGTAATTTTATTTATAAGAGAAAGATGAGAGAGAGAGAGAGAGAGATTCTTTTTGTTATCTTTATGCAATTTAAAACTTGCAAGCAAAGTAAAAAATGTGTGTGCTGTGTGTGTTTGTTTAGCCTATATATATATATATATATATATATATATATATATATATATATAATTATATTACACCATACGCTCGTTGGAAAGACAAGAAAAATTATATATTTTTATAAGCATCTAACAGAAGGAAAAAATAAAGTAAAAAAAGAATTGAAGTTACATTTTTTTAGTTTGTTATAATAATAAAGTATGCATAATTATTTATAGGGATATAAATAAGTAAAAAAAAAAAAAAAAAGTATGATTTAATTTTGTTATGTTTTTTTTTTTTTTTTTTTTTTTTTTTTTTTTTTGCATATTACTGTATATTAAATAATATGTTTATTCATTGTTTTATTTTTCATTGTATTATTTTGTGTTTTGTTTTTTTTAGTGTAAGTCATAATATTGACATATATTTTTTTGTTTGAAATGTAATAACATGTATCGTAAGTGAACCCAACCAATAAGGCATGGCCTTGGTTGGATATAGTACATTTTGAGTTTAAGGATAATAAAAATTTAAAACTTAAAAAAAAAAAATGCATTTTGAACTATAATTATTTAATAAGTGACTATACAAATTAAATAAACGGATACACGATAATATAACACATACATATATTACTTGTAGACATGTTGACTGAGGACCAAGGTATTTCAACAGCCAAATATGCAATACATCTATTAAAACTTGCAACATTTTATATAGAGAGAAAAAAATTACTTTGACAAATTTATTTACATGCAAATTGATTTTTTTTTTGCAGTAAAACTTTTGATTTATTATTTAATTTGAATTTCCAGCAATATATTTATTGTATAATTGCATAATATAAGTTCATAATCATTTATTAGGGAAACTTACTTCATCTCGAGATCTTCAAAGTCAATAGCGCTACCGAGATGAGCGCAGGACGAGACATTGACGATCCTCGAGTTGCTGCCGTTCTCGGCCGAACTCTTCAGTCGCGGGAGCAGAAGATGAGTAAGCAGGAAGTGACCCAGGTAGTTGATGCCAAACTGCGACTCATGACCATCCACAGTCTCTGCGTATGGCACCAGCATGATTCCAGCTGTACCCAGTGCAGTAATGCAATACTTTACATTAGCAATATTATTATATCGACAAATCGTCAAGTTTTATATAATACTACTGATAAATGGATACAGGTATCGCAACATACTATAATTTAAAACAATGCACGTCACATCTTTTGCACGAGGACATTTATAGTAATAATTTTACATATCTAAACATTTTTAGTTTAATAAATAAATGAAAATAATTTTTTAATTCAATAATATAAAATATAAACATTATGAAAAATAAAATAAAACTAATAAAAAGTTACAAGAATAATATAATGGAATATGCTAGCTCGATCCAGTCGACCGACATGAAATTGCGAATTTTGACAATGGAACAAAGAAACACAACCTTTGCAGCTAAAAGTTGCGAGATGCACAAGTCACTCGATGACGTACATACGTACCATTGTTGAGCAAGATGTTGATGCGAGGACATTTATCTAGCACGGTCTGTGCAAACTTGCGTACAGAAGCAAGGGAGCCCACGTCTAATTCAAAGATCTCCGTGGTTCCCGTGTCCACCCCGGCTGCACGAATATCAGTCACCGTCTTCTCACCTGCCTCAGTATTGCGACAACCTGGAGGGGGGGGGGGGGGGGGGGGGAGGATCAAGTACAAACATTTAAAATATATTTTTGTAATTACTTATCAGTAAAATTAAACCAAAACTTTTGGTTTTGGAGAAAACATGGATTTATCAATTAAATGTGTCTGATGTTTTTGAATTGCCATGTACGAAAATGATAGAATAGAATTATATAATTTTTCTTCTCCCTCATTATGTATTAGAACACCTTACTTTACGCTTTTGTATTGAGAAAAGAATTATCTTGTACTGACTATACTGGGCTACATATTTATAGTATAAAATTTCAAAGCTACTCCTTGTGGTTCTTGAAATTTGATATCAAGCCGAGATGTCAACTTATTTATTGAATGCGTAGATAAATAGTAAGCTAGAAAAAACGTCTTGCTTGATGCATTATAATAATAGAAATATAGCGAGCACACAGCATTCAGCTACTGACTCAAAAGCTGTAGCAACTTTATCTCGGGATTAATTTTGAGCTGTTGACAACTTATCTCAATAAAAATAATAATAACATTAGCTACGCGTCTCTCAATCGTCACAGGAACAAATTATTCATAAGGTGAGTGTAAATAAAATATATAAACTTTGACGATAATTTATAATTATATACTTTAAAATATTTAATTATAATTTTGGTCTTCAAACAACAACATAGTGATGTTTTATTGGATTGGTGCATGTATACAATTTTAATAATGTATATTTCCCCTTATAATTATTTGTGTTATTTGGTACATATCGGCTTGTAAAAAATAATAATAATTAACAAATGCGCAACGACCGTAATTTCCTCTCCCTTATGGAGAACAGCAAAATGTAACGGTGCTTAATCCAATACTTGTTATATATTTATGTTCTTGTACAAGGAAAATGTAATTACGACAAGAAAATACTTTCACGCGATGTATCGGAAATTGGATATAATAAAACGAAAAGTTTCTACTCCAACTTCAGTATTTTTATTAGTAGAAATTGCAGCTGTCCTAAAATAAAAGCAGTTTATATAAATATTTATCATGATTTCTAGTTGTTGTTGTATTATTTAAAGAAAAAAAAGGAATTTATTTTAAAAAGGGATTTATTTTAAAAAGGATATCATTTCTTAATTATTTCGCGTCTTTCTGTTAAAATTTTGGCGATGAAATGGCTAAGTGGCACACTTGCAATACTTTCTCTCGTTGCGCATGTTGCGTTCTTGAATATTATCATAAAATATAGCCATGACATTCACCTCTCTTACATCGAGGTCAAAGCATTCCACCGCGGTGTCAATTTAAATATTTTTAATTACTAGAGTATATACGAGCTCTTTAATTTCCTCCACGCTGTACTGCATTCAACAACTTTTCAAATATTACACAATGCAGCGAAATAATTGCAGCAATTACATTTCATTTACTTTAGAATAGCTTGGTAGTATTAATTATTAGCTCAAGGTATTTAATTACGTATTTATAACAGTTTTTGGAACGAAAAATTAATTTGAGAAGAAAAAAAAGTTAATAGTTTTACCTTCATTTCATAATTTACAAACTGGATTTTTACTGATAAAGTTATGAAATAAGGTAGAGAGGCTAAAACTTAATTCACAGGAACGTATATAATATCTAAGTACAATTCAGAAAATAAAACTTAATTTTTTTAATGCCATCTAACATTTCGCATACATACATTATTTGAATCTTCTCTATCCTTACCCACTTGTTGCACAGTTCATTATAATTTTGGGAAAACTATTATATAAAAATTATTAGTTTTTTTACTATATTAGTTTTTCTAAAACATGTCACTATAAATTTCTCCGTTGCAGGAGTTTTCTTAAGTATCGTTTATAAAGGACTAGTCCCGCAGCTATAAGATAGAAAATTAGACTAAATAGGAATCCTGCTTATTTTTTTTTCCGGCATCTAATGAGGAAGACTATAAAAAAAAGTAGGGGGTAAATTTATTTTATAATATTAAAACAGGACATTGTCTTGATTCAATTGATACGCGAATTTCTAATTGTTATTCATTTTTGTATTTTTAATTAATGTTTGAAAATCGAAAAATGACGTCACGGTTGGCAACTTACGCATGTGAGCATAGAAAAAAGCTACTGACTGTGGCGCCTTTTTGCGACTTTTAAAAATTAATTAAAAACACGTACTGTATTATATATATATATATATATATATATATATATATATATATATATATATATATATATATATATATATATTATATAGATTCAGTATGTCATCTTTTAGAATATGAAAAAAGAAAATACCACCTAAATTTTGTTGGTATTTCTCAATTATTAACATACTGTCGTATTATCATAGTTTATACTATGGTATTATACAGTATATAATTATGTATACGTCACCACAAGAAATAAGCTTATAATTATTTAAAATTACTACCTCGATCACTCTCTTTATTTAAAATAATAATAATCATGACGATGATATTTTTAACTACTTACCGATCACCACGTGCATGTTACATTGCAGAAGGCTGCGAACTACTTCTTTGCCAATGCCTCGAGCTCCTCCGGTGATCACTGCAACTCGACCATGCAAATCTCCAGGCAGTGCTGTCATAACAATTAAAAAGTAACGAAAATGTTATACAGATATGACATTGTTAAACTTCACGTTCTCCTTATCCCTTATATTTTTCCAAATTACTTTTAAAATGATAGTATAAAAGGATTCATAAAATATCTTTTAGCCACAACAATTATTATTTTTACTACTTCTTAGTTATTTTTATAACTATTATATATACAGTAAACTCTCAATTTTGTAAAGTTCAATTCTGTGAGATTCTCTATTTTGTGAAATGCTCAGTTGGGTCCGCAGCAGACTTCAATATAAGCATGACAATGTTAAAGCTCTCGATTTTGTGAAATTCAATTTTGTGAAATTGCCATTTTCTGGGTCCCTTGCGATTTCACAAAATCGAGAGGAGTTAACTGTACTTGAAAACTGTTCATTTCTGACAACTTGAGTCATCCAAAAACATTGATTGCTTTTTTTTCCCCCTCTTCTTCTTCATTACTGTCCTTTAATATACGAAATGTATAAGTTACATTGTTTTTTTATTACTTAATGTAACGCGATGCCGCATAAGTAAAGTACGAAAGTATCAGAATTCAGAATATTATAATAAAACGCTTCGATACGCTTTTTACTTAACTGAACGACTGTATAATCACGGTTATATTTATTTATTATATTTTAAGGTTTGTTAAGAAACTTTCATTTTAATGTCAGGAATTAAACAAACATCATACAGTAATATTAAAAATAAACTGAACAAATAAACTTATATTTTGTAGAGATCAATAAAAATAGTGTACATTATTTACTATAGTGAAACTGTTTTTACTGTATTTCATTATGAAAAATATTTTGAATTGTTATAATTTTTTAACAATTAAATTACTGTCACTCCCGTAAACTGTAACGCTATATCTACCTATAAGATATATAAGAGGCATGTAACTTACGGTCCTACAGAAATTTTTAAAAGTTGGTCTGAGTAGTTTTCAGGCTAAATGTTAAATGTACATCTTTCGACTTATGCTATAAAATATAGTTTACCTTATACCTAATGCTTATATAATTCCATTCGCACCATAGTATACCTAATATTCCTACAATTTAAATTTTAAGGTCCATTAAAGAAAGTTATAGGGATTTTCTAGAACATAAACCTATTGTGGAATTAAAACAATTAATAAATATAATACTGTAATAAATATTATTACAAATTTTAGTAGAAGTTTCAATTTAGGAAATATTTTTGTTAAAAAAAAAATCAAAATATATAACTAAAGCACTTTTAATTAAATAGAACAAAAAATGATAAATAATAAAAAAAAAAGAAAAAAGAAAAAAAAAAGAAAAAAAATTATCATGAAAGATTATGATAATGGTAGAACATAATGTACTTTGATTGAATTTCTATTTTTCAATTAAAATCATTGAACCCCACCGTTACAAGAAGTTACAAGAGAAAAGTATGAAAGTTTCATTATACTTGATATGAAATTACTAAGAAATATTTTTATTTAATATTTTTGTAAAAATGGTGCATATATAAAAAAAAATATATTGTATATTATATATATATTGGAATTTTAAAGAAAGTTCTGCATTCTGCTTTAAAATTTTCATGCTTTTGCTATGAATTAATCTAGGACGACTCGCTACATGGACGGCATACAGACAGAAGGCCCGCGGACAAAAGGCCCTACGACAAAAGACCCTACCCGTGCGCCGCTCGCCGATATGCTTTACCTGTGCGCACAGCCAGGGCCTTTTGTCCGAGGGCCTTTTGTCCGCGGACCTTCTGTCAGACATTAACATGGACAACTCGTGACAGACTATTTGCTGCGAATGAGGAAGGTGAATTCTTTTTAACCCCTACTTTTTATGACATTTTTGAAAAGAGCGTTAAAAAATTTTGAGGCGTTTTTTTTCTTAGAACGTACGATTGGAGCATGGGAAGTATTTTTAATTAATTTTTGAAAATCGACCTAAGAAGCATGTGACGTCATCAATCGGGCATTTATTTCGGAAAGTATTATAATAATAATAATAATAATAATGATTTTATTGAGCAAAATATCACAATACAAACATTGCACATTGTCAAAGAGGTTGCTCAACAGGAGATCAAAAAAGGCAAAGCCCATACAAAATTTGATATCCCAATAGATGATAAATAGAATAATATATTAAGAAAAGTAAGATACATAAAATTATTGTTTAAAAACATACATGACTAAACACAAGTTTTAAACTTAGAGGATGACATGTTTCTGACGCTAGTTTCCAACTTATTATATAAATTAACACTACGGGGAAAGAAAGAAGTATTGTAATATGCTGCTGAAATACGTGGAACAACATACTCAATACTATCCCCCCCCTCGCAACTTACTAGGTTTAGTACGTATGGAGATTCTATTGACCGTAGAAGGTTCAGTAGCCAGTTTTTTAAAATCCTGAGGACGAGCTGATTTCATTAAACTGGTTACTGAACTTCGAACGATTAGTATTTACCGAGAAAAAAGTGGACCGATGACGTCACAGGCTTTCTGGGCCGATTTTTTAAAATTAAATAAAAATACCTCGTATGCTTTAATCGTCATAAGAAAAAATAACACCTCAAAATTTTTTAAAACTCGTTCCAAAAACATCATACACCCAACAAAAAATTTTCAATTCACCTTCCTCATTGTCCAGTCACCATAACCATAAGTACCATAACCATAATAATTTGGTAGCAAATTATTTGTCACGAATCGTCTTTTAGTAACGAAAACGAATCGTCAGGTTACCAAGCGTCATGGTTGTACACACGCACAAATACACACACACACACACAATATATATATATATATATATATATATTTATATTTATATATATATATATATATATATATATATATATATATATATATATATATATGTATATATAATGTTTTATATGACTGAGGGAAAGGCTGTATGTAATGTTAAAAATAATGGAACTATTATAATAACCAAATCAAAAGACTTAAATTTGTATGATGATCTCGGCTTATAATTGATTCAGATAAGAGATTCAATATTATAAAAACGCTCTCTGCGGTTACTTTTTTTTCCGTTTATTATAGATATATTATTACTATCATTAAGTCAATATGCAAAACTGTAGACTTATAGAGTGCAATGTAAATATATATGTATAAGTACACCTTGGTGTTTAATAAATAAAATAATATATTATTACTATGTTGAGTCGATAAAAATTGCAGTACCGACATAATAAGAACTGAGCATAATAAATTCGCATGTGATAAAATTTTTACGGAGCAATGAATAACATTGCTCAGTGTATGATAGGACAATTATTTCTATTTTATTTTATTATTATTATTTTTTATTATTATTATTATTATTTTTTTTTTATTATTATTATTATTATATATATATATATATATATATATTTTACTTTCTTTGGGAAATATGAGGTACCGGTAATTATTTCTTTATTTTTCTCGCATTATATTCGTGCTATATACCCATATTTTATAATCCATCAGCATTATATCAATATGCTCTCAAAAATACAAGGTCCATAAAAGAGGTTGCATGAGCGCAGCAGAAAACTCGACGGTAATGCGATTTCATTTTGCGATGGATTGTACTTTGTTATTATAAGCCAATACGATGCCGTTCACCAGTTACGTCACTGATATAAGGTCTACTGCAAAGTTGGAAGTGATGAATGACGTCTTTGGTGAATTTTACGGGTCAAAACTTTTCCCGGAGCATCGATCGAAGGTCCGCGGACAAAAGACCCTGGCTGTGCGCACAGGTAAAGCATATCGGCGAGCAGCGCACAGGTATATAGGGTCTTTTGTCGTAGGAGGGCCTTTTGTCCGCGGGCCTTCTGTCTATGTATACGCATCGATCTAACCTAACCTAACCTCTTATACATAAAAATAAATGGACCGCTTTTTTCAAAAATATTTCTAATTAAAACTGGCAAGCTGTTTCATTTTCCCATTAATACATGGGGTATGTATACCCCATGTATGTAATTTATATGATTATATATAGTGCATGCTCACATATGGCGTCAAACTTACATGAATGCAACCATGCACATAAACATATAGACAATTATACAGTCAACTGGGGTGACTTTGAACACCCGGTGGACTTTGAACACCCATTTAATTATCTCTATCTTGTGTGGTATCATTTTAGAAATTTGAAGAATCTTACTTTTGTTCAAATTTATTTTTGATCTTAAAATGGCATGTTTCAAAACTTTGAAATGAGTGCCCAAAGTACAGATAAATGGGTGTTGAAAAGTCACCCCGGTTGACTGTACATACATACAATCTACATTACATATTATACATATCACATATGTACCGAAATGAAATGAATATATTATTATATATATAAAAACTTGCAATTTTAGTGATGCATATTTGAATCTCTGTGCAAGTTTTATATTTCCTTGCGGTACGTGTATGTATGACATACAAACATATAATATATGTAATGTAGAAACAATTGTTTCTTGTATTATAATGTATGCATATTAAATGTTATATACTTACGGAATTTGTTTCTTCCTTTTTTGAACATATCATCAATATTTGATTTAAATCCAACAGCATTGTATAAAATATGTTGACGGGCAACTTCGAAAACGTTGCTCATGGTAACTTTGTCTGATGAGAAAACGACTGAAAGCACGAGACATGCAGCAACTGAGCCAACTGCTCCAAGAGCTAGAATGATGGGCCACATTTTTTAGTGCAGCGCAGCAGTGAGTTAAACACACCTTCGAGATGAACAAAAAACTCGATGGTTAAATTTCAAAGAGGAAACCTACTTTACTGTGATAAACTTTGGAGCATATCAAAAAACTTTCTATCGTCTCAGGTCTCTTCTCCTCCGCGTGTAAGCTGATTATTCAAAAGATATAAGAGAGGACTGAACAGGCTGAAAAAAGGAAACATTCACTGCCGTTATGTACGCATACAGAATGGTAAACTCTCACTTCTTTCTCCTTTGTTTGTTGTTTTGCTTTTAATTGTACCCCGCCTTCTTTTTTTTTTTTCTTTTTTTTTTTTTTATCAGCTGACCTTGACATTCAGCAATCAAACGCCATCTATTGATAACTAAACGAGATACTTCCGTGATTATTAAAATTGTCCCAATATTTTACTTAATTAATGTATGTATACTTATAACAAACACATATACGTTCCACCTGAAACTCAAAAGAAAAAAATTGAATCGAGGGTAATTTGATCCTTTTTTCAGTGGTTTCTGCGGTTTCTTTTTTCTCTCCTCTCTCGTCTCGTCTCGCTGTTTTTCAGGTTTTTCTTTCTTATTCTGTTGGCTAACCTGCTAATGTCGTTGGCTGCGGTTGGGGTGGTTCGGATTTCCGCAAATGAGACAAATGTGTCGTCTCTAATTCCTCCGAGATTGTTACTTTCTGGCTGACTCTGTGAAGAGCAAATCGGAGCAAAAATGGCCGAAGTCAAGCAATGATCCTATTATTTATTTAGACTTGAATCTTTATCGGCATTTGGGAAGTCGCGCGAAATTTAAATACAGAAATTATATTGAACACTTTTCAATATTTGTCACCGAGTTTTTGAGGGGGAATTAAAGATCACCCTTCGGAGGGGGGGGTAGAAAAACAATGGAGTTGGTATATTTGGGGTGAAAGTTTTGACCAATACCTGGGGGGTAGTTTATTGGGGGTGAAAAACACCCAAAACTTGAAAAGTTTCCGTATTTGATGAAACTTCTTACTGGTGGAATCTTAATTTATCTATATATAACGCGTGACAATTAAATTTTCTACACTTATAATAATTTCTCGCCGGGGGATGGTTCACCCTTAAAATTCTCTCCGGTATCGATAGTACAAAAAAACGTTAATTTTAGGGTAACTTCGACCTCGTAAGTGCAATGGTGACCACGCGGTACCTGCACAAAAATATTGTTTTAAATCCATCCCTGCACCCAAGGGGTGTGGTTATATATATATATATATATATATATATATATATATATATATATATATATATATATATATTCAGCGGATATAGCCTTAAAAAAATTCGAATTACTTTTATTTTCATCTAAAAATAAATTTTGCTGCTAAGCGCGCGCGCGCGCTTGCGTGATATATCGCGTGCGAACGCAATATATAGTTTGTTTGTTAACAAATGCCAAAAAACCCTTGGGGGTAGTTCAACCTTTTTATTCGAATTTTCAAATTATAATATATATTTTTTAATTTAAATATATATTATTATACGATACGGCATTTGCCATGATCTCTTTTGAGAACAATTAATAGTGACAACTGCATTTTATATAAATTTACACCCGCGCACAGAGGTGTTTTGCCCTCTCTTAAAACTCGATTTCTTGGACTTTTTTTTTTTTTTTTTTTTTTGCTTTCACATAACCAATATAAAAAAGCGATACACTTATACGTTTTAGAGTAGCCGAGAACGTGCTCACGTGTTCGTCAAATGGAGATGGGTAGGCCTATGACGCCAAGGCGTCCGTACGGCCTACCAATCTCCATTTTCCTCACACGCTGCGCGCGCTCGTTACTCGGATCGAAATCCGATGTGGTGGGCCACAGAACTGTTTGAAGGCATGGCCGCTTATATGCAGTCAAATATGTCAAATAAATTATCTACATAATTTTTTTTTTTTTTTTTATCGTTTTTGGCCATATATGGGCATGGCCGCTTTAGCACTGTCTAAAAGTTTTTCTTCTCCATTACTAAAAATACGCGATCTGCTCAAAAAAAAAAAAATAAAAAATAAAAAAATAAAACACCGCCTCTGTTCGACCCGCGCGAGTCTCTTTTATAATATGAAGGCCGCTGTTTGTGTGTATATATGTATATATATATATATATAATATATATATATATATATATATATACATAGAATAGAGATGGGCGGGTATATACATCGCGGGTGGTGCCTAGACGTCTCAGAAATGTCTCGCTATGTGTGTTACTTATATATATCTATGTATAAATTTTTAAAATATTTCCGAAAATAGCGCGCTGCGTGTATCCGTCGGCACTTTTCGACACAGAATCACAGGGTCCACGGAAAACGACCGCGGGGATGCCGAAAATAAAGACATCTTACTAAAAAAAAAATAAAAAATGCGTCCAAAAACGGTGTTTTACCGATTTTTTAAAGTTCAAAGTGGCGCCAAAAATCGGCTATGGCGATTTTCGGCAATCTGACTGCTGTAATCGATTTATGGACGTATCCTTTGACACGTGCGTGAGATAAATGATTTTTGTTCAGTTTTGACCAAAACCACCCATTCTGGCCACGTTTCGACACGGAAGCAATAGTAATCGCCATATTTCGGCAAGTTACAGTGGCAGATCATCAAAATTTTTATGCAAGGTAGTACCTAGGTATTTGTGACTGTTTGCGTCGAGAAAACTGCGATTTTCAAATAAGTTCTAATTTTTATCATTTTTTGAAATTTTTTGGCGTTTTTGGCAATAACTCGACGCCAAATCAACATAAAGTCAATGTTAATTTTGGAAAGCAACCAAAAAAATATTTAACAACAATGTTTCAAGTTTCATGGCCATGAGACGTTTTAAACGGAAGTAAATAGCAAAAGATCGTTCTTTTTTATAAAAATGACAAGATTACCAAGGGGGTACCCTTCCTATTTTTTACGAAAAAACTTTTTGTCAGATTTTGGCAAAGTTGATGTCTACGTAGACCAAATCGAACTCGCTGATTCTGAAAATCTAACTTCCAAGCCCCAAATCCTATTACCAGTTGAACTGGGACCCTAAAACCAGCATTTTTTTATAATTTTTGAAGAACAACCGGATGTTAAGTCTATTTAGGGGTGGGTGGAGGTTATTATAGGCAAACACATGTTTGAATCATAATGTAGGTTACATTTTATTTAAGTTTCACAAACATCGCGCGGCAACTTTTTTTTTTGCGATTTTTTGAATATAGTGCGTACGTGACGTACGTGCTATATTGTTTTCAATATACCTATTCCCTATTCCCCTACTGCTTGCAGTCAGAGGTGTCGAAAAAAATCCGGATAAAAAATTATTGATCCGTTATATCCGATTTTATATCTGAATCACGATCCGCGCGGCGGATATATTGGATCCGGATTTAAAACGGATCAGTGAATCCGGATAACTTTCTATCCGAAATACGGATTTTAATTTTATCCGGATCGTATATAATCTGGATAATTTTGATCCGGATCGAGATCCGGATTATATTCGGATAATATTGATCCGGATAATTTGATCAAGATCGTGATCCGTTTAATTTTTTCTACATTAATGACCCAGATCACGATTTCATATAATTATGATAAATATTAAGCGAAAAAAAATCCGGATTTCGATATCCGGATAAAAAATTATCCGTTATCCGATTTTCTATCCGGATCTCGATCCGGATACATGAATAGATAATTTGATCCGGATCGTGATCCGGATTTAAAACGGATCAGTGAATCCGGATAATTTTCTCCAAAATTCGGATTTTAATTTTATCCGGATTTCGGCAGCACTAATATATATATATTATATATATTAGTGCTGCCGAAATCCGGATATATATATATATATATATATAAAATATTAAATTGATATATATTATTTTTATGGTGGTAATTTTTAACCGTTTTTATAAACGGTTATCTGTTTTTTCCGCATATAAAATTATCCGAACTTGCCCAGCTCGCCGGACGCCAGAGAATATATATAGGCCCGATAAAAAAATGTGTGCGTCTTTTCTTAACTATAATATCTGAGGTACGCTATTGCAGTGCCATCTGCCGGCAGTTTGGTCAACCAAAACTTTGTCTCAGAGTTTGCGGTATGACGATTGTTTCCTGCGGTTGGCTGTATCGTATCAGCAGGTGATGAAAGATTGCATAGTTTCCATAGATTTGGTTAATCTTTTGATAAACAAAGGCAATTTTGGACGTTGTTAAGTAATAGTGTGGTTACATAACTACACAGAGATCTGTAAGGTAAGAGTGCTCATGTGGAAGAAGTATTTATTCCCTAAGATGTTTTAACTATGATAACATATAAGTTCAGCTTTCTCTACGTGAAATTGACAAGTCATTGACCTAAAAGATTTTATGCACTAGTTGTCTTGCAAGTGTAAGAAATCATTATACTGTATATTATTACGGTATATTTATAATTTAAATCCTTTTGCATCTAACAGAAAATTTGCAATTTACTGGTATTTTTCAGCAAGCAAAGAAACAAAAACACGATGAGTGACAATGAGCAGACGGGTCAACCCGGAGCTGAACAAGCAGGGAACCAGCCAGCGCGTGGTGGATTAAATTGGGATGGCCTCATCAATCATGTCAAAGAACATAAGCTTGACGTGGCTTTGTGGTTTACTCGTGTAATCACAATTTTCTTTACATTCTCCTACTTCATACCTATCTTTGGGTGAGCAATTATTTCGGTAACACTTTCTCAAAATATGCATAATTCCTTAAAGCAAATTGTGAATTCAATTACAGCTTTGTCACAGGAGGCTGAGGCATTATATTGTTTTGTTTTAAACTAATTAAAGCAACTGTAAATTTGATGTGGTTATAAGCATGAGCTTTTACCAAAAGCATACATACAATTTAATTTATGTACATATATCTATGTTCACCATAAACTAACAATATGTTGAAACATATCTTTGCAGCAATCCGTACAATGCATATTATAAGGCACTTATGTCCAATGCTGCAACAAGTGCTCTGAGGCTGCACTTACGTCTTCCAAGGGTTCAGCTCAGTCAGCAATTCCTTGCTCAGCTCTTGATGGAGGACAGTTGCCACTACCTCTTCTACTCCCTAATCTTCCTCTACGTCTCGCCCGTCACTTGTATCCTTTTCTACAACAATAGATTTAAAGGCGTAGAATATGTTGAACAAAAAACATGTCTATTACATATTCTAACATACCTGAATAGCAACCTTAATTGGGCCAGAGTCATTGATTTCTAACTTATTTTCCATTCACGAAATTGCGAATTCAGACAACGATATTACAGCTCACTGTTCTATGTGCGTGTAAAACAAGTGAGCTGTGTTGTCACAGTCCACATCCACCTTTTGGTGAATGGAAAATAAATTACAAAATCAATGATTCTGGCCAAATCAATGTTGATTTTCAGGTATGTTAGGATATTAGACAAGTTTTTTGTTCTACACCTTTAAGTACTGTATTATCAATCATACTATTGCAGTGCTTCTATAGAAACATAAGGACATAACATTGTGAAGTCATAAGGTTCAAGATATTTTAAATAGGGTCGTCACACTCTTGTTAGTTGGAGGTCCGAGCTCATTGCTAAGCTTGGGTAGTTCTATCAGTGTCTAATAAACTTCTGTGAGAATTCAAGGCGTGTCATGTTTTGTCACAAAGTTTCATTCGAACCCACCCGACCCGATAGCACAAGTTGAGACAAGATACTATATACAAGATAAGGCCAATTTGGGCTGCCGCGAAATTCAAAATGAGCATCTAAGCCAATCAGCGCCCGAGTTGAAGGTCACGTGATCAAAATTGACCAATCGCAATGCCGCTAAAATTAACATAGAACCAGTTGGTGTCCCTACCTTGTATGTAGTATCTTGGTTGAGAGCCCCTGATAAGGGCGAGCAAATGCCATGGTATTTGACAATTTAGTGTTTAGTGCCTCCACCTTTTGAGCAATACTTGTTGAAACAATGTTTCAAGAATACATGTTAAAGTCAATGATACATCTTCAAACAGACAGCTACTCTGTCTTTTCCGACAACTGAGGAGCAAGTGAGGAAAGTGTGACATCATGCCTATTGACTATTAAAGGAGCAACTGTTTTGAAGCTGACTTTAAGTGATTTCATTCACATCTGCATGCGAAATTGCTTAAAGACGGCCTCAAAACAGTTGTTCCTTTATTAGTCAATTGTATTGCTTGCTACAGTAGTAGAATGCATATGCTTAACACATGCAGTACTGTCTGTGCTTTAGCCAAATGTTGCACAATTAAATAACCAAGAAATTCATTAAATGTAAATATTATCCAGTACATACATGTGTGACATTGGAAATTTTGTAGAGTTTCGTCTGCAATGTGCTTTCAAGTCAAATATGCATGTTGTAGAATAATGGTAATAAGTGTAATATATTCATATCGACGTTGTTGCGAAAAAAATGTGTATCTCGTATTTTGTCACGCGAAGCAATATGTGTAAGTCGAGCGCCATCTCCATAACGTTCGGGAACGACTTACACATTTTGCTTCGCCTGACAAAATACGAGTTACACATTTTTTCGCAACAACGTCGATATGCTTTTTTTTTTTTTTTTTTTTTTTTTTTTTTTAATGTTAATTTTACTAGCACAAATGAGCAATGGCATGCTTCAAATGTTGTACCCATAAATACTTCTGTACTTTCCTTGACTCGAAGATAGTGGTTTTACTCCCAATATGCCTGTTTGCTGTTCTCCATTCTGCAAGCTACTCACTGACTCTGCTAGACGTAAGTTTATTTATTTATTTTAATACTACATTTGCTTGCTGGTATTTGCTATTGAGTAAACATGTAGTGAATGTGTATTAATTAGTTGTCTTGTTATTATGACTTGATTGATGACTTTGTTTTCAGACCATGGGACAAAACTCCTGGTGGGGAGCTCGTATGTTGATCTCACTTGTAGAATTCCAGTCCTGCAACATGCTGCGTCTTGTAGCTTTCACTGAGATTTTCCTCATGCCTTTTGTAATAATTCTAATCTTTGTGTAAGTATTTGAAATTACTATTTCATGTGAATACAGTTTTTTTCCCCCTTAAGATCCTGCATTGCTGTTGTTGCGAGCAAGATGTGTAACTCGTTTTTTGTCACGTGAAGCAAAATGTCTATCTCATTATTTGTCATGGGTAGCATTAAGTGTATCTCATTTTTTGTCATGCAAAGCAATATGTGTAAGTTGAGCACCATTTACATAACATTCGGAAACAATACACATATTGCTACGAGTGACAAATAACGAGATACACTACACACTACACATATTGCTTCAGGTGACAAAAAAATGAGTTACACATATTGCTTGCAACAATATCGGTATAGTTATTATGCAAGTATGAATATGGAAGTATAAAATTTGCACACAAATGTGGTGTGTGTGTATGAGTGTATTAATTAATTTAGAAAATTATATCATCCTCCCTCTTTATTTTGATTGATCTTGAGCAATTTGAGCAAATTTTTTGCAATGCTCATTATATATAGGCCTATTGCCATAAGTTTATTATTATCATTAAAGGCGTAGAACACCTTGAACAAAAAATTTGCGTAATATCCTAACAAACCTGAAAATCAACGTTGATTTGGCCGGAGTCAATGATTTCCAATTTATTTTCCATTCACAAAATGCTGCTGCCGGTCACTGACGTCACAGCTCGCCCGGTTTACTTGCACGTGGACCAGGCGAGCTGTGACGTCAGTGACCGGCAGTGGCATTTTGTGAATGGAAAATAAATTAGAAATCAATGACTCCGGCTAAATCAACGTTGATTTTCAGGTTTGTTAGGATATTACTCAACTTTTTGGTTCAAGGTGTTCTACGCCTTTAAGAAAGATAATAGCAAGAGAAATATGTCAGGGTAGAACGTTGTGGAGGTCTATCACTGGGTCAGGTTAAAACCCATTTATGTTGTTGGCTTACCCTGAAAGGGACTATAGCATCATTATATGTATGTATTATTATTATTTTTCTTAGTTTTGATGAACATTGTTGTTTCAAAAGTTAGAGCATGTTTAAAAAAATGTTCTTTTTTATCAATATTATTTTACCTTTGTATACCTATATTAAATTTACAGTGGACGAGCTGGATTGCTCACTCCATTCATCTACTACAACTTCCTCAGTCTGCGTTACTCTTCTCGTCGTAACCCTTACACACGTAACGTTTTCCGGGAGCTGAGAATGACAGCAGAATCATTTGCAAATAGACCAAACTTCCCTGGCTTCTTGAAAGGACCAATTTTCAATGGTATTGCCCTTATCTGTAGACTTGCTCCCAGACAAGCACCAGTTCAACCAGCAGAAAACTGACCACACTAGTTTCCAAAACATTTGGTACAACTTTTAATAATAACTACAGTACAGATTCCTGTCTGTTAATGTTCTTTTATTTTATAATCATATCAAAATTACTATATCTATGTGCATGTTTTTAGGAATCAAATTTATATTTTACATGCTTTTTTCGATCAGAGAAAAACAAGAAAAATTTGCAATATTAATAATTTCAGAAGTATCTGTTTTAATTTTGACTGATTACTGCAGTATTGATGTGTTAAATTTAAGATTTTTTTTTCTAGAACTGCACATAAATTTATGATCACTCTTTTTGCAACAACAAAATATTTCAATCAAAACCAGTTATTTTGCTCAAGAAATAGAAAAAAAGATAAAGGAAGAAAAAAAAAAAGAAAAAAAAACTGAGAGGCATGGAATTAAATTTATTCAATAGTTCAATCGTTATTTCAATTTTTTTTTCTATAATTTTGTAAAGCTATGCAATCATATCCAATTGTTTGTTGTTGTTTTTGCAAATTTATTTGAAAATCTTTAACAGATTTAAAAATTAAATAAAAGGCTTTGTGTTTTCTGCACATTTTGATGTTAACATCAAAGAGAATCATCTGTACTTAACATAAATTTGTATGACAACCACATTATTGCTAATGTAGGATTAATGTGGAATAATATCAACTATTTCAGATGTTTCTTTTTGTCTTACTTATACAGTGAGTATCCAGTTTTATCCTTGAATGAAAGTAATTTTACTCTAAACTCTAAAGCATGTCGACTTTATGCTTTTCAATGAACTTTTAAAAATTATTACCCCATTATTTGCTTTGATGTTCTATCCTCTCACGTCATAAAATATAATGCATTAATATGGCATCTTGTCTTTTATGAAAGCATCAAATTATTGTTTTGTATAATTACAAATGTTGTACTAATGCTCTCACTTTTTCACCATTACATAAATTTCATTCTGTACCATAGAATAAACTTTGATTGTGGAGACTAACATATTAAAACAACTGAAATTGTACCATGATTCAGTTTGTCTGCAGTGACTGGCTATGCAGACAATCAGATTCATAACATTTGCTTTCTCCCCTCTTTATTATTATTATGTGCTGTTGTCATAGCATAAATCATGTGAAGTTATGTCAATAGGCACATGAATATTTATTCATGAACTGCACATTCCTTGAAATCAAATGTGTGGTATTATTATAAGCTATATTTAGCTTTGGTGTTGTTTTTTAAATGTTGTTTTCTATTTCTATGTGTTTTTTTGTGCTAATTAGTGTAGTTTAGTATAAATATAAATGATAATATAAAATTTTGTACAGCCAACTGGCCATATGAAGCTATAATCTGAGGCATCCAGATGTGTCTCTTAGCTGTGTCCATAAGTAAAATCCCAGGGGTTCTCAAATAAGGCTGCATAGCTTTATAACCATGAGACCTTCTAATATGTAAATTTGTATTTTCTATGTCCCTTACTGTACATCATTAAATAAAAATACACAAAATAAAATGAAAATAACCCCTTTTTTATATAGTGGTGCAAAATTAACAAACAAATCACACACAATCTTTATTACAATGTTTATTATAAACTAATAGATGAATTAAGTCAATGAAAATATGAAATATTACTTCTGTTCTGGCTAATTGTCAATATAACCATTAAAGGCATAGAACACCTTGAACAAAAAAGTTGCGTAATATCCTAACAAACCTGAAAATCAACGTTGATTTGGCCGGAGTCATTTATTTCTAATTTATTTTCCATTCACAAAATGAAACTGGCAGTTACTGACATCGCAGCTCGCCCGGTTTACGCGAGTGTGACATCAGTGGCCGCTAGCGGTATTTTGTGAATGGAAATTAAATTAGAAATAAATGACTCCGGCCAAATCAACATTGATTTTCAGGTTTGTTAGGATATTATGCATCTTTTTTGTTCAAGGTGTTCTACGCCTTTAATGGAGAAGGGAATTATTTGCAGGAAAGACTGAATGATAGTCAGCTCTTTAAAAATTATAAATACAACTTTTGATAAAAATGTGTCCGCAGCAAACCATTGACTGCTTCATTTTAAAGATTTTTTTTTTTTTTTTTATCTACCTAAAATAAACACAAAATTGCAATCCTATTTCCGCCATCAAGCCATGTTTATTTGGTAATAAAGCTAATCAAAGTTATCATTGGTATAACTTTAAAATAAAATTAAATATATTTTATGAAGGTTACTATTAATATAATATCTCAAATTTAATACTTTCTTAGTGGTTTGGGGGGTCAACTGAATTTTGAGTATGAATTCTGAAATTGTACACAATGTAAGTATTTATAATATCAGTTTGAGTGCTGTACAAAGGCAATTGTACTATCTTTATGTTAAGTGTGTACATGCAAGTTTACTGTTAATAAAAATTATTTAAAATATATAACAGCTTTCATTATTTATGTTTTCCTGGTGATTCAGGTTTCACCCCCCCCCCCCCCCCCCCCCCCCCAAACCTTGAGCCAAATATAATTATACAATGTCTGATAGATCTTCAGCATAATTATTTAAATGACACCTAAAATAGCTTTGCAGTTCGATGCTTCCGAGTCAAAAGAGAGTAATCTACACTTTCCAGTTTTGTGACGAGATGAGCATCTACACTTTCCGCTGTCAAGCATCTGGCTGCTAGTCCAGTTACAGCACTGTTTGAAAATTATAATCGCTTTGTTACATTTCTTTGATAAGCTGGGGTCACGTTTCACGTTATTAAATATCCCTATATTAATATTAAAAATTAATAATTAAATATTAATATTAAAAATTATTTTTATATAATCTTATTATTTCAAAATAAAAGTGCAGTTATAATTACTTCATACTACGAGCATGTTTCTGAAAATTATTAACAATCTTTGTTTGCCACGAAGTTAGAAAACATTATTCACAACGGCAGTTTCCTGAAATCATATGCTGACCAGAAAAAAATATTTCTTTTCTTTGTCTTTTTAAAGGCGTAGAACACCTTGAACAAAAAGCATGTCTAATATCCTAAAATAACCTAAAACTCAACATTGATTTGGCCGGAGTCATTGATTTCTAATTTATTTTCCATTCACAAAATGACAGCTGTGGGTTTGACGTCACAGCTCACCTGTTTCCATGCAAGTGGACTAGTGAGCTGTGACGTCATAAACCCACAGCTGCTACTTTGTAAATGTAAAATAAATTATAAATCAATGACTCCGGCCAAATTAACGTTGATATTCAGGTATGTTAGGATATTAGGCAAGTTTTTTGTTCAAGGTGTTCTACACCTTTAAATTCTTGAACCAATTTTGAGTAAGGGTTAATGCAATGTGTATTTTGTATGAGTTTGTCTGAACTGGGTGGACTGAATTGTATATTGTATATTTATGCTACTGAGCAAGCTCACTAATATTACTTTTTTTTTTTTTTCTTTCATTATTATTAAATTTATTGGTACAATTTAAAATCATTTCAGAATAAAGGTTAACCCTCAACTTAAAATATTACCCAGATCAAATCATTAAGGAGGTGTGCAAATTTTAAGTGTTAAAAGCCGCTAGCCTCTCAAAAAAAAAAAAAAAAAAATGTAAATAAATGACATTTGTATTGCACACATTGACCTTCAAATTTTAAATTGTTACACCAACAAACTAGAAATCAGATAGGACAAGATAATAAGCTAGTTTGCAATAATAATTAATTAGTAATAGAAAACCTTTTCCTTTAGAATATGTATTATCAAAGGAAAGAAACATCTTAAGTATTATTCACATGACGTGTAAATTTGACGCGCATAACAAAGTTGGAACAATGTAAACAAATGAAGCCGTTCACATGGTTTTTGAAAATTACATGTGAACGGCTCCATTTGTTTACATTGTTCCAGCTTTGTTACGCGGGTCAAATTTACGCGTCATGTGAATAATGCTTTAATCAATGTAAATATTTGTGTTGAGTGCCATCAAGATCTTAACCTAGGAACACATTCCATTGTAGCAAGGGGCTTAGTGGTTTCCCCATTCTCTCTCATATTTGCTAATAAGCTAGTACAGTATATTATGTATTTGTTTCACAAAGAAAATAGGAATAAAGCAATTAAAGACAGCAAATTTGAGGGTGGTAGAACCCTTTATTTAATGATGTTAACAAGGTGGTCACATAATTGGAGGGGGTTGGTCTGGCTTGACAGGTTTGATGTCACTCATGGGCATTGTGGGTAGGATTTCTTCCTTGGGTTCTACAACAGACACATTGTCTGGCAATGGTTTCTTGGGGCCAGTCTTGCCATTGGGATCCCATGGCAACATAATCTTCACCTTGATACCCAGCACACCTGAAACATATAACCAGATATATGTCACTCACAATAAGAAAACTCACACACCTTACTAGTAAATAATATCCCTGTGCTTAAAATATTAGTACTTGTATAGTACAGAAAGAGAACATTTCAGTAGCTTTTACTTTACAGTTTCTACCTGCTTCAAAATTATATATTTTTATTAACAAATTTAAAGCCTTATCAGAACAGTTCAGTAGTTCTTTATTATTAATATTATACACAAATTTAGGGAGGGGGAAGAAGCTGTAGTTTGATATAGATTGTTCCAAAAGCTTGCCTCTGCGTATTTTTACTTATGGTGGCAAATTTTTAAAATGTATATTTCTTTATTGCATTTCCTTTATTGTTGGTTACCTCTAATACTGACTTAAGGCTGTTTTGAGGCTGAATTAAAGTGGTTTCAATCAGCCTCAAAACAGTTGGCTCTTTATGAGCCATTTACCTTATATTATTATGTATTTAGAAACTTACAGTAACATAACAAAAATGCATCATAATAATTTGTGATCGTTGCGACAGACCTGTTTGAACCAGATTTTTGGCTATCTCTCATTATTCTATCACCTACATTCACATTAAGGCCATGTTTTTTTTTTTTTTTTTTTTTTTTTTTTTTTGCATTATAGCCGTGTATTGGTGGACCTTTCTTTTAATTTTAATAAGTTTAAAAAAATTAGAAAAGAGCTAGTAGACATTAGAGTACGTCGATTTGAAAATGAATAAAACACGAAGATTCTCTAATTTATATAAGACGGGTGATGGTTTTCCTATTCTTTGCTTTGATTTAAACCAAAGTGTATTTTATTTCCTTAATAATTAACACTGTTATGTTAGCTAAAATTGAATAAATATACTTTCTGGGTGAATGATTTCTTTAAAGCACTAGTTTTACTATTATAATACACTGCCCCACTATAATGTTTTTTTTTCCTTAATTCACAACTTGCATTACAATTATTTTTCTTTGCTGTGAATCAGATTTGTTTTTCCATAAGAAAAGCATTGAGTTAACAATTTGATCATCAAGTTTGTGACAATGAAACAATTGAGTCTACTAGTTCCAAAAACTGCTTCTTCCATTTTCATTTTTCAACAAAAGTGATATCTTACCTGATAGTTATAAGAAACTCGCCTTTATTGAAAATGGAAGAAGCGGGTTTTGGAACTAGTAGACTCAATTCTAATCTAATGCAAGTTGAGAATTATCACTATTTTATTGTCATAACAAATAGTAAGTAGTAACTTATCAATATCAAGTATCCCAAAGTTAATTTTTTTCTTAAATAATATTATGTATATAAGGAAAAAACCATCGCGGTTGGTATTAAGTTTAAAAAAAATATATTCAGAAAATAGTTGGTAGAGGTTAGAGCATATTGAATTGAAAATTAATAAAACGCGAAGATTCTCTAATTTATAGAGAAGTAGTGTGAGAACGTGAGATGCTAGGCATATCATATTTTACTTTGACAGTGAACCCTTATCGGCTTATCCCTATGTACGGCTCTGGCCAAAAGTTTAAGAAAGGGACAGCGGCAGCGGCTGTGGTTGCGGGTTGCCTATGCAAATCGTTCTCAAACGTTTGGCCAGAGCTGTACTACTTCCAAAACTTATGAGCATTGATGTAAAAACAAGGCCTTTGCCAGATTTTAACCCATGCCTTATGATAGTAAATTCGAAGCTTGAGGCTAAAACCGGGTTGTTTTGAAGGACATGCCTTTTTTGTTCTTCCTATAGATCCGCACACTGGCAAAAAAAATAAGCAGGTACCAAAAGGAGTTTGTTTGCATATAACACAAAATTCGTTCTATCCACTTTAATAAATTTGAAAGAAAAGGATAGCAGAAACCAGCAACGGCCTTATCATTGTGAAGAGAGTCCCATAGCTTGGTGAAAATCTTGCTAGCACAGAGATAAAAAAAAAAAACAAAAAAAAAAAACATAATATTGGAAATATTTCGGCAATAAACTCCAAAAGAGATGAAGTGAGGCATTACAGACTCAGAGACAAACTATGATTTCATAGTTTCTCTCTGAGTCTGTAAGGACTAACAAAAGCTGATCTTACACTTCATCTCTTGGAGTTTATAGTCAAAATATTTCCTATGTTATTTTTTTTATTATTTTTATTATTTCTGTGCTAGCAACATTTTCACCGAGCTATGGGACTCTCTTTACTATGGCAAGACCCTTGTAAGTATTTCCTACCCTTTTCTTTTAAATTCATTATATCTAACCGCAATGGCTTTTTTTCCTTAATATCCTACTATTTTAAAATATTATTTTATTTATTTTTAACAGAAAAATATATCTAATTTATTTCATAGATCCTTCATTTGATAATTACTATTGCAATAATTAAACTAAGATAAATAACTACACCATATATGTATATGAAAAATAAATATATAACTATTGTTGTGGTGTCAATATTATCCGATGTTCACTTGCTATTTAAAAAAATAATAATACATAAAATGATGGATTGACCCCAAATTTTGGATTTTTCCATTTTGTATTATTATTATTTCAGGTTATTTGCAGCTAAGTTTTCTTCAATGTAAAGTGTACTTCGATCATTACAGCAGCACCAAATGATACATACCGGTAATTTGTAATAAATGCCACTCTTAAAATCAAAATGCAAGCACACTTTGAGGTTACTCACCTTGCCTAAGCAGCACGTGTCTTGTGGCGGAATCTACATAATCATTTGTTGGTTCTCCAGAGTGGATCATGAGACCATCAACGAATTTCATTGACTTGGCACGCTGTCCTCTCAGCTTGCCAGATACTACCACTTCACAGCCCTTAGCTCCAGACTCCATGATGAAACGGAGAACACCATAGCATGCCCTGTCAAAATATACAGTAAATTTAGTACTTACGTTAAATAGAATATTAAAACAAAAGCTGTCTTGTAGTTATATTATCTGTGTCAAAGTCATACCCCCCCCCCCTACTAATCGTGTTCGTAAAATGTTTCCTTGCTAAAAAAAATTTGCAATAGCATTTAGAAAGCTTTAGGTGATTGTTACAGTATTCTTTTGAGGTTTGGAGCTCAAACTTTTCAACAATTCTACAAACATTTCAAATTTGAGCATAATGATATCATACCCTTGTTGCGTCCAAAAGGCGTACTTGCATTTCAATGACATCTTACAAAAGGTATACTTTCATAGTACCACAAAGAGCGTAAAGGTTTTACATGTTAAACTTATGGTGGACGAGTGCACAGCACACAGCATTGAATCTTACCAAATGCAAGTACGCCCTTTGGGCACAACAAGGGCAATATGGTATATTTATGGGGAAACTTTGAGCACAAGCAGTCAGATCAAGTCAGATATTTTTGGAGCCAGTGTATGGTAATCAAAAGGTACGCACACAGTAATTGATATATGTAAGGAGACGTAATGTTTTTTGTATATTTGTAGATATGTTCTATTGTAGTTTTTGCATGCTGTTTATGTGACTAGATCTATATTACTATGTAATCTTCTGATCAATAAATTTATTTATTTATTTTATTTATTTATGTATGGTAGGTACCCCAGTTATCGGCAATTCCCCAGAATTCGTCAGTTATTTTTTTTTTAATTAGAAAACCATCAACAGCTGAGATTAGAGAAAATATAAGGAGGTGGGGGAGGTAAATCTTTATGTCACAAACAAATCTTCGGCTCTTGGAATTGCATACCACTGGAGTAAAAAAAAAAAAAAAAAATTGTATAAGTGATCTTACGAAAATTATAAATGTGCCAAAAACTGGTCCCTCTATCTAACATACATACATACATACACATATGCATACATTATAATTACATCATATCTTAAATACACAAAAAATTTCCATTTGCCATATATTCATGGATAAAGAACCAGTTTGCAAGTATTATGACATCTTTGCTAAAAAAAAAAATCAAGTGACACTATATGTACAAGAAAACATTAAAAAGTCTCAAATGTATGTATGATGTATGCCATGTATGTATGTATAGTTGTATACACGTCCTTCTCTGAATAACAATCAGCTGGACTCTCACAACGAACACACTTTTACTAAATGACATTACGTCGATAGTATGCATGATACATAATTATGTAAACATAAATTGACACCGGTATGTAGCAGTTTTGTCTCTCGTCACAGTTTGAGTTACCCTTGTCCCTGTCCCGTTTTAAAAATCTGGTTACTCACCTTCTCACAGCAAGACCTCCAATCAACTTGTATCGGAGAGATTCTGCCTGAGCAATGGCACACAAGCCTCGGGTTGCAACCTTCTCTGCATATAATTCAAGTGAATGCTCTGGGAAATTGAATCGCTTTTGAACTACAGATGTAAGCTCACGAATTCTCCTTCCCTTTTCACCGAGCACACTTTGGGTTCTTGTGGCCATAATGATGATCTCTGTGCGAGTAGGTGTGACTCGAACCTCAACACCAGAATATCCATCTTCGGCAAGCTCTCTGGTCAAAAACTCGTTGAGCTCAGCCTTAAAGACTCCGTCACCAACGAACTAAAGGGGAAAATGGAAAAAATTAGAACGTGTTTTTATTACCATATTCCGGCTTTGACGTGGTAAACACAAGGAAAGTGTCACATGTATCCATGTTAATCCATTGAATAATCAATATATTATTAACACTGCATATTTTTTTTCGTTACTTCAATTATCTAAGAATATTAAAATATAACAATAATGTAATTTTCAATCAAACTTCACATAAAAAATAAATAATATACCTTTCGTTTCTTTGAAACTTGGGCTGCCATGTTTCTTTCTGGCAGAAAGATTTTAGCAGGGTGGCCAACACAATAAATTATAGACTTCAAATCGATTCAACTTTTGGCGTTTTGGCGGCTTCGGAACGATTTTTATTTCTTAAAGAAACACTTTATCAATAAAATATATAAATACAAGTAACAAACTGTTTATAATTATTTTTAATTAAGCTGCCAAAAAAAATATTTTTTCTATCCATGCATACAATTATGTTGGTCACGTTTTCTACCGCGAAAGTAAATAAAAGTTTGATAGTTAAAATATTTCATCCTCTTGCCAAGAGATGTAGTTCAATCACTGAAAAATCATTAGAGGCAACTTTACGCTTTTATGCAAATTACTTTAAATTAATAATATACCTAAATCTAAATATCTTTTAAGAATCCAATGTACTATTTCAGATGAAAATAAATTTGTGCACTGTTTGTCAAAATATATAATATAAATGAATTAATCTAAGACATACGTGTACTGCGTACGCCAAAGCACAATTATGCAGGGACCGGAACCGGTTCCGGTTCTAAGAACCGCTTTTTATGAGGCGGTTCCGAGAACCGGTTGCAAAGAACCACTTTTTTGGAAGCGGTTCTGGGAATCGGTTCTTAAGAACCGCCTCTTGAGAACCGGTTCTGGGAACCGATACTTAAGAACCGCTTTTTCAGATCCGGTTCTGGGAACCGGTTCCTAAGAACCGCCTTTTTGAGAACCGGCTCGTAGAACCGGTTCTCAAAAATTAAAATATTTTAAAGATCTAATATAACGTATAAAAAGTAACTTTTGACTAACTATATAATTACTATTTACTATAGTGCTTTAAAATACGTATTTTAACATTTTACACATCCAAAAATATAATAATTTTAATTTTTTTCTTGCTTGGTTATTATTAGAAATTATTATTTTTCAAGAACCGGAAACGGTTCCTGGAACCGCTCACAACCGCTCTTTTTGAAGCGGTTCCAAGAACCGGTTCTGGGAACCGGTTCTAAAGAACCGTCTTTTGAGAGCCGGTACTGGGAACCGGTTCTTAAGAACCGCCATTTTAGAACCGGTTCTGGGAACCGGTTCCAAAGTACTGCTCATTGAGAGCCGCTTTTCAAGAACCGCGTGTCTCGGAACCGCGGTACTTAAGAACTGCAAATACTAGAGGCGGTTCCGGTCCCTGCAATTAAGTGCACGTTTAGGGTGTATGCGCATACGTCACACTGCATGCGCTTCGACGCCATACTCTAGAGCAATAAAAAACATTGCTCAGCAAAGTAAAAACGTGGCTTTGGGCTGTAAGCTGCAACCTCTAGTTAAACCTTAGTTATCTTTTTTTAATTGTTGCAACAATCAAAATAACAACTTAACTACGGTTTAACTAGTTAGTTAGCGTTGCAGCTTACGGGGCCTTGTGTTATTTTCTTTGGAAAAGTATTTAATTTTTGTAATTGTTATTTTCTTGGGAAATCTCTATATATATATAATTCAATTTGAACCTGTTAAGCCTATGTGATAGCGGTCCTTTAACCTCTATGGCAATTTTCTAACGCAGCGATAAAGTTTGGATCGTGCTAACTTATTTAAACCTTGTTCACAACAAGCTTTTTCTAATAGACAAAATTAATTTCATATAATCAGGACACGGCACTGGCAAAGGTCATCATTAGTTTTATGTTAATTTTGGCCTGGTATTGGGCTTTTACCATTTTAAATTGAGGGTTTTGATTTTTGAATTTATCGCTTCAGAATTGTTAAAACAGTAAAACACGTCCATCATCAAAAAGTAAAAAGCACAAAGTATTTAGGACGTGAACGAGCCCCAGTAAAAGGAACAAGGTGAAAAATGTGCTCGCAAAGTTGACTCCAAATGAGGGTCTGCAACCCCATGGGTTCTACCAGAAAATTTCAGTTTCTAAAAGCTAAATTTCTAAAATAGTGATCAAAATGATATTTTATTACCATATTTGAAATATTAACAATGAGAAACTGAAATTTCTGATAGAACCCATATCCTCAATTGGAGTCGACTTTGAGCGTGTATTTTACCTTCTTCCTTTTGCTGAGGCTCGTTCACGTCCTAAATACTTTTTGAGTTGTGCTTTTTACTTTATGATGATATGAGATTTAAAGTGTTTTAACAATTTTGAAACCAGAAATTCAAAAAAAAAAAAAACTCAATTTAGCATGGTAAGCTCTATACCAGGCCAAAATTAACATAAAACTAATGATGACCTTTGCCAGTGATCAACCTGATGACCTTTGCAAGTGACAAGTGCTGATTATGTGAAGTTGCCTATTATTTGATCAAAATAGCGTGAATTCTTACGGAATGTACTCACTTAATAATTACAGTCAGAAAAGACTTATTGTGAACCAGGCATTTATACGCTATCGTATAAGAGCGGGATAAGAAGTGCGATAAGAAGTGACTGCTGTTCTAAAAGGCTTAACGCAGCATCTATGCTCTAAAATATATTGCTAAGTATTTTTAAACTGACAAAACATGTCATTTTTCCATATCAGCCCATGTTAATTTAGTGCTGACATGACGTCGACTTTTATATGAATACATGAAACCATATACACAGGACTATATGATAATAAACTTTCAAAAACTTGCACGTTATTTTCATCTAAAAAACACGCATTGCATTTAAATAATACATTTATAATCACTATCGTGCGTATACGCTACCTCATACATAAATGTCATTTCTACTGTACATAGGTAATTGTTGTAATGAATATAGAATGCTCTGCTGAGTTTCGACTTTCGATCTTCATCATTGCACGCACCTTCTAATATGCCTTGCAGTCACTAACTTAACAAATATTTTACATATTTATTATTCCTTAAATATTAAATAATATACATGCTATTTAATGTATATCATACTAGTAGTATAAAATTGAGAGTTCTGGGTCTGGCGACCGCCTCTCGGAGCATGTGAAGCACAATGTGCACCAAAAATGTGCAAAATGTGCAAAAATGTGCTGACACATTCTCTCAAACCCAGAAATCCTATGTAAACGTATAGAAAGAGTGGGGGATGTGCGATGGGAGGAGCTAAGATGATGTGCGCGAGTGGATTATGGAAGGGGAAAAGTGGGGGGGGGGTATAGGGAGAAGCGTATGTAAATTTTAAAGGAGGAGAGGATGAAGAGACGAAGTCAGAGAGCCAATGACATCAGTAGGACTTTGAGACTAGTGAAAAAGTAGGGTTAAACCACCAATAAGTATTAAAATTGGTCCCCCGATAGATTTAAGGGTGCCACCCTTGCAAATTAAAGTTCTGCGATTTGTATGCAGTCAACGACGTTACCAGGGTAACTTGACCTGCTGAAGATGAAAAAGAGTACCAAAATCGCTAAAATTGACCCCCTGATCAATTAAAGGGTGCAACCCTTGAAAATTAAAGTTCTGCGATTTGTATGCAATAAACGACGTTACCAGGGTAACCTGGCCTGCTGGAGATGAAAAAGACCACGAAAGATGTTAAAATTGACCTTCTTGACTAATTTAAGGGTGCTACCCCTGCAAGTTAAAGTTATGCAATTTGAGTGAATTCAACGATATTACAAGGGTAATTTGACCCATTAAAGACGATGATGACTATTAAAAATGTCAAAACTATCCCCCTGACTAATTTAGGGGTGCCACCCTTGCAAATAAATGATCTCTAAATAAAACACTTTAAAATACTTTATCAGGGTATTTTGACTTGCTAAAGATGATGGTGACTACCAAACATGCCAAAAATAAACTCCAGACTGATTTAAGGGTCCCACCCCGGCAAATAAAAGTTTTCCGATTTGAATGCATTCAACGACGTAACCGGGGTAACTTGACCTACCAAAGACTATGATGACTACCAAACATGTCAAAATTGTCCCCCAGTCGGATTTAAGGGTCGCACCCCTGCAAAATAAAGTTTTCCGATTTTAACACATTTAACAACTTTACAAGAGTAACTTGACATGCTCAAGATGATGATGACCACCAAACATGCTAAAATTGGCCCCCAGACTGAATTAAGGGTCCCACCCCTGCAAGTTAAATTTCACCGATTTTAACAATTTCAACGACGTTACCGGAGTAATTAAACTTGTAGAAGATGATGGTGACCACAAAACATCCCAACATTGGCCCCCAGACTGATTTAAGGGTCCCACCCCTGCAAAATAATGTTCTCCGATTAAAACACTTTCAACGACTTTACTAGGGTAACTCGACTTGCTTAAGATGACGGTGACTACCAAACATGCCAAAATTGACCCCCAGATTTATTTAAGGGTCCCACCCCTGCAAATTGAAGTTTTCCGATTTGAACGCATTCAATGACGTTATCGGGGTAACTTGACCTACCAAGGATGATGGTGATTAGAAAACATGTGAAAATTGGCCCCAAGACTGATTTAAGGGTCGCAACCCTGCAAACTAAAGTTTTCCAATTTGAACATATTCAACGAAGTTACCGGGTAACTTGACGTACCAATTACGATTGTGACCGATTCGGAAGAGAATGTGTAAGCACAATGTGCACCAAAATGTGCAAAATGTGTTGGCACATTCTCTTTAACCCAGAAAGCTCATGCTAAGGGGTTGCAGTGCCTTTTCTACTCATGTTGAAAAAGCATTTTTTACATACAGAAACGTTTCCCTGTAGAAATGGACATACCAGGTTATAGATGGATAGATAATGCTTCAGTTGTAAAAAAATTAAATTTCTTGCCCCTACCATTTAGTCATTAGATCTGTCGAAAATCAAAATAAGGTATCTCCCATAAGAATAACATTAGCACAGTTTTGTGTTTTTTATTTACGGTGGCTATACCAACTTCATGTACACCAAAATGCACAGTTCAATAGAACTTACAAAACTGAACAATAATAAATCAAAGTTTTAACTCTATTTTTTAACATTTCGCCTAATTATGTGTTTAATTACTTTTCTTTGTTGCGTAATGTTAATTTTAATTGCTAGGGGATCAACAGATGTCACTGATATGACTGTTTTTTGACAAAAAGTGCAATTTTACTGCACTTCTTCAAAAATTTAGAAATGACGAAGATAGCCAAAGCATTAAAGAGGCGATGCCGTCTTTTCCCCCTCATTGCTCTTTGGATTTTAGAAAAGGTTGCAAGAACCTCACACCAATAACCGCTTATGTATAGTAAAAATGAAAAAGAAGTTTTTATTTTATTTAGTGATTTAATTTTGTTGCCTATATTTGAGGTATTTATATGTATCTTCTTGTAATTACTGCAAGAAATAATGCATTTTTAAAAACCACACTTCAAAATTTATACATAAATTATAGTACATATACGTATATAACAACTTTTACTATCACAACTATTAAAAATTATATTTATTTAAAAATATGTAATAAATATTAAAATATAGTTATGTACAATTTGAATTTATTTACAATTTACATGCATTATGAATACACGGAGTGCATCACGACCACAATGCAATATATTTCGTAGCTTCCAACTCAAAGAATTCAAGTTTGAAATTTGAGATAACTTGATCTAATGAGGGAGCGAGGCAACCGGAAGGGCATTTTATTGTATTCACAGCATGAAACCACAAAAGTAATAAAAATTCAATCGAAATATTAATTTTTTTAAATATTAATCATGGATTTAATTTTATCATTTATTAAATAGTTTTAGAAAAAAATACCTTTTATTACCGTTTCATTCAAGATTCTACGATAATTAGAAGTCAAGTAATGGTTTCAAAATTTTCACCCCCTCCTCCTCAGTTGCACAAGGTGCGTGCAGATTGAGTTTACCGAGCTGTGCCGAAGATGCCAGCAACTCCTTGCACATCCCACGCATAGAAAAAAATGCATCGGGGTTGCAGAGCAACCTCAAGTACATGTATGCTCTAAGACGACTTGGCTCATACTAAATTTTTGCCTGCTTGCTTGCTGTTAGAAAAGGCACTGCATCCCCTTAACGTATAGAAAGAATTTTAACACATTTAACAACTTGACAAGAGTAACTTGACATGCTCAATATGATGGTGACCACCAAACATGCTAAAATTGCCCCCAGACTGAATTAAGGGTCCCAACCCTGCAAATTATTGCTCTCCGATTAAAACACTTTCAACGACTTAACTGGAGTAACTTGACATGCTAAAGATGATGGTGACTACAAAATATGTGGAAATGAACCCCAAGTTTTATTTAAGGGTCCAACCCCTGAAAATTCAAGTTTTCCGATTTGAACATATTTAACGACATTATGGAGTAATAAGACTTGCTAAATATGATGGTGACTACCAAATATGAAAAAATGACCCCAAGACAGCATTTAGGGTCCCAGCCCTGCAACTTTAAGTCTTTCAATTTTAACGCATTCAACAACGTTACCGGGGTAACTTGACTTGCTAAAGATGACAGTGAACACCAAAAATGTTAAAACTAAAGCCTTGGCAGATTTAAGGGTTGCACCCCTGAGAATTAAAGTGCTCCAATTTTGACGCATTCAGAGACGTTACCTAGGCTTCTTGATCCACCAAAGACGATCATGACCACCAAAAATGTAAAAAAAATATAATTTTAAAAAACCCGCTTATAAAGTTTGCAAAAGACGAACGCAAGTGTCTTCTAGGGGGCGTTGTAGGCACTTTTTAGAGTGGAATTATCACTGAAATTTAATTAATAAATGTAAATATTGACTTTAGTGAAATCTAATATTTATACTTTTTCTAAAAATGTGCTTAAACAGGGTCTTAACTTTATGGAAACTTCCTCATTAGTGGGTAATATTTTCATGAATTATAATTGTTGATTGAGGCAGTACGTGACTGACTGATCGGGAATAGTTAGAAGAAGTTTCACAATAATTCTTTCTCCTGTATCTACAATAAACAAATTAAATACTATAATTAATGAATAACTAAAATTGAATGAATTAAAATTGTATTTGTAGTTTAGAAAAAAGTTTAAATATTGTTTTTAAAATTATCAAAAAGGGTATATTTTTATTAAAAATATGGTCCTTAAGTTTGAATTTTTACATTTAAACTGTTATTTGCATCAAAGTAGAATAACTCAAATATTTGATCATGTTTTTAACACTAGTAAATTTTTAAAAAAATTTATTTTTACTTCATGTTAATTTTATATTACATGAGTGCTTGTTTTGTTGATCAAAATAGAATGCTTGGTTAGTTTTTTCTTCTAAGTTACATTCAACAGATTTATATAAAGTGATCTAGCTAATATATTACATTAAAAAAGAACAAATCTGAAGGTTTTATTGAGATCTATAAGCAAGTGTGCTTAAATATTACATATTGTGTGTCCCTCTCTTATGTTGCTTACTTCTCCACTCCATTATTCTATTCCGCTTTAGTGTGGTAAGTAACTATTTATACCGTTTTGTTTTAAAATTTATGCGTTATGGATCTCAATATTATACTTTTAATAAAATTAAATAATTTTACTGAACCTAAAAGCACAACAGCAGATTTTTAACAAAGGAGAGGACCGCTAAATATAAAATTAGCCCGAACTATTGCTAAAATTTTACTTCTAATCTAATCAAACATATGCAAATACGATTAAATTTGTAAGATACTTTTAAGTAAGCATGTAAATGAGATAATTTCAATAATACAGTATACTTTTAAAAGTTGCATATTACATATATTTTTAAAATATTTTTGAAAAACTTTTTATGTGGACCAAAAAAATCCTTCTTTTTTTGAATTCACGAATTTTTATTTGATACTAAAGTATTTTTTGGATAAATAAATAACTAAGATAAAGTTATTGTGGTTGTTTTTTTCAAAATCTTCAGATGCATTGTATATTATACATTACTTTTGGAAGGGAGAAAAAAAGTAGTAGGGGTAGAATAGAAAAAAAAGGGTGGGGAATGGAATATAAAAGTCTCCGTGCTACTTTTTTAGACATCAGTACATGTTTTGGCTTGCTCTCAGTTAACTTCGGTCAGTGTATGAAAGCATGGAGTTTCATCATAATAACAATCCTGGTTTAGAGGATCATGCTTATGATTCGTCAGACACAGAACAAGTTGCACAATGGGATCAAGGAAGCGTAGCTGATGTACTTGCGAGACGTCATTTACCAGGTGCAGAATTCGCCGAGCCACTCACCAGAGTGATAGTGCTAAAATCTAGACATGCAGTGGATATACCTGCAAGTGCTATACTACAAGGAAAATTTATTCACCCCAGATTTCCTGGCTTAATATTACTTCAAGAACGAATAAAAACTTTTGATACATGGCCTAAACAGATAAAACAACGTCCTGAACAACTAGCTGCTGCAGGGTTCTACTACAGTGGTCAAGGTGATGTGGTCATCTGTCATCATTGTGGAATACATATACATATGTGGGAACCAGACGATGATATCGTACACGAACATTTACATTGGTCCGAGGATATGGAGAATCCGTGTGAATACATACAACGTGTGAAAGATATAACCAGTGAAAGATGTGACTTACAATGTTGTAGCCATGATAAAGTTTTTGAAGATAGCCAAGAACAAGTGATAGACATAGATGAAACTAACCCTCTCATATGTACTATTTGTTTATTTAAAAAACTTGAAATCGTTTATCTACCATGTAGACACGTAGCATCCTGTGTCAAGTGTGCTCTGAACTTGAAAAACTGTCCTATGTGCAGAACTAAAATAGAATCATTTATACATGTCTATCTACCTTAGTTTTTCATATTGTGTTTATATAAATTGATTTAAAACTCTTTCCGTGTATAAAAAAAAACTATAGTACATAATAAATAAATATTTTTAAATGTAAAACGTCTAGTTTTATTTATTAATTTTTTAAATACTATTTATTTTGCAACTACATATAATAATATGCTACTTAAAAAGCTAAGACCAACATATTGTAAGTAACTTATATAGCAACTTTAGTCCGTGAATTAAAATCAATTGATTCATGATGTAAATTAAAACCAAGTTTTTGTGCTGCTCTCAAAAAAGCAAATTAAATGTCACTATTTTGTTGACAAAGTTTCTTACTATCACAGACTCTCAAACCATTCTAGAATAACCAATATAGATTCATAAACTCATTAATTAATGTATTGAATAAAGAACTTAATAGGATAGAAGACTACAAGTGACTTTAACATTAGCAGTGAAAACTTTCACTTATCAATGTTTCACAATTATAATGCAAACATTACATTTCACACTTTTATACTTCTTTTATTCTTAACTTTCGCATTCTTTTCTCATCTGTTGTTGCATATAGTTGAATTATCTATATTTATAGTAAAATAAAATGCGTTATATATATATCTATGTATCATATTTTCTTTTAATTAAAATTTAATTATTTTACTTAAGGAGTTAATGTGCGGCTGATAACTCACAAACTGAATGATCGCAAAATATAAATTATAATATGTATACGTAAAAATAAAATGTTATTTAAAATCAGTGATATCAAATCAATTCAGAAATTATGAAATATTAAAGTAATTTGACTTTTCAAGATAAAATAAATAAGACAAAAATACAAAAACAAATACAATGTTGGAAGGAATATAATTATAACATAAAAAACTTTAAAATGACATACAAAATACTTATAATTAAAACTTCGTTTAATTTTTTTTTAAAACAATAAAAACAAATTATTATTTAAGTAGAAAGTTTAAAAAAAGTATCAATAATATTAACAATATTTATTTGCAGAAAAGAGCAGCAGAAAAATAAAATAAAAACAAAATCATTGAAAGCAGGGAAATAATATTTTGTGTCATTTATTTCAGATAAACCGAACATTTGAAAACATTTTTTGACCATATTGACAACCATTGAAATATTAAAAATATGAAGAATAATATCCATGTGGTCGTACAAGTATTCCCGCCATGTAAAAATACCCTAATAGGATTTTAAAAAAACTTTCATAATCTAAGCTTGAATGATAGATAGAAAATGTAAAGAATAATAAAACAAATAGTTCAAAAGACATACAAATTATGAGTAAAAAAGTTAATATTTATACAGATTCTTTGTTTAATGTTGTTTCAAGCATTTAAAAAAAATTATAAAATCTGAAATACTTGTACAGAAATATAAAACTATAGAAAAATGGTTTAAAATCTAAGCTTTATTAATGAATAGGAATAATTAATAGTAAATGTGCCGTGTTTTTTACTTACATATCGCGCAAAAGTGTGGGGTCAAAATATTTTGAATTCACGTAAAAAATTAAAAGAATTGTAGTATTTAAAAAGTTAAAAGAATAATTAAATAATATTTTTGTGAATAAACTTGGCAACGCCGCAAAGCTTCATGGCTGTAAACGACCCACAAACTTCATGAACCACCCCCCCCCCCTTTCTCAAAGTGCACCCCGCCGCCGCCGCCCGTCGCCGCAACCCGTCGCCACCGCCCGCTACCGGAACAAAGTTTTTCGCGTCTGTTCTAAGTTTTGAAACGCGGCCGGTATAAAATATTTCCGGTTCCCGCGCCGGATAAAAGTTTTGAGACGCGGCCGATATAAAATATTTTCGCGTCGGTTCTAAGTTTTTAGACGCGGCCGGTATAAAATATTTCCGGTTCCCGCGCCGGATAAAAGTTTTGATACGCGGCCGAAATAAAATATTTTCGCGTCGGTTCTAAGTTTTTAAACGCAGCCGGTATAAAATATTTCCGGTTCCCGCGCCGGATAAAAGTTTTGAGACGCGGCCGGTATAAAGTATCCCCGCGCTGGAGCAAAAATTTTTGTACCGGTGGTGGGCGGTGGCGACGGGTTGCGGCGACGGGCGGCGGCGGCGGGGTGCACTTTGAGAAAGGGGGGGGGGGGTGGTTCATGAAGTTTGTGGGTCGTTTACAGCCATGAAGCTTTGCGGCGTTGCCAAGTTTATTCACAAAAATATTATTTAATTATTCTTTTAACTTTTTAAATACTACAATTCTTTTAATTTTTTACGTGAATTCAAAATATTTTGACCCCACACTTTTGCGCGATATGTAAGTAAAAAACACGGCACATTTACTATTAATTATTCCTATTCATTAATAAAGCTTAGATTTTAAACCATTTTTCTATAGTTTTATATTTCTGTACAAGTATTTCAGATTTTATAATTTTTTTTAAATGCTTGAAACAACATTAAACAAAGAATCTGTATAAATATTAACTTTTTTACTCATAATTTGTATGTCTTTTGAACTATTTGTTTTATTATTCTTTACATTTTCTATCTATCATTCAAGCTTAGATTATGAAAGTTTTTTTAAAATCCTATTAGGGTATTTTTACATGGCGGGAATACTTGTACGACCACATGGATATTATTCTTCATATTTTTAATATTTCAATGGTTGTCAATATGGTCAAAAAATGTTTTCAAATGTTCGGTTTATCTGAAATAAATGACACAAAATATTATTTCCCTGCTTTCAATGATTTTGTTTTTATTTTATTTTTCTGCTGCTCTTTTCTGCAAATAAATATTGTTAATATTATTGATACTTTTTTTAAACTTTCTACTTAAATAATAATTTGTTTTTATTGTTTTAAAAAAAAATTAAACGAAGTTTTAATTATAAGTATTTTGTATGTCATTTTAAAGTTTTTTATGTTATAATTATATTCCTTCCAACATTGTATTTGTTTTTGTATTTTTGTCTTATTTATTTTATCTTGAAAAGTCAAATTACTTTAATATTTCATAATTTCTGAATTGATTTGATATCACTGATTTTAAATAACATTTTATTTTTACGTATACATATTATAATTTATATTTTGCGATCATTCAGTTTGTGAGTTATCAGCCGCACATTAACTCCTTAAGTAAAATAATTAAATTTTAATTAAAAGAAAATATGATACATAGATATATATATAACGCATTTTATTTTACTATAAATATAGATAATTCAACTATATGCAACAACAGATGAGAAAAGAATGCGAAAGTTAAGAATAAAAGAAGTATAAAAGTGTGAAATGTAATGTTTGCATTATAATTGTGAAACATTGATAAGTGAAAGTTTTCACTGCTAATGTTAAAGTCACTTGTAGTCTTCTATCCTATTAAGTTCTTTATTCAATACATTAATTAATGAGTTTATGAATCTATATTGGTTATTCTAGAATGGTTTGAGAGTCTGTGATAGTAAGAAACTTTGTCAACAAAATAGTGACATTTAATTTGCTTTTTTGAGAGCAGCACAAAAACTTGGTTTTAATTTACATCATGAATCAATTGATTTTAATTCACGGACTAAAGTTGCTATATAAGTTACTTACAATATGTTGGTCTTAGCTTTTTAAGTAGCATATTATTATATGTAGTTGCAAAATAAATAGTATTTAAAAAATTAATAAATAAAACTAGACGTTTTACATTTAAAAATATTTATTTATTATGTACTATAGTTTTTTTTTATACACGGAAAGAGTTTTAAATCAATTTATATAAACACAATATGAAAAACTAAGGTAGATAGACATGTATAAATGATTCTATTTTAGTTCTGCACATAGGACAGTTTTTCAAGTTCAGAGCACACTTGACACAGGATGCTACGTGTCTACATGGTAGATAAACGATTTCAAGTTTTTTAAATAAACAAATAGTACATATGAGAGGGTTAGTTTCATCTATGTCTATCACTTGTTCTTGGCTATCTTCAAAAACTTTATCATGGCTACAACATTGTAAGTCACATCTTTCACTGGTTATATCTTTCACACGTTGTATGTATTCACACGGATTCTCCATATCCTCGGACCAATGTAAATGTTCGTGTACGATATCATCGTCTGGTTCCCACATATGTATATGTATTCCACAATGATGACAGATGACCACATCACCTTGACCACTGTAGTAGAACCCTGCAGCAGCTAGTTGTTCAGGACGTTGTTTTATCTGTTTAGGCCATGTATCAAAAGTTTTTATTCGTTCTTGAAGTAATATTAAGCCAGGAAATCTGGGGTGAATAAATTTTCCTTGTAGTATAGCACTTGCAGGTATATCCACTGCATGTCTAGATTTTAGCACTATCACTCTGGTGAGTGGCTCGGCGAATTCTGCACCTGGTAAATGACGTCTCGCAAGTACATCAGCTACGCTTCCTTGATCCCATTGTGCAACTTGTTCTGTGTCTGACGAATCATAAGCATGATCCTCTAAACCAGGATTGTTATTATGATGAAACTCCATGCTTTCATACACTGACCGAAGTTAACTGAGAGCAAGCCAAAACATGTACTGATGTCTAAAAAAGTAGCACGGAGACTTTTATATTCCATTCCCCACCCTTTTTTTTCTATTCTACCCCTACTACTTTTTTTCTCCCTTCCAAAAGTAATGTATAATATACAATGCATCTGAAGATTTTGAAAAAAACAACCACAATAACTTTATCTTAGTTATTTATTTATCCAAAAAATACTTTAGTATCAAATAAAAATTCGTGAATTCAAAAAAAGAAGGATTTTTTTGGTCCACATAAAAAGTTTTTCAAAAATATTTTAAAAATATATGTAATATGCAACTTTTAAAAGTATACTGTATTATTGAAATTATCTCATTTACATGCTTACTTAAAAGTATCTTACAAATTTAATCGTATTTGCATATGTTTGATTAGATTAGAAGTAAAATTTTAGCAATAGTTCGGGCTAATTTTATATTTAGCGGTCCTCTCCTTTGTTAAAAATCTGCTGTTGTGCTTTTAGGTTCAGTAAAATTATTTAATTTTATTAAAAGTATAATATTGAGATCCATAACGCATAAATTTTAAAACAAAACGGTATAAATAGTTACTTACCACACTAAAGCGGAATAGAATAATGGAGTGGAGAAGTAAGCAACATAAGAGAGGGACACACAATATGTAATATTTAAGCACACTTGCTTATAGATCTCAATAAAACCTTCAGATTTGTTCTTTTTTAATGTAATATATTAGCTAGATCACTTTATATAAATCTGTTGAATGTAACTTAGAAGAAAAAACTAACCAAGCATTCTATTTTGATCAACAAAACAAGCACTCATGTAATATAAAATTAACATGAAGTAAAAATAAATTTTTTTAAAAATTTACTAGTGTTAAAAACATGATCAAATATTTGAGTTATTCTACTTTGATGCAAATAACAGTTTAAATGTAAAAATTCAAACTTAAGGACCATATTTTTAATAAAAATATACCCTTTTTGATAATTTTAAAAACAATATTTAAACTTTTTTCTAAACTACAAATACAATTTTAATTCATTCAATTTTAGTTATTCATTAATTATAGTATTTAATTTGTTTATTGTAGATACAGGAGAAAGAATTATTGTGAAACTTCTTCTAACTATTCCCGATCAGTCAGTCACGTACTGCCTCAATCAACAATTATAATTCATGAAAATATTACCCACTAATGAGGAAGTTTCCATAAAGTTAAGACCCTGTTTAAGCACATTTTTAGAAAAAGTATAAATATTAGATTTCACTAAAGTCAATATTTACATTTATTAATTAAATTTCAGTGATAATTCCACTCTAAAAAGTGCCTACAACGCCCCCTAGAAGACACTTGCGTTCGTCTTTTGCAAACTTTATAAGCGGGTTTTTTAAAATTATATTTTTTTTACATTTTTGGTGGTCATGATCGTCTTTGGTGGATCAAGAAGCCTAGGTAACGTCTCTGAATGCGTCAAAATTGGAGCACTTTAATTCTCAGGGGTGCAACCCTTAAATCTGCCAAGGCTTTAGTTTTAACATTTTTGGTGTTCACTGTCATCTTTAGCAAGTCAAGTTACCCCGGTAACGTTGTTGAATGCGTTAAAATTGAAAGACTTAAAGTTGCAGGGCTGGGACCCTAAATGCTGTCTTGGGGTCATTTTTTCATATTTGGTAGTCACCATCATATTTAGCAAGTCTTATTACTCCATAATGTCGTTAAATATGTTCAAATCGGAAAACTTGAATTTTCAGGGGTTGGACCCTTAAATAAAACTTGGGGTTCATTTCCACATATTTTGTAGTCACCATCATCTTTAGCATGTCAAGTTACTCCAGTTAAGTCGTTGAAAGTGTTTTAATCGGAGAGCAATAATTTGCAGGGTTGGGACCCTTAATTCAGTCTGGGGGCAATTTTAGCATGTTTGGTGGTCACCATCATATTGAGCATGTCAAGTTACTCTTGTCAAGTTGTTAAATGTGTTAAAATTCTTTCTATACGTTAAGGGGATGCAGTGCCTTTTCTAACAGCAAGCAAGCAGGCAAAAATTTAGTATGAGCCAAGTCGTCTTAGAGCATACATGTACTTGAGGTTGCTCTGCAACCCCGATGCATTTTTTTCTATGCGTGGGATGTGCAAGGAGTTGCTGGCATCTTCGGCACAGCTCGGTAAACTCAATCTGCACGCACCTTGTGCAACTGAGGAGGAGGGGGTGAAAATTTTGAAACCATTACTTGACTTCTAATTATCGTAGAATCTTGAATGAAACGGTAATAAAAGGTATTTTTTTCTAAAACTATTTAATAAATGATAAAATTAAATCCATGATTAATATTTAAAAAAATTAATATTTCGATTGAATTTTTATTACTTTTGTGGTTTCATGCTGTGAATACAATAAAATGCCCTTCCGGTTGCCTCGCTCCCTCATTAGATCAAGTTATCTCAAATTTCAAACTTGAATTCTTTGAGTTGGAAGCTACGAAATATATTGCATTGTGGTCGTGATGCACTCCGTGTATTCATAATGCATGTAAATTGTAAATAAATTCAAATTGTACATAACTATATTTTAATATTTATTACATATTTTTAAATAAATATAATTTTTAATAGTTGTGATAGTAAAAGTTGTTATATACGTATATGTACTATAATTTATGTATAAATTTTGAAGTGTGGTTTTTAAAAATGCATTATTTCTTGCAGTAATTACAAGAAGATACATATAAATACCTCAAATATAGGCAACAAAATTAAATCACTAAATAAAATAAAAACTTCTTTTTCATTTTTACTATACATAAGCGGTTATTGGTGTGAGGTTCTTGCAACCTTTTCTAAAATCCAAAGAGCAATGAGGGGGAAAAGACGGCATCGCCTCTTTAATGCTTTGGCTATCTTCGTCATTTCTAAATTTTTGAAGAAGTGCAGTAAAATTGCACTTTTTGTCAAAAAACAGTCATATCAGTGACATCTGTTGATCCCCTAGCAATTAAAATTAACATTACGCAACAAAGAAAAGTAATTAAACACATAATTAGGCGAAATGTTAAAAAATAGAGTTAAAACTTTGATTTATTATTGTTCAGTTTTGTAAGTTCTATTGAACTGTGCATTTTGGTGTACATGAAGTTGGTATAGCCACCGTAAATAAAAAACACAAAACTGTGCTAATGTTATTCTTATGGGAGATACCTTATTTTGATTTTCGACAGATCTAATGACTAAATGGTAGGGGCAAGAAATTTAATTTTTTTACAACTGAAGCATTATCTATCCATCTATAACCTGGTATGTCCATTTCTACAGGGAAACGTTTCTGTATGTAAAAAATGCTTTTTCAACATGAGTAGAAAAGGCACTGCAACCCCTTAGCATGAGCTTTCTGGGTTAAAGAGAATGTGCCAACACATTTTGCACATTTTGGTGCACATTGTGCTTACACATTCTCTTCCGAATCGGTCACAATCGTAATTGGTACGTCAAGTTACCCGGTAACTTCGTTGAATATGTTCAAATTGGAAAACTTTAGTTTGCAGGGTTGCGACCCTTAAATCAGTCTTGGGGCCAATTTTCACATGTTTTCTAATCACCATCATCCTTGGTAGGTCAAGTTACCCCGATAACGTCATTGAATGCGTTCAAATCGGAAAACTTCAATTTGCAGGGGTGGGACCCTTAAATAAATCTGGGGGTCAATTTTGGCATGTTTGGTAGTCACCGTCATCTTAAGCAAGTCGAGTTACCCTAGTAAAGTCGTTGAAAGTGTTTTAATCGGAGAACATTATTTTGCAGGGGTGGGACCCTTAAATCAGTCTGGGGGCCAATGTTGGGATGTTTTGTGGTCACCATCATCTTCTACAAGTTTAATTACTCCGGTAACGTCGTTGAAATTGTTAAAATCGGTGAAATTTAACTTGCAGGGGTGGGACCCTTAATTCAGTCTGGGGGCCAATTTTAGCATGTTTGGTGGTCATCATCATCTTGAGCATGTCAAGTTACTCTTGTAAAGTTGTTAAATGTGTTAAAATCGGAAAACTTTATTTTGCAGGGGTGCGACCCTTAAATCCGACTGGGGGACAATTTTGACATGTTTGGTAGTCATCATAGTCTTTGGTAGGTCAAGTTACCCCGGTTACGTCGTTGAATGCATTCAAATCGGAAAACTTTTATTTGCCGGGGTGGGACCCTTAAATCAGTCTGGAGTTTATTTTTGGCATGTTTGGTAGTCACCATCATCTTTAGCAAGTCAAAATACCCTGATAAAGTATTTTAAAGTGTTTTATTTAGAGATCATTTATTTGCAAGGGTGGCACCCCTAAATTAGTCAGGGGGATAGTTTTGACATTTTTAATAGTCATCATCGTCTTTAATGGGTCAAATTACCCTTGTAATATCGTTGAATTCACTCAAATTGCATAACTTTAACTTGCAGGGGTAGCACCCTTAAATTAGTCAAGAAGGTCAATTTTAACATCTTTCGTGGTCTTTTTCATCTCCAGCAGGCCAGGTTACCCTGGTAACGTCGTTTATTGCATACAAATCGCAGAACTTTAATTTTCAAGGGTTGCACCCTTTAATTGATCAGGGGGTCAATTTTAGCGATTTTGGTACTCTTTTTCATCTTCAGCAGGTCAAGTTACCCTGGTAACGTCGTTGACTGCATACAAATCGCAGAACTTTAATTTGCAAGGGTGGCACCCTTAAATCTATCGGGGGACCAATTTTAATACTTATTGGTGGTTTAACCCTACTTTTTCACTAGTCTCAAAGTCCTACTGATGTCATTGGCTCTCTGACTTCGTCTCTTCATCCTCTCCTCCTTTAAAATTTACATACGCTTCTCCCTATACCCCCCCCCCCACTTTTCCCCTTCCATAATCCACTCGCGCACATCATCTTAGCTCCTCCCATCGCACATCCCCCACTCTTTCTATACGTTTACATAGGATTTCTGGGTTTGAGAGAATGTGTCAGCACATTTTTGCACATTTTGCACATTTTTGGTGCACATTGTGCTTCACATGCTCCGAGAGGCGGTCGCCAGACCCAGAACTCTCAATTTTATACTACTCATACTTATTACTGTAACAAGATAAATTATTTGAAGTCCATTATGGCAAAGTCCACTCCACGTACCAAGTCCAATATTTTAACATAACATTTATTTATTTATATATATATATATATATATATATATATATATATATATATATATATATATATATATATATATATATAATATTATAGTATTTTTATATATATATAATGAATGAAGAAACTTTGGTCTTACCTTCTAATTAAAGAACCTGATGGGCTTTACACTCGTTGATAGTTTACAGTATATTGAATTTTAACAGCGAGTGTAAAGCCCAGGGTCTTCAATTAGAAGGTAAGACCAAAGTTTCTTCATTCATCATGTCACCTCGCTCGAAATTCAATTTTTACATCAATTTAAACTATTATATATATATATATATATATATATATATATATATATATATAATATATATATATATATATATATATATATATATATATATATATATATATATATATATATATATATATATATATATATATATATATATATATATATATATATATATATATATATTAATCAATATAATACTTGATGCGAAAAAGCATGTTCAATCATTTAAAAAAATGTCATTACAACCATAAGGTTTTGAATAAAGTGCTGGAGATATATTGTCTGAAAACGAGTCCACGTGAAAGTTTGCCAGCCAAAAATCGCACGTAGAGTGATGAAGACAGCGGCCGAAGTGTGAGGCAATCGCCAGAGATATTAAATTTCACCGTGCAGGCAATATGCATAAGGCGGCCGTCCCACACACTGACTAGGTGCCAGAGTTTTCTGTTTGTTGTGTTTATAGTGTTTTAATTTTTTTGTTGGCATCAGTAAAATCCGTAAAATCTCTCGCAAGCCTATTCTTGTTTAATGTTTAAATGCAAACGATAGTAAATTTCAATAGTTCTTTTTTCCATGTAAAAGTTAAATAAAATATATTTTTTAAATGAAAAAGATTTCAAACGCAATAACAAAAAAAGTAGAAACAATTTAGATTAAGGATATATGCATCTATGCATGAATTAAATTAATATTATTATAATTGTTGACAACCATAAATAAAATAGTTACAAAAACAAAGAGATATATTTATAAACTATTATAAAATTATTCATATAAAAACTAAAGTTTTGTCACTTAAGCAAAGAACAGTGTAAGTATAGATCGATTTTTATGTAGGAAATAACAATTTATCCATATCACATTTTACCATTAGTAATCTCATTGTACATACTGTACTCAGTCATAAATTTTTTTATTCTTTGGCCTTTTTTTTTTTTTTGTGTTTTTTGTTTTTTCTTTTTTTTCTTTGTTTTGTTTTCTTTGCTTGCCATATTGTGTTATTGTGCTACACCAATCCCAAGCCCAGTCAAGACATTGTCTTATGTTTTACTATAAGACAATAGAGTAAAATTTTATATGACACTTTAAAGTGTCGTCATTTTTAAAATTTTATTTTATAATCCGTAAGAAGAATGCGAATGTTTAATTTATCGTTCCTAGTGAAGTGGCTCACGAGTTCCTCACGGGTGTCTCGTTTACTGATGATCTTGACACACGCTATCAATGTCACGTTAATTAATTGCCTTTGCTGATGCGATTAAAGGTAAATATATATAGATCGTAAAAAAACAACTTTAAATCATTCTTCTATGCATTAGAAGAACTGTACTGAATATTTACTAAAACTGCAAAAAAAGAACTGCAAATTATACCAATGAAGCATTATATTGTTGGACGAAGAAAAAAAAAAGACGGAAAAAATACAGAAAATAAAGGAAAAAGAAGAATATTCAGATAAGAGAGCTTTGAGCTCATATCAGAGAGAATCGAAGCTAAAAATTCAGTAATTGCACTCTGTCATAATAGAATTACTGAGATAGTTAAAACAATAGTTTCAGAACAAAGCATGCATGCGTGTCGGCAAAGACGATCCAAGTTGAAGGAGAAGATTTTTTGGCGAACGTGGAGAATGAACGACGCGCCTGCGTGATCATACCCGCCCTCCACCGCTTCTCAGGGAAGCTTACTATGAGCGGAGCAAATTTAAACATCGGGGCCAGCCCTTCTCGCATTACCCTCCGCCCTCCATATATGGTCTGCATGGTCTCCAATATGGCCACCGCGCGCTTTATGTTGTATACTTTGAGCACCATTTGCCCACGAGACGTCGCTGCAAACAGCCAACACCAGGACAGCGGTCTAAAGCTTTTACATCTACAGTGTATCACATAGCTAGCCAGTCTCTAAACACTCACAGACTCAACTGGGCTAAATTTAGAAAAACATGTAGGAATATATTTTTTGTTGCATCTCATCGTATAGTATTTAACTTCGGATGAGGTTTATTTCAATCCTGAACTAAAAGGAACACCCACATGCTTCACCTTTTGTTCTAGCTCAGATCATTTTGCATATATTTTGATGAAATTGTTATGATGACTGTCAATAACATCAATCATATTTAATTTTATTACATCCAAGAGAGCAATATATCCAAATTCATAACATTTTTTAATCCCTAATAATAATAATAACATGCATATAACAACGTCCTATTTGATTACACAGTTTTATTGTATTTATTATTGTTTTACGAGAGAAAAATTGTGGATAAAATTTCAATTATTTTCAAATTAGAATAAGTATAATCAATTATAATCATTCACCTAATTGCATATTACACCTTTTGAATAAGTAAGGGAAAGCTTTCTCTGTACTTCATATACCCTCTCAAACCCTTTGTTTTACCCTTATGTAGTTCCTCCCTCAATTCTTTATTATTATTAGTATTATTTTGAAGGGCAGTGGGTAGGCGTTTTGAGTTTTATCTCAGCTCGTGTGATTATCTAAGCATAGAAAGGTCTCAAATCTCACACAAGACTTGTTAGCACTGAACAATATTTTTATGGTGCAATCAATTTAATTGCATATTAATTTATTTATTTAATACAAATTGCATGGAATAAAATTTATTACACAATGCAAATAATTTTTAATGTCTGTAAGCCGTTATAAATTAAATAAATAAAATAAAAACCTAAGAGGCAACACAAATGAAAAAGTATTTTTCTTAATTAACTATAACTCTTATTTAAATTTCTTAAAATAATTTACTTCATGTACATATTAATTGCAGTTTAAAGCTTTCATGTACAAAACAATTTGGATGCAACATGTGTGGCAGTTTGCCAGGGAATTCTTGTGCATTTAAATGATTTCTTTGCAAGTTGGCATAACAAGCATTCTAAAAAATATGTAGAACATATCATACCCTAAATAATCTTGGTAATTATTTAACTTCTTCCTAAAGCTTATTTGAAAATAGTTATCAGAAGCAAAGCGAAAGAAAGTCATACTTTTATTAAGCAAATAAGTATACTAAAAATAAGATATTAAACTATAGTACATTTAATTGTTAGGATAGTTGAAGCAGAAATTGCAATAATGAGCAATTTCCTCAAACACAAAATATTATAGCTTTATATGATTGTGTTTTATTTAAACAGAATTTCTTTCATTTAAAAATTCTATTCCTAATTTATTGTGACTTGGCTGGGAAAAACTTATTCTTTTGAAATTCTTATACTTACATTATTCCAAACTTTTTTTATTGTTTTATTATTATTATTTTATTTTCGTAATAAATAAGTTGTCTATAATGTATCGCTAATTTAATGTTCAAATATAGACAGGAACTTAGTTACGATACTCTGGTGTTACCTGAATCCTGAATCGATATATTATTATTGCAAAAGTGTGCAGGCAAGCAAGGCCGTATTGCTGCAAGCATGACCTCCTCCCCCCTCCCCCCCCCCCCCAGCTGGGAAACTCATGACCCCGGCAGCCACTGCGGCACTACACTCAACTCATATGGTATGGGGTAACCGGCAACTCCGCAACACGCAAATATAACTATTATTTCGCACCTCACGATTTAATTTGATGTTTCTTTTCGCACAGCTTGGAAGAATATAAACATATTTTATTTTTTAGCGTGTTTATCCAAAAGAAACAAAACTTAAGCTTATAATCATATATTTTAATTTTTAAGTTATGTTATATCCAAACAGTAAATGGTAAAAGACTTTTCATTTAATTATATATAAGTATAAAGGCTACCAACTTCATAAGTGTAGAATAGTAATTTTATTGTTGTATGAAAATATGTAACTGTACATAATTCCCAGCTGCTTAGGAATTATATAATATTCATTTTTATATAATAACAGTTAATATTCAAAATAAAACAAAAAAAAATTAATAATATTCAAAACGATGCAGTTGAAAAATTATAATGACAGAGGATAAAAGTAAGATTTTTTTTAAACATTTTTTTAAGTATTTGCATAAAGTATAAAAAAAATACATATAAAGAATATTATACTTTATCCGAATACTTTGACCCTAATTTAAAAATTGATTAAATTGATGCACTTATGTTTACCGCATACTCAAATTTGGAACATTTTACTGACTAAATTATCACGTCTTGCACAAAAAATTGATATGTGGTTGTAAAAAGATAAACTTTATTGATGTTATAATAAATATATAATTTATTTATTATTATTGTGTTAATTGTAAATAAGGACTAGACCAACGCTTGGTGTAATAATGTTATGTTATCTTTTGTCTTTTAGCAATGAGTCAAAGAAAATCAATAAAAAGAATAAAATAACAAAATAAATAAGAATAGGTTTTAGTTTTGAATCAATTTTAAAAAATATATATACAAAAGAATTTTTTACTTAAAATAGAAAATAAAGTAAAAATAGATCAATACATTATTGGTTGGTCATAGAACTTTTTGGTTTAACTATGCTTAGTGTTTTAATTACACTCAAGGATTTATCACCTTTTTTAACTTATTTATAATACTACGTGTAGTTAATTTGAATTGAGATTTAAATTTGCTTGAAATTTTTGTCAGCTTCAAATACTAATTAAACATCCACAAATATATTCATCCAAAAATAGTCATATTGAACTCTAAGCAAAGACGAGTGATTCATTGCGGCACATTGGATATAATAAAGTTTGGTCTTGAAAGTCAAAGTTATATAAAAATAAAAAGTGGAGTCATGAAGTTAGTATTGGCGCAACAATGCGCACGTGTTCTTGCAGAGGTGGTTGCAGAAAGTAACTCTATATTATGTTTGTTCTTTTGTTTGTTTTTTAATATGAAATAGTGATTAGTTTTTGTCTGAAAATGCAATTTATATTAATTCTGAATCGTTAAAGATTTTGATCTGTACATAATAGAATATTGCAAATAAAAACAGTTCATCACTCATTGATTGCATAATGCACTATGGATGACAGATTTTTTTTTTTTTTTTTTTTTTTTTGACGATATAAAAATAACTTGAATCATTCAAAAGCTATTGATGCAGTTTATAGGTCTTACAGGACCTAAAAGAGAGTAAAATAAGAGCTGTGCAAAAAAAAATAATAATAAAAAAGCAGGAAAAAAAAAAAAAAAAAAAAAAAAAGCAAGATCCTTATACGAAAAACACCAAAATGCAGTTTGTCCTTTTGCTTGGTAGTGCATTATTATTATTTTTTTATCAACTCAAACTTGATGCTAAGGCGCAACTTTATATAACTGCCCTAAACTGCCCTATGAAAAAAAAAAGTATGCACATAAACAACATAATGAACAGTATATAAATAACAGTATGTTATAATACTGCATAAAGTAAAAACTGAAATATTTATTGCATTAAAATTAAATAAAGATGCAATAACACTTTAAACAAAAATGATCATAATAAAATTTACTTTGACGAATAATATTTGTGTTATTGTTTTCAACTAAATTAAAAAATAAAAAGAAGACGAAGAAGAAAGATTGGGTTAAGTATAAAACTAATATCATTTTAAAGAATAATTATACAATTGAACCATGGCACTTGATATACTGTGATCTCCATGAACTTAGGCCGCCGGAAGTGCATAATTCAATGGTGTGGTTGCTAGGCAATACTGTAAATTGTCTTATGGGTGAAACCAAAAATTATTCACTAGAAACTTTTAAACATTTTATTACACAAAAATGGAAGTATAATAGAAATAAAAAGAAAATATTCGGTTATTTGAAGGAACATCTAAATGTAATATTAGAATGATGTAATAAAAAAAAGGGGGGTCGGTTTTATATTACGCAGGCAAGTCCTGCAATGAGACCGACTCCTTAAATTGAAAGCTTTGCTGAATGCGCAAATTAATAAACTAAATATACAAAATACCAAAATATGTAAAAATATATGTATGTGTATATGCATATATAGGTCTGTGTATAGGTAGCGATTTTAGTAAAATATTCAGAGTAAGAATACATAGGTGTGGCTGAGTTCAGGAGGGGGTGTACTGAATACCTAAACAGGTCAGATGACCCATAAAATGAACTACAGCATATTGTCCTTTGTTTTTCTTTTTTTATTAATATGTTTAACAGTGATTGAAATTTAAAAATAAGAATAATAAATGCGTTTGTAAGAAGAGTCAGTTTTGTGTAGCCAGGCAAGACCTGCAATCGGGCTGACTTTTCAAAAAGAGTATATATTATATAACAAGTATTTTTAATTAATATATAGGCCTATATGTGTATGTATCAACAACAAAAAAAAAAAAAAAAAAAAAAAAAAAAAAAAAAAAAAAGGAGACGGACCAGGGCAATGTAAATATATATGTAGGTATATGCATGTGTCATGCATATAGTTTCATATGTACATTAAAACTAGTGAATATTGTTGAACTATTGTAATGGATGTCCGTTACTGAATGCGGCGTGCGTGGGGCCTCATTCGTTAAAAAAAAAAAAAAAAAAAAAAAAAAAAAAAAAACGTATATTACATTGAATAAATATAATATAATTTATGTTGTTTGTTTTATTGGCTAGAAAAAAACTCACTTCGAGAGACTTTACATTACACAGGTTGTTTAAAAATTTGTTACAGTTACAGCATGAGTTATTATCATTATTAACTTTTATGTCACCAGTTGTATTAATCAGTTTTATTTATTGTTATCCACACTGTATAAATATTTAAGTTTCATTAAAATAATGTTATATTTTGACTTCTTGCGTTTAAAATTTAATGAAAAACTTAAAGAAGTCTTGAGAAGGCTTAACTACATGTTTGGCCTACTCCTACACCTATATAATTTCAATGATATTCTTACATCCATTATCTTATTTAACTCTTTCACCTCATTTTCAATACTCCAAAGTGAAAACAAACTGTCTCATCTTTCCTTATAGCCATGCATCGCTCCTTAGAAAATCTTTAAATAAACACGCTACATCCTGCGTAATATTTTCGTTAGTACATTTATTTTTCCATCATACATACTCTTAATTAATAAAAGGTAAAAAGGAAAGTGAACGAACTGCAGATGATTACGTAGGCCTAGAATGAGAACGGCAGCTGTGGCCCATAAACGGGTGAGCGGTGTTTGTTCGGGGGCGTACATATAGAACCACCGGCGACTGAAATAGAACTTTTCCGCCTATATGTTTCTACCGTTGTCGTTTTTAAAACATCGCTCTGCATGCATATTGTACAGTCAATCTCATTTAAATTGAAATCGGACTGAATGACAAAATAATGCATATAATTCAACTTAAACTGCAGTGGAGAAAATAAATATACATTGATAAATTTTCTCTTTGGTTCTGATTCTATTTCTATTTTCAAGTGTCGAGAACTAAAAATAAATTATATTTTAACACACCAAGTGTGTTTTAATGTTAAATCTAAAACATAAGAGTGTTGACTATTTTGTCGGAGATATTGAATTACGCACAGAGATTAATATACTTTCCAAACACTCACTCTGAAGAGAAAATGGTTATGCAAAATTATTTATATAAGATATCAATGTAAATTTATAAATATTAGAATATAGTCACCTTAAAAATAGCTACGATAAAAATGAAATCAATAATGATTAAAAATGTATATCAATATATTGTATAGTATAAGCATGGTGTCGAGAATGTTCTAGCATTAATTTCTATTTAAAATTGAATAAATTTTTAAGTGTTCAAATAAGTTATATTGGTTTAATATTTTAATAAAATATTACTTTCTTATATGACAGTCAATTATACATTTAATGAGGTTTTCTATTTCTGTGGAATCTTTGTATAAGTGGATGAGAAATTTATTAGGAAATGGAATTTGGAATTTTTTAAAGTTATGAAATTCAACACTCATAATACGAGGAATAACAAGGCAAAAATTGAAAGTGTTTATAAAAGAACCGACATTTACAATAGGGGTCCTTTCTGTGGTTCTCTAAACATTTATAATAATGTGCATCCATCTTAAAAAAGGAACCAGATCAAATTCTGTTTAAGGGAGTAGGGGACCGACGTCGGCCATTAAACTCAAACTTTTATCGTCCAAAAAATCTGAAATTTTGCACAATGATACTTCAGCTTAAGACAATTTCAAATATATAAAAAATTTGGGGGGTCACCGTGCAAATTATGTTTAAATAATTTTTTAAAATTTTAAGCCCATAAGACCCAATGTTAATTTCAATAATTTTTTTCTTTTTTTCGGGACGGTCAAACATCATGAAATTTTTATCACGCTAAGTGTGACCCTTAGCTACACAATTACACCAAATTTAGACCCAAAACACTTCTAGTTTTTGAGATATAAGGTCGATACCCTACTCCCTTAAAAGAAACTTAAAAACACTTTTATTAAATATAAACAGTACTATTCAATTGGGGATTTTATTAACAACTCAGATAAGTAGTCAATTAATTTTATTTTTTTATTTATTTTTTTAAATTATGTCATTGTTTTGTATATAATGTTGACTGTCATTTCTAAATTGATTTTTTATTTTATTTTTTATTTTAAGCAATAACCTTTACAGATGCATATTTTTATGTATTGTGTGTGTGTGTGTGGGATTAAAAAAATACATAAGGAATTTTTAATTTGAGAATATTGAATCCATAATATTTTATTAACACTTAATAATAAAACCAGATATGCCCAAAAATCTAAATTTCCATTCAAAAATCGAAATCTAAAGAAATTATAACGCATTGCAAACGCACGGAAATCAAAAACTTACACAACATAGTCTGAATTGCTACACTAAGTAAGTAAGGTGTGTAAGTTATTCATTTTATTTCGGTACAGTAGAGATGTACATATAATAATAATATGTCATAATATAGTGTATGTGTATGTTATACATGTAAAAAGTAGTTATAATTGTAATGAATCATTAAACAATATTTGTGTCATTTTTTACCAAACAGATAGAAAATTGTCATAATTGTTGTTGTTGTTGTTGATGATGATGATGATGATGATGATGATGATGATGATGATGATGATGATGATGATGATGATGATGATGATGATGATGATGATGATGATGATGATGATGATGATGATGATGATGATGATGATGATGATGATGATGCTGATAATAATAATTAACGGCTTTTTTATTTGGGCGAAATCAGGCGTACAACCTCTCAATTTAACCCAACTGTGTTATGATGATGATGATGAAAACGAATATTTATTTACTTACACTGTGTCTCTGCTTCTTTTTTTTTTTTTTTTTTTTTTTATCAATATGCTGTATATTTTTGTTTTGTGGATGATTGTAATTTCCACTCAAATTATAATTGAATTACAATAATATTTTATAATGCATTATAAAATAACTTCAATCTCTCTCTCTCTCTCTCTCTCTCTCTCTCTCTCTCTCTCTCTCTCTCTCTTGACTCTTCTATTTTACTTGCTTGTTTTTAATGTAAAATAATACAACAATATGCTAATGGTTCAAATAAAATTTGATTTATTAAGATAGTTAACGTACAGTACATTGAGTTGCTTATAAAGTACATAGGAAAAGTTTACCTTCAACAGGAACTGAAAACAAAAGCCTTCTCAAGTTGACCAAATAAAAATAAAAAAGTCGAAAGTGCTCAAATGTTATTATATTTTACCTCAATGCTAAATTGCTGCATAGATTTTTTAGAATACAAACTACTGATTGATCATATTTTCACACAAAATATTATCAATTATCACATAGACATCCACTAATCATACTATATAAATAAACTACTTGTCATATCTTTCCTATTCCCCCGATCATTTTTATGCCATAATTTGATTGCAATGGATTTTAGTTTCGTACCATGATTATCAATATAAGGGTACGAAATAGCATACAAAATAGGAAATGAATTAAAATACTGTATATATAACATATTCACAGCATAGCGGAACCACTAGGTTTACATAAAAATGGGGAAGGTCGTACTCGCTTATACCTGTAGATCGGAAGTCTTCCAGAAGTTGAATTAAAGGAGTACGTGTATAATATTTATCCTGCTTTTATAAAATAAAGTATGAAATTAAAACTGGAATAATATTGTTAAACTCTTGAGTATCGTGAGAGTATGAGCTATGATAAAAAAATGACTTCACTTTATTTTAGGTGCTAGATCTCTTGTTTTATATTAATGTAGTTACATATAAATAATTTAATATAGAATATAAAAAAATCTTAAATTTTAATAAAATATATATCCTTTCTTTGCTTAACCCTACGTTTTTATATAAAAATTAAATTCATGTGTTTTTTTTTATTATTATTATTATTTTTTTTTTGATATTATTATTTGACGGTGCTAGTTTTTTTTGTTTTTTGTTTGTTTGTTTGTTTGTTTGTTTGTTTGTTTGTTTGTTTTTTTTTTTTTTACTGAAAAATCTTAAATCTAATTTTATGCTCAAAAATCCCATTTACATCTGTGAAAGGTAAGACAGATCTGTCATAAACTTTGCAAGCAAATTTTCACTCAAGATCCTGATTAAAAACAAATGAAACATTCCAATGTTTGTTTTTTTGTGTGTTTAAAATGGGTTCTCCTTGACACAGAGAGTAAATAAATCTGTATAACAATGCCAATTATTTTACATCGGAATTTCAGTACAAGATAATTAAGAAATCAATAATTAAAAAATAAATTGAGATTGTAAATTTAATAACGAGTACTTAAAATAAGATAAATAATTCATATTTTTTTGCGTGTATGAATGTGTAGATAGTTAAGATATGGGTTAGTAAAGGTGTTGTATCTAACATTGGGTGTCTCGCGCCTTTGCTTTTCTGTGTGGTGGCTACTGAGGACGCAAGTTATTTTTGTTCTAGAGTTAATTACGTGACGCGACAGCTTGGAGTAGATCGTATAGAGGGCTCTGCGAGAGGATTGTGAGCGCGGAGAGCAAGATCTTACATTCCAGACCGCCTCTCTCGTACGTTCCCTCGTTCGGCGCGGTTCTGAGGCCCGCCTGCTTACTACTGAGCTAGTGTGAGTGAAATTTACTCAATTCATCGGTTTTTGCTACAAAAAGTGTTTTAAATATTTACTAGAATAAGTATAATTCCCAGTGATATTTTTGTGATTTTGTGAAATATTTATTTATATTTATATATTTTTTAACAATTATTTATAACAACGGAAGTGAAATAATTGACAGTGAAGTGTAATTAGCAGAAAATATGTTTCAAGTTTTATTTTTTATTGAAGATTAGTGATGAAAATTTTTTAAGTTATTTTTTTCAAGTTTTTTTTGTCATTGTTTTGACACAATTTTTTTATTTTTAAGCAAAATTTCAAAAAAAAAAAAAAAAAAAAGTGCTAACAAAATATTTATTATTGCTATATAATTTTAAACAAATTTTTATCTGAGTAAAATAATACAATATTATTTTGATGTTTTTTATATCTTTAAAAAAATTACTAAAAATGTTTATTATTATTTTTTTAAATTGATTTTTACACTTCAATCAATTTTCCAATTCGCTAGCAAACATTTTTTTTCCATAATTAATAAAAATCATTTAATTAAAGCGTTACTCATTATTAGTTCAATTAATTTGACATTCATTGTGCTTAAAATTAAGTTCTTTCTCATTTTAAAATATTTAGGCAAGGAGCGTGCGGTGATACTATTGCAGTGTGGCTATTTTTACCTCGAGGACTTTTGTACTGTGAAGCGCACAAAATCGAACGTACTCATTGACAACCTAATTTATGAATATAGAGAAATTTTAAATAATATTATTAAAAACACTAAGACATAAATGCAAAAAAAAAAATATATAAATATTCTAACTGTTTTTTAGTTAAATAAAAATTGAATCATATACATGCATACTATATAGCACTGAAAGAAATTTCACATTTATTTTTATACCAAAAAAAAAGTTATATGCAAAATTTAGAAGGGTATTGCTTTTAATTATTAAAACTTACTGGCATTATTATAAATGCATTATATATAAGCAAAATTTAAAAAACAAAAATTACCCCCACCTCCAATTTATTTAAAATTTGAATTAAAAAAAAGGCTCAGAAATAAGCTAATAAAATAAATATTTGTAGGTACTTAATTGTAAGAAAAATTGAAAATTATAGCTATTTTTTCTTCGTTGCAGACCCTTGAATCAAGTCCAACATGTCTGACGACGAGAGTGTCTACTCGTAAGTATTCTTTTTTCTCTTCTTTCTTAACTTTCTTTTTTTTTTTAAACTAACCCATAAAGAAAACAAATTAGTTACTTTTTTTATTGAAGTGAAGTAAAATAGTTTTTGTTTCAAAGAACACGCGAGGACTTAATTTTACTTAATTGTTAACGCAAGAGTGGATTGTGTAAGTTTTTTTGTACTCGGGCCAAGTGCGGTGGCGTTTATTAGTTAGAAAATTTGCAAACTATGTAACATTACGACAATGAATGTTTGTTAGCACCCATAATCATCTCGCTATATTAGACATGTTATTTGGTTATTAATGCAAGTAAAAGCGTATTTAATTTACATTAAAAGTGTGCTATAATTTTTATAACATTCTTTTTTAAGTAGCATAAATTAAATTTAGCACTTTATTAGACTATAAAGATAATTTAAATGTATTTTGTAAATATTTTATTCAAATAGTGCACACATTAAAAAAATAAAACTAAATAAATAATAATAAAAAAAAAACTTTAAGCATGAATTTCTCATATAAAAATAAAACTATTTACTTTAAAAAAATTAATATTTTACAAAAATCAATTGTCTATAAATTATTACTTAATTAATTTAAAAATTCTAAAATAGAGTTCTATTTAAGAACATTTGTTTAAATATAGGATTAATAATAAGTACTTAGATTTAATCAATAATATGAGTCATGCTCTGTTTACATTATTGTTATTTACTGCTGTCATCATTGGCATAAGTTCGATCGGTTACGTCATTTCCCACGTGATATTTGCTAATTACTGCTCGATTGTCGGCCACGACCTTGTAGAGGGGAGGAAGGAAGAGAGGAACGGGGAGGGAGAGATATAAGTTGGGGGAAGGAAACGGCTATTATGTAAAATCTGTTTCAAGTATGATAGTATGATACTCAACAAGCCGCCATCTTGAATTTACGCCTGCTACATGTAGATAGGCAACCTGGTGTGCACATGTTCACAACTTGTTGCCTATTCGACAGGATAACAATCTGAACGTAATGAAAATAAATAGTCAATATTTCTCTCTCTTTTTTTTTAATTTGATTTATGATTTCATAAATATTTAAGGATATAAGTATAGTATAAACTGCATCTGAAATTTAAAAAAACATATATATATTTTTTTAGTTTAGATATATTAATAGTTGTTTCCAGAAAAAAAATATATAATGAAGTTGAACAATTTTAATATTTCTCTAGATTGAAGCTAAATTTAGGAAAAGAAAGCTTTAACTTAGTTTTCTCTATACTTTACTTTTAGTATTTTATACCTGTAAGTTTAAATCTGAAAGTAAAAGAAACATTTTAAACTTTATTATATTTAGTCATGAAATATTTACTTTATATAAATTTAGTACTACATGAATGAAAAATAACATACAGTAAATGAACATGTTGAATTTGAAATACAAAATATCATAGAATTTATCGTCTTTATTTCAAAATTTATACTTAAATAGAAGATAGAGTGCGCACAATGTTGAGCGCATCTTATTTTAAGCTAGGTTCTCAGTTGCTTCTAGTTGGGTTCTGGCCGGTATTCATAGCTCGTCTGGCTCGCAACCAAGTTAGGCGCGGCTGCGATACAGCCAAGTAAAAATAAGGCCACGTCAGACTTGCCTATATAATATGCTAACATCGCTTTTACTGCCTTGACGCCCGTAACTAATAAACAATGCAACACTTGCGTTATATAAATATATTATTATTATTACTAATTTTACCCAAACTAGAAATAGATACTCAAAAATATAAACATTCTATACAAAACTTCAAATTAATTTTGTGTATTGAATTCTTTTAAATATATGATAATGTAAATAAAAAAAATACAAAGCATATCACCTGTAAATAACGATTGATTGATTTCAAATCAGTTATTAAAATTTTAAAAACTAAATTTGAAATTTGAGAATTAAATTTTCTTTAAATAGCTTTTGACATTCAAATTGCTAAAAATAGTACTCCTTGAACACGATTTTTTTTTTGTGTATTGCGCAATTGCTGCATAGATTTCCCTGTCAAAATTTATTTTAATTGTCTACGCATGACACTTTTAAAAAACAAAAGACTAACGATTATGTATTTATGTTTGTTTCAGTGATGATGAGTGAGTATCCACTACACATTGCCCATCTTGCCAAAGTTATGATGTGACTTCTCGAAGTAGCAATCGCTTGTTGGCACTCAATCAGAACATGACCAATCTCTTTAAAAAAATGCATATAATAAAAATATTCACTATAGCTGTGTAAAATACAGTCTTAGAGAAGCATTTTTTTAAAAGGATATGATTAGTTCCAAGTTATAATTTTTTTTTATCAAACACTATTTTTTTTATCTCTTTCTTTCTTTCTTTCTTTCTTTCTTTCTTTCTTTCTTTCTTTCTTTCTTTCTTTCTTTCTTTCTTTCTTTCTTTCTTTCTTTCTTTCTTTCTTTCTTTCTTTCTTTCTTTCTTTCTTTCTTTCTTTCTTTCTTATATTCATTCTTCAATTTTTTATTCAGTTGTACTAAATAAGTTGTTTCTTTTCTATCTTTACAGAAAGTAAGTACTTTCGGCTCCCCATCCAACAGCCTACCAATATTTATAAAAATAATATCCCAACTATAGTCAACAAAAATATGGACAAACACTATAGGTCATCGGGCGGGCACATTGAACAAAATGTGGGTGGGGGAAACGTATGGGTTTAGGGGTTGTAATTAGCCCCGGTAAGTGACTATCAAGTCATTACACGAAACGTTAAAAAAAAATGTTATCAAAAAACATTTGACACATCATATTTGTAATCTGTTTTGATTTTTTCAGAATTGATTGATTTTATTTTTAATTTTAAATTCTATACAGATTGCTTGGTTTTCATTTTTATTATCCTCCCTTTTAATAATGACAATTTGGCTGTATATCTCACCTCACTTTATTTACCCTTTTGTTTTCAATTCTAATTTTAACACAATTTAAAATATTTTTTGGAAATTTATAGTAAAAAGTCATTTGTAATTTATTAAATTTTTTTACTGTAAAATGAAAAATATTTTGAATTACCTCTTTCCATTATAGAAATGTACGTAGTTTATGTACATGTATTTTTGATACCCAATACCCTCTTATCAATAGTATCAGAAGTATTTAGTTTTATAGTCCCTTGTACCCCCACTATTTCGATTTGGATTTTTCTCTCTTCTTACCCTGTGTGCCTCCCTTGCCTGCGCCCTGATTGCCTGCCCTGATTGCGCCCTGATTACTGGTGTGACGTGATGACATCACTAGGGAAGAAGTCGAGGCGGATCATGAGGAAGCCAAGAAAAATACTGAAGAGTAAGTCATCTTTTTTGCGGGTATCTCTGTCAGCTGATTTTTAAAACAAATAATCCAGACATTCAGAACGGACAATTATTTTAAGGCTTTTTCAAACATCTCTAAATAAGGAAAACTAAAACTTTAAAAAAAAAAAAAAAAACTTATAACAGTGGTTTTTGAGGCTAAAATTTCAAATAAACCTCTTAATTGACATTGTCCGTTCTATGTTTTAATTTTTGTTAAAAATCATACATTTTTTTTCTACTATCAAATAAAATTGAATATAAATCATATAAAATCATTTTTATGTTACTATTTATCAATGCTTTTTGTTCGTGTATAATTTGTTTGCATCCGAGCACTAAATTTTTTTTATTATATTATAAATTTTTATGCTACTAATTTTTAGTCTGGATATTCATAGTTTTTAAAGTGAATCATTAAAGATTAAATTTTATGAATAAAATATTATTTACTATCATTTTTGAAACGCTGGCAGAGCTACAGAATATCACAATTTTATGTTCGCTTTCCTTATACTAAATATTATTTTCTTTTGCTTTTTGTATTGTCCGCACCTCAAGCACCTTTTTTATAATGAAGTATAAAACCCATCGTCTGTCTCAATATAAAATATCCAATAATAATCCTTACCAATCTTTTTAACTATATAAATCTTTCTAACTTAACTCTTATTAAGTCTGCATAATTATATAAAAAAAGAATATATATATATATATTGTAAATATAAACAGAAAATATTCTAAATAATTTTATTATGATTGTGTGAACAACATTTTTTGTACATCATTAATATAAAAAAATAATTATAATTGTCATAAAAATTTTAATTTATTAAACATTGAAAACAAAATTGTTCATACAACATAAATTTGTATTTCAGGATTCGAGGAAATACTAACGTAAATAATTTCTGTTTCTTTCTTAGATAATTTCTTCTTTGTATTTTTTTTTTAATGTTTTTATTATACTTCATTGTTATTATTTTGCTTTTGTGTATTGTTGTTTGTGTGTATTATTGTTATTGTACATTCAAGGGGACAGAACACACATCATTTTGTTCAAATATTTTCATGCACCATTTTGATTGAATTCATCATCACTTTCACTGAAGTAGTTTTATAATTAGCACCACATTTTATACAATAAGTCATTTGCATTTTGTAGATAGAAGTGATCCCCTTTTTCTTAATGAATAATTGCAATAAGGCTTAAGTTTAAATACTATGCAAATTTTAAAATACAATTCATTGTGAGTGCCAAATTAAGCATTTTTGCAATATGATGAAAATGGAAGACCATGATAACATTATTTGTTCATATTAAAAAAAAGAGACAATATCATGTTCTTCTATAGACCCCTTGCACATTCTTGCGCTTTGTCGCCATGTTTGTGGTGTCTAATGCATTGTCCAGTATAGGGTAAACATCATTTCTCCTAATTTTTCACATAAAAAGAGTTTATTTCAACTGAATGAATTTTTCTCATATTCTTCGAGCTTATTAGGAGCTAGAAATAAGGCTTTCATTGATGTTTAAAGCTTCTTTTGCTATTAAAAAAAAGACGTTTTTCCTATGCTGGCCTATGTATTCCTGACCAACAAAATGGCGGCTCTTAAATATGAGTGCAACCAGTCTATATCTCTGCACTGTTGTTGACTATTCTCCCCCATTGACCCTTACTATAAAGAAGGAATGATCTCCATAGATTATTTTCATACTTTATAGATGACTTTAGTTTCCTAAAGTTTGTATTACCTTTAATTAACTTTCTTGTGTATTTCTTTAAAATACCAAAATGTAGATATTTGTATTGCAGACCCCAGTTTTAGATTTCTTTTAATCTGCATTTAATTTGTTTGAACCAATTAGATTTCATTAAAAAAAAAAAAAAAAGGAATGAGGTAGTTTTTTTATATATATAATATTATAGTTTTTACCCCCTTCCCTCATACCACGAAATTTTATAGCTAACTTGAATTTCCAGTATTATTCTTATTAACATTTGTTTACCTTCTTTTCCTTTTCAGCGAGCCACGTGGAAAGTAAGAATTGATATTTTTTATATTCATAATCGTAAATAATATAACAATATATTTTTGCTATTGCATGTTTGATTTGCTGCGTCAGAAAAAAAAATACTGCACGTGGATTATATTTTCTTTATTTGTTACCAAAATTGTTGTACAGTCCCTTTCCAAAAAAAGGTTGAACCTATGCTAAAGTTAAGTAGTTGGTTGTGGAAAAAAAAAAAAAAAAAGAAGAAGTCAATTCTTTGCTTTTTTTCAAAAACAAAAGATTTACATATTTTTATAAATACAAATACACATTGGTGCTAAATTTATTTGCTTCATAAATTATTATATAAAACACTCCAAATCAATATCATAATACTAGCATACTTCAACCTATAAATATATGAGTTTTTTTGTTATGGTTATATGGAAATAGCTGCTAAACAATACATCATTTTTATGTAAATTCATGTCAGTAAATAATAACTTATTATTTTATTTTATTTGTTAATTTAAAATTATTTGTCAAGCATGTTTTATTTTTATTTTTTTTTATTTTTTGTTGATTTCATTCTGTGAAATAAAATAAAATAATTTATTCGTAAAATAATATGTGTATTTTTTTTTTCGTATAAAAAGTTGACACAATGTTTTACTTGTTTAAAAAGAGAATGCTTTTGTTTAGCGGCTGTTCTAAACCATGTTTAACAATGTCCTAAATGTTCCAGCTCTGTGATACCAGCTGTTTTGTGACGTCACGACGAGTCCATTGTATTCCTCTGTTTGTTTATTAATGAAATAAATCTGCTTAATTTAAATTACAACATAAAATAAATTAATTAACAACTTCAATTAATATAAATAATAAAAAAAAAAGTATACGACATTTTTAATAAATTGCAGATTTTTTTCGCACTTAAAAAGAAAAACATTTTATGTTTTGTGTTTACAGATAAATTGGCTGACGTCATCAAATTTTATTGTTTTTTTTTTAACTATTATTATTGTTGAAATTTGAAATCTTTGTTAGTAAAAATAATAACTCATATTTTTTTTATCATTATTATTATTGAAATATATTCACTGAATCTTTATATTTAAATATTCACTATAATATTTATTAATATCTTACAGAATGGAAGTATTTCAAATTTTAATGCTATTAATTGGTTATCAAATTATGTTATTTTTTAAAATTTTATAATAACAACACAAAATTGGGTTACACACTATTAGGCATGTAAATGTTATTTCTATGATTTTTAACACATATAAATAAAACTAAATACTGAAAAACAAAATCATGTTAAATGTTTTCTACACTTGGGTGTCTAAATGTTGACTTTGACTTGTCTCTAAAAATTATAAAGTAAAGAAAAAAAAAAAAAACTTAATAATATTTAAATGTTAATCCTTGTACTCCTATAATCCCTCTGTGGGCTATCATCCCCACTTTATGTTGTATTTTTTGTGACCTATAAATCCTTTTCACAATGTTTTTAAATGTTTCAATCGTCATATGTACACGTTTGCTTGGAACGTAAATGTGCTTTCTTATTTTACTTACGCTTTTTATTACTTTTATTTTTATTAAAAAAAAAAACATTTTAAAGAACTATTTTTTTTTTCTTGGATATTATAAAGCGCTTTACATGCAAATTTATAACCTATTTTACAATAATTAAAAATCATTTTAATAATAATAATAATAAATGGTTTTTATTACGAGGCCAAAAAAGGTACATACATGGTCCTCTGACTTATTTATGTTTAATGTTTGAATTGATCAATTACTACTGGATACAATGTCAATATTTTAAAATTCCAGTAATACATAATTTTCTTAACTAAGCTATTAAAATAGTTCTTTAATTTTTATAAACTTTTTTTTTTTTTTTTTTTTTTTTTTTGCTTTTGCTTTCAAAATAAGTCTAAAGCAATATTTTTTTTAAACCAATAAATTTTTACAATAATTTATTCATTCTTATTTCTATTAGTTTTACATTCGAAATTTGTGTATAGAAATACGATTTGCTTTGTTTTTGTATCCAGTAATTCTATACATTAAATATTTTGCTATGAAAATTAATGGAATAATTTCAATAATATATTTTTTTAATACAATAATCAAATTTGATCTATTAACACAAATCTGTGTTAAATTATGTTTTAAAACCGAACACAATTTTAATTTTATTTTATTTTTAGGGACGAGGGAAAGGCAGGAGATCCCGAGTTCATCAAGGTAATTAATTATTATTTTTTACTTCAAATTTATATTAATTTTTGATTTTAATATTATAATGTGAATACATAAATGAAAACTATACGTATCTGAGACACTTCAAAGTACAGTATTTTTTTAAGTACATATATATATATATATATATATACATATATATATATATATATATATATATATATATATATATATATATATATATATATATTATATATTAGTAAAATATATAAATGTTACAAATTTGTTATTGTTTTACAGAGACAAGAACAGAAGAAGTCTGATCTTGATGAACAGCTGAAGGAGTACATCGCAGAATGGCGCAAACAACGCGCAAAGGAGGAGGACGATCTCAAGAAGCTCAAGGACAAGCAAGCTAAGCGCAAGGTATATTCCAGTAAATAAATTATATTTTGATATTTATATATGACTGACACAATGAATTTATTACTTAGGTTGCACGTGCTGATGAAGAGAAGAGATTGACACAGCAAAAGAAGGAAGAGGAAGAACGTCGTTTCCGTGAGGCTGAAGAGAAGAAGCAGCGTGACATTGAGGAGAAGCGCAGGCGTCTTGAGGAGACTGAGCGCAAACGTCAAGCCATGATGCAGTCCATGAAGGTACACATAACATCAACTTTTACTTCTAGATAATAATAAAATGTTTTCAATGTTATGAATCTTCCTCCCTCATTATTGATGTATATCAATTAGTTACACTTGACACTGTTATTTAACCTATATTAACTAAACAAATAATTTATTTGTTCACAGGATCAGAAGAACAAGGGCCCCAACTTCACAATCACCAAAAAGGACAGCACCGTAAGTTTATTTCTAAAGAAAATTATAATATGAATAATGACTGTGTGTAAGTTGTTCTAATATTATGCATTTGAATTTCCACAGTTCAACATGTCATCAGCACAGATTGAGCGCAGCAAGACCAAGGAACAGCTCGAGGAAGAGAAGAAGATTTCCCTTAGTTTCCGCATCAAGCCCCTCGCCATTGAAGGCTTCAACGCTGGCAAGCTCAGAATTAAGGCCCAGGAACTCTGGGATGCTATTGTTAAGCTTGAAACTGAGAAGTACGACTTGGAAGAGAGGATGAAGCGACAGGACTATGACGTAAGATTATATTATTTTACCTTTATCTATAAACATATGTATGCATTTTTTTGACACCTTAAAAATCATTAAATCTTATTTTATTCATACGCACTCAATAAAGTACAAAAATAAAGCAATATTTCTATGCTCGTGAATTCACAGTTAATCATCATGTATTGTACGTCACCTATGTTGTGCTATTGAGAATATCATTAATCAAATGATAACATGCAGATGTACAGAATAATAATATTTCAGAGCGAACTATCATTTCATATATAAACAATGATTTATGTATATGATAAAATTTCTGAACACGTAAATTTGTTTGACTTACAGTTGAAGGAGCTGAAGGAACGACAGAAGCAGCAGTTGAGACACAAAGCTCAGAAGAAGGGTCTTGACCCTGAGTAAGTAATTTATTAAATATATACTTATAGGAATAGACCATGAAAAACACAAACGTTTATATCACAAAACACTAAATGGGACTTACATAAATAACTTTATTTTGTCTCAAAAACCAGCTATAGCCCCGTAGCAGTGATCAGAAATTTTGATTTATGCAATCCGCACAACATTTTCATACTAATTTTTGCATGTTTCTGACGTCATAAACATGAATTTTCACGCAAATTGCATACTTTACAGTTTTTTCACGCTCTCTCGTGGGGCTACATTAACATTCTGGCCAAAATTGTCCTCAGATTTGAAGATCCCATTTCGTGTTTATTCATTAAAAAGCACATGTTGTTTTATATGGTCTATGGCTTTATAAATATTTAACTAAATTTTCTGTTAAATTATATTTTAACTTTCTGTTTTTTTTCTTTACAGAGCCCTCACCGGAAAGTACCCCGTAAGTAGAAAATCTTGTACAAAAAATTAATAAAAAAAAATAATAATAATAAAAGTCTATTAAATTTGATGTATATTAGTCACAATCCTAATGAAAGTTTTCTACTCACAGCCTATGATCCAAGTAGCCTCCAAATACGAGCGTCGTGTAGACACCCGGTCGTACGGTGATAAGAAGAAGCTTTTCGAGGGTGTAAGTATTCACACACACAAAAATTATTTCAATGTCTTAAAATTTATGAAATTAAAAGTAAAACTGATGTTAATTAAAATAATGAAGTAAATAGTTTTAAAAATAAGTAAGCATATTTTTGTTCTTATTAATGCTAGAAAAAATTACACAGATTAAAATTTCAGTGAAGTTTGCTATGTGAGCGCAAAATTTGTATTTAATATTTTACATTCATAAACAAAATAATATTAAAAACATTTTAAATAACTTTAAGAACTTCTATTTATACTTTCATTCTTTTTATATATGAATATATTAATTTATTTCTAATTTTGGTAAAAGAAAAATATTCATACTGGTTAATATATTATTTAAATAATAAATAATTTATTTAAAGGGAGATGTTGATAACTATAAACAAATAATTATGATATGTTTGTGTTACGTAAAGTTTAAGGCACCGTAATACGGGCTACCTACTTTACTTGGGGACTGTGAAGGAGGTATCTGATTTCAAATTGTTTTTGCATTCATTTGAATACTTATAAAATTTCAAGTATAACATATTTTTAATCAATGAAAATTTTAAATGTAAAGTAATCAAATGAATACAAAATATAATGGAGCATACTAATATTTTTAACCTTTTTTCTTAGATGTAGATTTATCACCAAAGCAATTGAGTAAAACAGACTTTTTACATTAGAGTAGAATTTTTTTCATTACTCTCTTTTTTTTTTATTATAACTATTATTTTTTTTAATAATAACTAAAAAGTTACGTTGATTTGTCCCCATAAATAATTAAATATTTAATAAAATAAAAATCTTAGTTTACAAATTTTTTAACTCATTACTTTCAAATATATAAGTTTTGGTTGACTAAAATGCTTAAATATTATAGGGATGGTGTACATTAGGTGCCGAAACTAATGAAAAAGTATGGAAGGAAAAGTATGATATGTTCTCTAAGAGAAGCAAGGGTAAGTTAGAGAAAATTGATGACATCCTCCAAACGCTCCTTCCCTCCCCGGCCAAATGATTTCTGGAGTGCAAATATATTCATGTTTTCAGCTTGTGATAGCAGACCGACCCTCAGACGTACAGCATCTTTATTTAATCTATCCTGCTCTCCTGTATTGACAAAAAAAAAAAAAAAAAAAGCTAAAATTTCTCATATCCATTTAACTAAATACCTTCTAAAATATCATCAAATTCCCGAATGCTGGGAAAAAATCGAACTGCTCGACTCGCTGCGATGTTTTTGTTTCATTTTGAGTGTGTGCTTGTGTGTGCTTAACCATCATTCATCTTCCGTCACCAGGGTTTAGAGCTTCTTACCAAAGAAAATATGGAGCGTAATTGGACTTCAAGAACTGAACAATTCGGTCAACGCCAGAAATGTAAGTTTTCATAAGGACGTTGAAAAAAAATATAAGAAAAACAAAATAAATTTTAAAAAGCCTTAAAAACATAAACACACATTCATTCAATTTTTTTTTTTAAAAATTAGAAAATGTAACTTATTCTTCTTTTTTTTTATTGTGCCATTAATTTTTGTACTACTTATTTTGAGAAAGAAGTTTTGTGATCTTGTATAATTGTCATTTGTTTATTTTTATTTATTTAATTAGTATGTTTTATAAGTATTTCACCAAGTTTTACAAATGAAAACAAACAACTCTTTTCTAACTCTTTTATAAGAATAAAATTTTTAGCAATTACCTGTAATTACTTTTTACACTGAACTTATTAAAAACAAGATAACAAAACTTATTGACTATTACTTTTAACAAAACATCGTGTAGCTTTTTTACTCTATATTTTTTTTATCATAATTAAACATTTACTATGTTAGTTTAAAGTAATTCAAATCTTCTTCTTCTCTTTTTCTACTAGTACTTGCGCAGAATAACTTTTGAAATTAAAATTTAAAATATAAATTTATAAATCTTAAAAATATTTTCGCATATATTTTTGTTATTACTTTTTTTTTTCTTCTAATATTAACGTTGTATTTTTCTGCTTGTTTTTATGTGATTTTTTCAAACTTTTTTAAAAATTTTTCATACTAGAAATAAATCGTAGTAATCGAACACATATACACAATATACATTAGAATAGAAAACATTTATTTAAAACTTCCTATCTATATAAAAGTTTAAACATATAATTATAGTTAAATTGAGAATGAAAAGATCTAGTATGCTGCTTGTTTTGCACGAAGAAAAGATCAAAAACAAGTAGTGCCCTCACTATATTTACGTCACCATTAGCAAAGGCTTTTATATCAGAAACAAAAAAAAATTAACGACACTTTGGTTATTTTACTTTTTTTTTTTTTTTTTTTTTTTTGTTATTATTATTTTGTTTTTGATTACTGTTGTTTTTGAAGTCTTCATAATAGGATTTTTTTTCTGTCTTTTTCTTTAAACATTGTTGGAGTCCAATTTCATGTTTATTGTTGGTATTAATTACTGTATTTGGCAGGCGATTACTTTAGCGTCTACTGAGTTCAGGTACTCTTTTTGTCCCTTGTTTTGGAATGAATTATAGATTTCATCATTTTAGAGGTTTCAGTTGTTGTTAATTATATATTTTATCTATCTAATTAAGTCTTGATATTTAAATTAGCTTTATATTAGGATTTATAAAAGAGCAATCGCGTGAGTATTTTAGTGACACTCAGAGATCGTACTTTTATGAAACTTAATAATGGTTTCAATTAATTTAAAATTATTATGATCTGGAATCTCTAAAATGTAATATAGATAAGTTTTCCTCATTACAATGTTAAAAAAAATCATTATTGTATCTTTCCATTTTGCACGTTGCATGAAAAAAAATAGAAATCAATATTTCTTATAGCAATAGAGGTGAATTTATACCTGAACTATAAAACACCTTCAGTTCTAGTATTCTTTTTTGTCTTTTTCTTTATAGTTGTTTGATACATGTGCATTTTAATACACTTTTCTCCTAAATTATGTTAACTTAAGATAGTTTATTTATTGCTAAAATGAATGAATGAATGAAAACCTTAAAGGCGTAGAACACCTTGAACAAAAAAGTTGTGTAATATCCTAACAAACCTGAAAATCAACGTTGATTTGGCTGGAGTCATTGATTTCTAATTTATTTTCCATTCACAAAATGCCACTGGCGGTCACTGACGTCACAGCTCGCCCGGTTTGCGCGTGCGTAAAACAAGCGAGCTGTGACGTCAGTGACCGCCAGTGACATTTTGTGAATGGAAAATAAATTAGAAATCAATGACTTAGGTCAAATCCACGTTGATTTTCAGATTTGTTAGGATATTACACAACTTTTTTGTTCAAGGTGTTCTACGCCTTTAAGTAATAATGTGTATTTATTTCATGTATTTTTTATCTGTAATTGTTGGTTTTGTATTGTCTCAGTTATTTAACATTTAAATTTTCATATTGTTTATTTTAATTAAATTAGTATACTATGGTTAAACAAGAATATTTATATTCATTAAGATTTATTAAGAATGTTAAGTTTTTGCTGCATTTTTTTTTTTAATATTTATATAAATTCATGTTATTATGCAATTTCAGTAAGGCATAGTGTAAAGTGGAATGTAAAGTAACAAGGTTTAACTCGTTTGATGTCATTCCTCAGCTAAGCTGCCCAAGTGGTTCGGTGAGCGACCAGGCAAGAAGAAGGGTGAAACTGACACTCCTGAGGACGAGGAAGCCAAGGCCCCCGGAGCAGAAGATGAACTTGAAGAGCCTACCTTCATTGAGCCTGAACCAGAAGAGGAAGAGGAGGCAGTTGAGGAGGAAGAAGAGGAGGAAGAGGAAGAGGAGGAAGAAGAAGAGGAGGAAGAGGAGGAGGAATAGAGAGGTAGAACTTCGAAACCCACCAATATTTACGTGCATATTTTTTTAATATTAACATTTTCTAATAAGAATTGTAGACCGAAAAACAACTGGCTCATTTAAAATTTATATTTATGTAAAAGTAATCAATATTTAATAAACTAATTCAAAAAATATGAATGCTAAATCAGTTATATTATTTAGAAGAAAAGAAGTTTCAAATATTTTAATATTAATTGCTTATGACTTATGACTTATATTGTGTTATTGTGTTTCAGCTTTATATATCTACAAATATTATTATTATTATTTTACTGTCGTTCCGGCGCTGCTTTCATCCATTACTCAGTCAGCTGTGTCATCTTGCAGCGTCTTCAGCGGCCTCTCCGTACAATTTTCATTTTTACTTTAAACAGCAAAAAATAAATTTGACATTTAATACAATCATGACAAATTTATTTAAATCAATAAAATATATTCTATTATCATCTAAGATTCTGTATCTATCAACACTGTCTGTCTCTTCATGTAGCTGACTGTTTTTTTTTTTTGCTATTAATATTTCTTGTTATTTAAAAACATTGTCAAATTTCAGTGTGAAGATAATTTGGAATAAATATATTATCAAATTAACACCAGCACAATAAAAAAATATATTAATTTTTTATTATTATTATTTACCCATTATATGATTTATTTTGTTTAGAAATCAATTTAAAAGATATATCAATTTTTTATATGAAATTAAGTAAGTCAACTTTAGGAAGAAATAGCTTAAGTTTATTTAGCTCTAATTTTTAAATTACTTACAAGTACATTTTTTGTTATAATTTATAAATACAATGATAAATGATAATTAAGTGTTTACAATATAGGTAAATTGAGTTAAATTTAGAGAAGTGTGTACATATGAATAGATTTTCATAAATTGTACTTTGAGTTACATGATCATCATAGTAACTTTTATTCATTTAAAAACCCCCGTAAGCTGCGACGCTAACTAAGTAGTTAAACCGTAATTAAGTTGTTATTTTGATTGTTGCAACAATTAAAAAAAGATAACTAAGGTTTAACTAGAGGTTGCAGCTTACAGCCCTATGTATTATAATATTTTTTTGACGAGGAGTCTTCCGATGTAAAGTAACTTTCACAATGGACGTAGATTCTAGGTCAATCGACGTAATTTCATTGATGTAGAAATCAAAATATGTCAATTTACAAAGAATCTTACTCTATAGGGAAAGCTATACTTCATATCAAGGAACTATTAAAATTCTACTTGATATACTTTACAAATAAACCATCATAGGCATAGTTTACTTACTTTTTTAATAAAACTTTCATTTTTTTAGTAAAATATAATGTACACAATAAATAATACTGTTTTAAGAAAGGTTTTTTTTTTAAAGTTATTTAATATTTAAATTTATTCTTGTTAAAGAGAAAGGTCTATGTCAATTTAAATATAAATTAAAATGTTTTTTCTATAAATATTCAAGGGATGTGCTATCAATCAATACTAATTTAGTTTGATATAATTGTATTACACTTTCTTCCATGCTGTATTGAGTCACCCAGTATTTTTGCTCTTCATTTTTTTTATACTTTAGCAAGGAATAAAAGTAATAATAAGGTCAACATTTCTTTAATTTCCTTTTTTCGTTTTTGTAGTTATTGATTGTTTTTAAAATAAAAGTGCTCGCGCGGAAACAGGCGAGCTGTGACGTAGTAAACCCGCAACTGACATTTTGGAAATGGAAAATAAATTAGAAATCAATGACTCCGGCCAAAACAATGTTGATATTTGGGTATTTTAGGAGATTAGGCAAGTTTTTTGTTCAAGGTGTTCTACGTCTTTAAGAGTTGAATTAATTGGCGTAATTATTAGAGGTATTTCATTTTAAAATATATTATAACGTATAGCGTTCATTATATTTATATATTTATTTTATGTATATATATATATTATTGCTATATCCGATTTGTTTGATAAAAGTATGTTGAGCTATTTAATATTGTCAAGTGTATAATAAATTATTCAACAGTATTGATCTTAATAATGTCTATCATCAGAGAAAAAAAAAATGCGCACTGATTTATTTATTGAATTCTTTACGGAGGAGACAAGAATGCTATAAAAAAATGCGTACAAATTTTTTTTGGGGAAGCAAATCGATATAGTCAATTGTGAATTGTCTATATATTCAACCAACCACAAACTTTTTGGAATGGTATTATTATTATTTATTTTTTTGTACCATAAAGCTATTTTTTACTAACTCAGTAACATAGTTGTACAATACCCATACTGAAAACATATATTTTTTAAATTTATTAATGTTTTTATCAGGGTAAAGATAATAGAAATAAATATTTACCTCTCTCTCAAAAAAAAAAAAAAAAAAAAAAAAAAGCAGCAATAAAGCAGATGTCAATAACCGTTCTCCTCGTGTCGCACCAAGTGGCGCACCAAGAATGTCGATTATTGGAGAACAAGTAACAATGAGTCCATTATTAATTTTCATTATAATGAGATGCAACAGAGGTGGATTCAAAGGTAGCAGCGGGTGGAAGAAGACTTGATCTCGTCTCGATCGCAACCGCATCACACAACAAGCAGCTCGACGGTGGCGCACGACTTACTGGCTAGTCCGCAGCGGCGTTTGGTGAGCCAGACGTGCCGAGTCCGCACCGCGACTCGGATCTTCGTCTAGCCAAGCCTGAGGCAGGAAGGCTGGCAACCAGCAAACAAAATAGCGGCGACTGTAGCGCGTGTCAGTGCAATTAAACGAACGAGTGCAGCGGCGTACCATGTACCTGTGCATGGCAGTAAGCATCTGGGGCTAGCTTACTGCCTTTAAATCGCAGGACTTTTTTATTTTTAATTAAACATATCAGTGAAAATTCGCCATGGCGGATAGTGAAGGAGGATCCGAGCAGGATGATGTTTCATTCTTGCGGACGGTGAGTAATTCTATAAGGTTTTAATTATAGAACTTTCCTGCATGCAAATGTTATTTTAGAGTTTTAACTCGCAGCTTAATTTCCAACGCTGTACAAACAAAAATTCAATTAAAAGTGTTTTTAAGATTCCTAAAATGATTGTACATTATTTATATACGTGAGTCTAAGACCAATATTGTATAAAGCGAGCGATTAACCAATTGAAATCAACGCCGCTCCGCAGTCAGGTGTGAAATGCGGCAACAGAATTTCTGACGTTATTATCAATGTTAATTAGATGAAATATTTCATGTATGCGTGTTGAAGGCATGTTTTATTATGATTCATTACATAACAACTAATTAATTTCCTTTCATTTGATTTTATTATCATATATAATTGGTTGTTATGCCCAGGGGCGGATCCAGGGGGGGGGCGGTGGGGGCGACCGCCCCCCCCAAACGGCCCACGTGGGTGGAAAAAAATGAGCAAAAGTTGAAAAAAATTTAGTCGAAAAAAATTTTTTTTGCGCCTTCGGCGCAACTTTTATTGCTGGATAAGCGTTTGAATCCTGACTACAGTAAATACAGTATAACAAAAAATAATTTTTTTAACATCCCCTAGTTGTCATGTCATCAGGGTAATATATCAGAGATGTAGTTCTGTTAATAATTGGACATCCACGAAATATTTTGCTCGCGATAAGAACTAAAAAAAAAAAAAAAATTTAATGTAAATTTTATAATTTTTATCTCAAAATATTTTTCCATCCAAATATAAGTTTTATGTTTTACAATATCGATAATAGTAATAGTTTGAAAAATTGCAAAACAATTTTTAGTAAATTGGTGTATAAAAAAAATAATAATAATAAATAAATTAATAATAATAAAATAATACACAATATTAATAATTTATTTAAATTTTGCTCTTTTTTTTTCAAGTTATTTTTTTTTTTTTTTTTTTTTTTCAGTGAAATAACATTAATAATTTTACAAAGAGATGAAAATAGAAAATATTTCAGAAATCGTTTGTCCAACTTTTACTTTTTTCTTTTTGCTTACATAAAAAAAAAAAAAACAAAAAAACAACAACTACCAAATCAAAAATTTTGCAATTCAAGAATATTTTTTCAAAGGCATACTAATTTTGCAATATTTTCCAAAAAGGGGCGTGGCCAAATAAAATTTTTCGCCTGCGGCGCGCTGACCCCCGCCCCCCCCCCCCCCGGTCCTACATTGCTAATTTTCTAGGAGATCGCCCCCCCCAAACACAATTCCTGGATCCGCCCCTGGTTATGCCTTATAGTTGAAAATTGCTTTATTTTTGCTTTATTTTTCAAATCATTTAATTATAGTTTGATTAATGAATAGTATGATAATAATAATTAATATTTCAAAAAGTTTGCTGTTTGTTACTCATATTGTAAAATTTCAGTAAGTGAAATAGGTTCAGTATTAATTAATACATAAGTAATACATTATATAATGTATTTCTGGGTTAATTAATTATTTTAATATACCCTTATTTTTTGCTGTAGTAAATATATTAATAACACCATGAATAATTTTAAAAATTCATTGCGTAACATATCATCATAAAAATTATCAACATCATATTTCTTTTATAATTTCCTCTCATCTTTCCATCATAATGTGCACAAACATATTATAGTTTACTATCGTAGGTTATTGTTTCTTTTAACAAAAATAATTAGAAACAATTGTCATAAAAATATATGACAAATATGCATATTGCTTCAAAAAAGATATGAATGAAAAAAAATGTATTTGAAAGCACATGCTCTATTATTTTTAGTTATATAATAAAATAATTGAAATATAAAAAAAAGTAAAGAAAAAAGAGTAATTATATAAAACTCTTCACCATTATAGCAAGTTTCTAATTGATTACGTAACCTGCAATGGTTCGAATAGGTAGAGTATTATGCTCTAAATATAAAAATTTAATCACACCATATTATGCTGGTTCGATCCAGTTAATTTCTACTCAGAACATAACATTATTATTTGCATCAGTGTCATCTGCATTATATGAAAAGGTGGGTCACCCCACCATGTTGAGTCATAAAGATTTATTTACCTGCTTACACATGGTTGATGAAGGTCGCCATCTTGGTGACGTCAGAAGAAATGTTGCAAAAATGATGATGTTCATGTGAGTCTATATCAAAGTCAGCTGTATAAGCAAAAGATTTTCATATTTTTGAATATAATTGAAAAGTCATTAGTTTATACTATATGAAAAAAACGTTATTTTATAGACCATAAATTTAAATAACATCTTAACTTTTTTAATCAAGAAAAAAAAGTAACAAATTATTATTTAATAATATGGTTCTTCTTGAAATGTTGTTTTAAATTTTGTTCCTTTGAGAGAGACTTCTTTAACTTTATTTTTCTTTCCCTTTCCAATCCAATAAAATTTCAAACTTTTTGCAAACAAACATAATAGAGCGAGAGAGAGAGAGAGAGAGAGAGAGAGAGAGAGAGAGAGAGAGAGAGAGAGAGAGAGAAATCTTACTGAAAAATGTTTTCACAAGTATCAATAAATTTTATATTTGATTGAAAAATTCCTCAAGCTCTAATATTGAAAATTTAATTCAATTAAATAAAGTTTAATTCTGTAAGCATGGTTTTAAATCTTCTCTCTCATTTTTGTTAATAACGTTTAAATCTTTGATAATTTGATTCCTTATATAAAATTTAATTAAAATATCATATTAATTTTTGAAAAATTAAAATATTTATGAAATAAAACTGACTCATTAAAATAATGAAGTATTGTTAGTATGAGTGCCGTGTCTGGGTGTCATAACTCGACGTTATAGTGCTGCTTTAGGGTACATAATGAGAGTGGGAGAAGGAACTGTTCGGTGTACGAGCCGCAAATAATAAGGTCACCATTTTCGCTTTTCTACTATATATTTTTCTTTTTCTTTTTTATGATAAAGTCTAGGTCACGAACACCAACACGATGCCGCGTATCAAACACCAAACGTAATAAAATAATGAACTTTACTAGTTCTGCCGAAATTAACTCAAATATTACATTACTTTATTATATATATAATAGTCGCGTATTGTCAATTTGATTTAGTTTCTTAAAAGTTTTATCGTATAATGGAAAAAAAATTTGCACAAAAATGGGGGTAGGAAAAAAAAAGTTGTATACTTGAAACCTAAAAAGTAAAATAATGTTACATATTTTTAATATTTTAAAACTTCATCACTCATAGAGAAAAAAACAATAAAAATAATTAACTAAATTATTAAATTAAGAATTAAAATATTTTCACCTTTTATTATAACCCTGTTTTCCTTATTACATTACTAGCGCAAACGTTACGACAAATATAATAATAAACTTACTTACAATTACTACAATTTAAATTTCAAGATAAATATTACTTTAAATTTAATGTAAATTTTAAGTAGCATACTTACTTTTTAAGTCTATTTAAATTAAATGAATAATAAATTACTGTATTTTCATCTTACGGTGAACAAACGATTTATTTAATCAGTATAAATTTACATGCATAAAACATGATTTTGAATAAAATTATTATTTCTCACTTTTTATTTGTTTAAAAAATAAAAATAATATTTATCTCTCTGTATTGAAAATTTGTAATTAAAACTTGGAAATTCCAAATGAAAAATATCAATAACATGCTAATGAATCTGAATATCATGCTTGTGGTATCGCATAATTAAATCTTATATACTTTTAAAAGCTTTTTGATAACATATCGTAGAGCATTTTATTTAAAAAATAAACAATAAATTATCCATGTGTTTTTTTTTTAAAGTAAAATGTTAAAATTTAGATTTTCAGTTAAACAATTGTACCGTGTAAACCTTACTTTTTCTTGTATAAATATAAAAAGCAACTTAAATTCAGTTCAACTGTGCTAGTAATTTTAAGAATGTTTCTAAGTTTAATCACGTACATCCGGCTTCTAAATTTACTCCTTTTGTCATTGAAACTTTTTCTACATGAACCCTTAGATTACATCTTCAAAACTTAACTCTTTACGTAAAGAAGTTACCTGTAATAATATATACTCTTTTTAAGAGAAAGTAAAATGTAATTCATTTAAGTTAACAAAAAAACTGAAAGTTTGTTTTATTATTTCTTTCCTAACTTATTTAACCTTTTACTTCTCATATGGTCCATAATTTAACTTTTTATGTTATAATTTATAACCAATATTGCATTGCAACACATAAATTTAAGTTTGTTTTGCATATTTGGGACACCATCGCAAATGACTTTTTTTTTTTCAATCATACAAGACACGTTGGATAACACGTTGTTTTCAAGTTACTAAAGTTCATGGAATTTTATTATTTATTTTTTTAAACCTCTTAATGTAAGACCTTACTAAAGGTTTTAATGGGTAAACAATAATAATAAGTTTTTTATCGAGAAGACAAGCATTGTAAATATATTAAAAATTGTACATTTATATTTCATTTGGGTATATAAACAAAAAAATGAGAGAGCTATGTATTGTTATACAAACGTTTTCAAACAACTTTTTACGTAGTATGTTAGTAATGTTATTGATTTTTTTAAAATCATTTTAAAGTCACACCGTCAGATTAAAGCACTAATTAAATATTAGAAATGAAAAGGAGAAAGAGAGAGAAAAACTAGTAAATAGAATTTACATTGCAAGTGCAGGCAGAACTAGTATAGCTGCTGGCTGTACTAAAATTTACATTCATGGATGTTACAGAAAAATTTAAAACTCGTGTATAAATTTTGCATATAATACGTAAGATACACAGGGAAAAGGTAGAGTTTACTCAACATTGAAACAATATTTTAGTTAAACGAGGTGAAATCTGAACTGCGAGCTGCTCTCGTGAACTATCTTTGCTTGTGTAAGAGCTCCTCATATTCAACCAAGTGGGAAAATACATTTACAGAGCAGCTATAGCGCTAGTGGAACCAAGTTGTACAAAATTTAATATCTTTAACTTATTCATAAGAGCTGGAAAAAAAATTGTATAATATATTAAGTATTTTATGCTGCCTTAAATATGACTTTCTTTTGAAACTTGAGTCTCTACAATATTTCAGCTTGTGGTATTAAAATAATTTTATTCAAAGAATTTTGTTTGCAGAGCAGTTTTTTAATACTTCTCTCTCTCTGTCTTTCTGTCTTTCTCCGCGTTACTTTAGACAATAAATTAAAAAGAAAAAGAAAACTTTCAGAAATTTCAGCGTGTAGTATTTAAGCGTTCTGTAGAAAACTAAATAGAGAACTTTATGAAAAGTGAAGTGAATGTAGTAAATAGTAAAAAAGAGTTAAAGTAAATATAATACATAAAATAATAAATAACTAATATACATAAAATACCAACTATAGAAAATAAAATAACGCAACTAAAATATTTCTTTAAAGTGGCTGTCCAGACCTAACAACATACAATTTTAATTCATTACACCCAAAAGAATGTTCAAATTTTACTATTACTTAAATGTAACCCCTAAAGAGAGCGCGAAAAAGTTGTGTTAATTAGGCAAAATGCACACATTTCGTACATTTCTGACGTCAGGATTGTTCACATTCAATAAAAATAGTTGTGTGGGTTGCATAAGCTGAAACTTTGATAATACGTTTAGGGCTTCACAATTAGGTTCTTGGACAAAATAAATGTATTTTTGCAAATCCCTTTGTGTGTTTAATAATTTAAAAAAAGCATTTTGTATGGTATGGACGGTTCCTGAATCGGTTCCTTTAATAATAATTTTTATAGTATTTTTTAAATGAAATTTAACAATTAAGAGAAGAAGTGCTAAATTTTTCTTAGAGACAAATTAATAAGTAGCAGATGCTATAGGTTTAACTTGAAGGAATAATAGTGGCTGTTGTCAGTAGATCTTGATCACCTCTCTGTTTCTCTCCCCACCCTCCACGTGTGACTTGTGAGCCCACCGTCGCTCGGTACTTGAGTTTAAAATAGGACTGCTCGCCATTCTAGAACCTCCCTGCGTGTTTGATTGTAAACGGTTTATATGATTTTCTTATGTAAACTTTATCCTACCTAACATACATGTTTACGTAATGACCCATCAATAATACAATTTACTTTATTTTTCCTCAATATTATACCTATATATTACATAACATAACATTACTATTATCAATATACGGTATAGAAAATATATTGTTATATGATAATGCAAAAGACAAAGAACATAAATGTATGGTGTGTATTATGTTTTCATACAAGTGTGAGATATTTTGACTGAGCATAAAGGAGTATAATAAGGGTTCGTGTATACTTTAACAGCTTTATCTGAAATTGAAAGATGTGAGAAAAAGCATTTCATTTGTCATATAAATTCTTCCTTTTATATAACTTATACGCATGAGAAAAACATTATGTTCATATAAAAAGTTTCATTTGTAAATATTTTTAACTTTTTTATTATATTATGTTTTATTTAAGATATAATGTGCTTTTGACAAGCACCATTATACCATTATTATAAAAATGATGAAAAAATAATAACTTTATATAAAAATGAGCCTTTAGTTTTAATTAAAATTATAAGTCAATATTCAATGTTAGGAATTATTATTTTACCATTTTCTTGCATTGTTCATGATTGCGTCTGTTACGCGTATGCTCGACGAACGCTTTTGTTTCCGTTTAAATTCCAATATCATAAAGAATATTTGCGAACAAGAGCAAGCACTTTAGTCAGTCCGGAAAGAACAAAATGAAACATTGCTTCCAATAAACTCATCTCTAACTCTATCTTTTTTTAGAACTAAGTTTATATATTTCTGTTCCATTGAGAGTCTAAAACTTTATTGGTAAAGGTGAACTGCCATGATAAGTTATTGACACTATAAAAACTTTTTTTTTTCTTTTTCACATAAAATAAGTCTGTAAACATAAAACTGATCTTACTCTAAATATGGAGTATACCTATTTATGGTTTTTAAAACATTCTTTCGGAAAATTTTAAATTATGCTTTATTTTATGCTTTTAGGAAGAAAAATTATTTTGTTAATATGAAAATTGAAAGATAAAAATATATTACGTTACATCGTTACATGGTACTTACTAAAAGTAAATATATTATTATGCATGGTATAATATATACTTTCAAAAAGTCATTAATAGTGCACTAAAAATTCATAAGTTTTTAAAATTAATAAATACTAATTAATACTTTACTTAGCTAGCAATTTATATTAATAAGAATTCGTTAAATTCATAAAGATTAAATCAACCTGTACTCATTAAAAATGAGTTACTTATAATCACACAGTTTTAGTAAAAATTTCTCAATTTAAACGATTCACGTAAAAAGATACTTTTATTCTAACAGATTTTTTTTTCTCGTCTCCCTCCCCTTTCTCTTTCTTTTCAAAGATTAACGACTATAGGTGTCATATGTTTTAATTCAGGTACCTGTTATAGGCTTTTTGGAGTTTTTTCTTTATTATTATTATTTTAAACATAGTATATTACAATATCCAACCAAGGCAAAGCCTTATCGGTCGGTTCAAGTTTAAATATATATATATATTTTTTTTTAAACATTGTTCACTATTATGGGTCTCTAAACATAAATGAAATAAAGATAAAGAAAATTCAATAAAGACATATAATGATTAAAAACAATTATTTATGTCTTACATTACAACTAAACAAAAAGAAGCTAAACTAAAGAAACAAAAGAAAAACAAAAAGAAAGTATAATTACAAATTTTCCAAAAAGTATTTTTTTATATTCTTTTTCATATTATTTTTATTATTAAAATTTTTAGACTAGCTAATACTGTTTTAGCAAGCAAACAGATAATGTTTTTTTCCACACTTACTTAAAAACCAATATCCCAGTAGTTTGTTAAAAAAAAAATAATAACGAATGTTTTTATGTGTAAGGTTAAAGTGTTTACTTTTTGGTTGTTTACTTTGACGTCGAGTGTACAGTATAGAGCGAGAGCGTGTCTAGCATCAGTAAGGATCCCCATATAAGACACGAGATTAGCACATCTTTCAATCAAGTTATTTTACACACGACAATGTATTTGTAAGACGCGTCACACCCTTGCAATTTATCAATATATCATAAAACTATTCATCTATAATTTTCTTTTTCAATATCATTTTTAAACTGCTTTTAATGTTATTAGTTCTATTTTTACTACATAAACGTCAAGAATTTTATAAGCGCTAAAAATATATTTTGTTACTCATTTGTTTTATAAAAGTAATTACCCGTTTAAATTTAACTATCCTTAATGTTTATTTCTCGTTATAAGCTTTTAAAAAAATGTATATTATATGTTACAATTTCTTTTAGTTGTAATAGCAACGGAATTTCCTTTCTTCTGGGAATTTAAATGTATAAATAGTGAAAATTATGTAGCTATTACTCATTTGCTGTCTTTCTTTCTTTCTTTCTTTCTTTCTTTCTTTCTTTCTATTTTTCCTTCTTTTTTTGAGCAGAAAAATATTTCTCATTACTTGCAAGAATCAAGTTTTTTTTATCAAGTTCTGGTAAATAAATCAAAATTTCCCTTTACGTAAAAGTCACAAAAACAAGAAACAAAAATTGGTGCCTCCATAAAGTCTGCAAATCACACCCTCCTTGTAAATTTATTATAACCCTTCGTGCTACATATATATACTATATAGATATTGTAATCTATAAGTTTCAAATATTTATGACATACTGGAGTTAAAGTTGAAGTGGTATTTAGAAATAGGTAATATAAAAATAGCAAACTTTTTCTTTCATTAGAACACACTTTCATTCGCACTGACCGTATTATCACTGATATAGGTATGAATTTACAAAATTTTAGCTTGTATACTGTACACTGAACTTATAAATTAAGAGTAATGGTTAAAATTTGTAAACTTTTTACTACTTTTTAACACAATATTTCATTAAAAACATGTAATATTATTATGAAATAAGATATACGAATAAATTATTTTTTTACACAAGATTTTTAATAACCTTAGTATCTGCGTATATATAAATTTTAAAAATCCAAAAAGATAGTAAAAATTTAAATGTGTTGAATTTAAAGTAAGATATGATGACAAATTTACTTAATAGAGGTCAGACAATTTTATTACAACATTATATTATAATAATATTTAGCTAAAAGTCTGCAATATTGTTTATAAAAACAGTATAGTATTATAATATCAAAATATATAATATAAAAAAAATGGAACGGATACCATATAAGATAATAAATTTATAACATAATAGCATGTGAGCTATACTGTATAATAGCTACTGTAATATATTCATTAACAGAGAGTCGTGTGCTGCAATAAAGTCGACGTCTACGTTTATTATATAGCAATGCAGCTAGCAATACATATAAGCAAGTAAGGCAAAATGTATTACTCTATGAAGTTTTCGTGACGCAGTGTAGAATTGATTCAGAGTATGCTGTACTGTCGTTTGATACATATCACAGACATTAATGTTTTTTTTTTATATACATTTAACCTCACCCAAGTTACTAATTTAACACGCACTATTAGACAATATAACATATAATCAATTTTATCGACTTTATACATTTTCACTGATTTTATTTATAATATTTTTTTAATATGTATTTATGTTATAATGCTGTATTTAGATTAACTTATTTAATGTTTACTATGTATTTTCATTTAATTAAACTTTTTTTCCCCTTTTGCGTGTTTATATCATTTGAATACAATGTGTCAAAAGATGTTTTTAAATTTGTAGTCACGCAATTTTTAAACAGACGATTTTTTTTTCCTCTGTATATTTTACATACATACATATCATGACGCCATAATCCCTTTCGGGGTAGGCCAGGACGAATCCTTTTTAGTAATAAGAGGGCTTACAATGATCTGTGGCTTACCAGACCACAGGCTCTTCCACCACACTCCTCTGGGCTCCTAATACCAGACCTGTGCAGCTCGGACCACCAAATCTTACGACGGCAGCACTCGCCACTATGGACGAGAGGTGGTCAAACTGCCTGGCCAACCCACGCATTGCAGCGAAAACGTACACATTGAAACACACTGAAACTTCACCGTTCTAACCACCGCTCTTACAAGCTGACCTTCAAGGCCAACCCGGCTTGGTAACGAACGCCGAACCTCCAGCGTGTCAAACAAGCACGCTAACCACTACACCACATGGGCAGGTTTTATGTTTATGTTTATGTTTATGTATATTTTAATAATATTAATTAAGATTAAACTGTAATATGAATAATTTTAAACTTTTATTCGATTGTATAAAATAACTGTCAGTATAACAACGTAAAAAGTAAGAAAAGTATATACCCAGCAATTTATAAAATAGACTAAAAAAATATACAGGATTACGTATATAATGACATTGGGATACTGAGTGAATAGGTTGCCATAAAATATCAAATTTAGTAGGGATTTTTTTTTCGGTTATATCTCTTTCTTATGCTCACATAATCTGCACAAAGACTTTTTTCTACATTTTTTTTTCCAGTACGTTATTACATTACTTAAAGAGAGAACCACAAAGTGTTAAATTTGCCCAAAAACTTTGAACCTACAGACTTAAGCAATTTACAACTTTGTTATTATATGTGTGTACAAATTTATTCTTCTTTAACATTAACAAAGTTTTACTCATTATAAGCGTTACTATAAAATTGTTGCAAAAATAATGAAAGCAATCAAATTTGTTAAATAAACCGTGAATGAAGCTTCTCATACTTATATTATTACGTCAATAGGATTTTTCCATAAGAACTTTCATTCTAATATCTAATAGTTTAAATTAATTATTTCTGTTTTGTTTGAATTTTTGTCCGACTAAAGGGAAATAACTTTGGCACTGCGTACAACCTCGCATATCAATTTTGGATTATTTATTTTAGTATCAATATTGTGAGATGACAAATTGTGAGTGAGAAATGAAAAGAAAAAGAGGGGGGTGGAAATGCTCCATTGCGTCAGATACAACATATAAAACTAATAAAAAGTAAACATTTCGTCTTATCGCTTATGTATGAAACTTTTTGACAAACGTTGTAAACACGCAACATCTATAAAACAAAAACCGTCTCGTATTTTATATCTAACAAATGAAACTTGAAAGTTTAAAAGAGAAATTATAAGAAAGTATTTTTGCTACAGTAACTTAATAGTATATTTTTATATTCTATATATTGCAACTAATAAACAGTTAATAGACAATTTTCTAATTTAATATCAAATTTATACAACTCACAAATTTTTTACTAAAATTGTTTAATAATAAATAACACTCACCCTGTTACAAATATATTCCAAAACAAGAGCAATAAGTTTAGTGAAATAACATTTCGTGGTAGTTGTTGGAATTCTCATCACAGTACGCACAAATACAGCAAACCTATAGTATTTAGTTTCGTAATTTTAAAACTAGACGTGTTTTAAAATGTTCTTTATAACTATTTGCTTTAAGTCATGCTCGCGCACGGTGTAATATTTTTAATGTGCAATGAATGAAATATAAATCCATTAATTTTTCTTACAATCGCATTGATTACATGTAGTGCAAATATTACATCGTGTATTTTTAGACATCGTATACATGTCTATGTTTTGTAGATGTGAACCTTGGCAGATGCATTGTATACTGATTGTAGGAGAAAGAAATCAAATAAAAAATTTGAATTTTGTAAACATGCCATTACACTCTGAATTGTTTTTATAATACTTGCAGAGGTTTATAATTATTAACATGTAACGCGGTTATTGGAATTAAAAACAAGTAAATTAAATATTAAGCCTGATAATATCTACAGCTGTAGTGTTATAACAGTGTTTATAAAACCAGAAAACGAAAGGAGATTTTATTGGTATACGTTTAGTCGCGATTTGACTGGAGAAATGTAAACGACCGGTACTAACGACCGGCCTGTTGCATCACAGGATTTCTATACAGATCCTCTTATTTCTTATTGTTTTCACTGATACTTCTCGTTTTTTAGTAACTTATATAACGTTATTCGTATTATAAGCTTATAAAGATACAAATATAACCCCCGATTAGAATTTATGAATAGTTTCTTTAATGCACCTTAAAAAAATAGGTTGTATTTTTTTAGTAAAATATTTTAAAATATGCATAACAATTTATACCTGTGACGTACTGGTCCCCATATGAAGCAAATTAAGAACTGGGAGTCCTAAATAATTACTGAAAAGTTCATTAATCACAATCAATGACGTTTACTACTACCCTATCAGTTTTCTTCCTTGGTATCAAAATACAATTAAAAAAACATATGTCTAAATTTTTCATCAGTAAAATAAATTTTAAAAAATCAATTATAGTTTATTACTAAAATAAAACAGTATAATTGTTGTCATATTTTTTTAAGCTATATTTTATACCAAAAACATAAGTAACAGTAATTGAATTTTTGGCAAATACGTTTTTAAGAAAAACATAATATTGTAAAGTTTATTTTTATATATATATAAAAACATCAAAGAGGCTTAAATCAAGAAAAAAAAAAACATAAGTGTTAAGATCGTTTTTCTGCGGTGTTACCCTATTGTTGCCGCATCCCTATAGTCGCGGGCGTTACAGCTCTATCGATCCCTCACACTACTACTATCATGCAGTACTTTGCTTGCTTGGCCGTTTATATATATATATATATATATATATATATATATATATATATATATATATATATATATATATATATATATATATATATATATATATATATATATTATATACACACACACATGTATAAGTATTATATCTCATGTAGCAATAGCCTTGTTATGTACTACCCTACATATACGTAAAGCACGTTGTGTATACGTATAACCACTATCCCGTCATCCCCCCGTGCTGTATGTGGTAAAGGTGGTATTGGATGTCCAGTAACAACCCCTATATATATACAGTATAAACACTAGGGAACAAAACTTTCCATTATTATTATTATTTCTTTGCAGATTTTTTCTACCTGCTTGTAATTTTTACACTTTTAAGGTAAAATACCATTATTTATTAAATTATATTATCAACTGTGAGTAAACAAAAATATTAAATTATAAAAACACGTTATATACATACATAAAAAAGAGAGAGAGAGAGAGAGAGAGAGAGAGAGAGAGAGAGAGAGACAGCTCCGCAGAGAATATGAAATTTGACACGCTGTATATTTATCATTATATTATTTACATTCCATTGGTTGACTTTGTTAGATAATTGCAAAATAAATGTAAAACTGGGCAGATTTTAATTGATAATACATATATTTATATAACTGATTATTTGAAATTAGATTTATAAAACATTTATTCCAGTGTTGTATTCGATGTTTGTTTTTTTTTTTTTTTTTTTTTTTCCAGATGTTTATTTTAATTTCTGCATGATATATTAATCTTCACATATTATTTCATTTCTTCTTTGCTATACAAAAAGTTATAGTATAATAATGTATCAAAGCTTTTGCAAACAAAGTTTTTTCCTCAGAGAATACTGGGAAAAAAATATGTTTTATAAATATTAACACTAAATTTTTATTCCGTTGTAATTTTTGTTCTCTGTCGAAAAAAAAAAGAAAGAGTGGTTGACACGACCGCAAATTCAACACGCAGCACTGACGTCTTCCTGACTTTTTTATATTATTAAAAATTTTAAAAACAAAAAACGACGCTAATATGTAAAATAGTCGTGTCGCAATTTTATGTACGCAGAACACGTGTACAATGAGACTACCATGACAATAACTTTGAACTTCAATATAGACTATTATGTCAAGTGATTATTCTTGATAAGTATTTCATGAATTAGAATACTAAAAAAATATATATATAAACTAAAAGCGCGTTGAAAAAAGTTATGGCTGTATGTATATTTATCATAGATTAACCCTACACGTGACCTAAAACTTTTTTTATTACATTTATACATATTACACAATACATTGCAATCGTATCCCAATTTAAAACCACGTAATTGCGAACGGGTATAAAAATATATAACTATATCCTTCGTATAATATATACCTCGTTGTAATATGTATAAAAATAAATTTTTTAATGATAAATGGAGTGTTCGTACCTCCTATGAGTTTCGATTGCTTGTTATATGTGTGTGTACATTATATACTGTATATATATATATATATATATTATCGTATTAAACGAGTATTTGTCGCAATGTGTTATACCACATACACAATGCTAAACTGCTATTGATTTAGCATTTTATATCAATTAATTTTAAATTAATCGTATTATTCGCGTTAATCCTACTTTGAAAATATTATTTTTACACTTGTCACTTTACAATATAATTTAAACTGTTATATTTTTTTATTTGTTTATTTATATATTTATATTTAATGAATAGAATAAAAGCAATGAAAGATTATAATTTATTAAACTGTTTATTCATTTTATGCAAGAAAAAATAAGCTTAATGTCGTTAGTATTTTTTTATTTATATAATTTAAATTTGTTAAGTAAAATTTATAATATAAAGCTGGTATGTTGAAACAGACTTTCATTAAAATATATGTTTTGTACCATTAAATACGATCAAATCTAGGCCTTATACTGAAAAAAGATTGTATTTTTTTTTTAAAGGAAATATATATTTTTAAAGTCTCAATGTGTTTAGGAGAAATAAGTTTAACAAAAAAATTGATGGTATCTCTTGAGACTCGTTACATTTCGTACTTTAACATATTCACATGAGAAAATTTTCAAGTATTTCTAACAAAGTAATAAAGCTTGAAAGTTATATATATTATGTTATAATATTAAGGGACGAAATATTATAATGGTTTGTCACTTCTAAAACTTAATTAAAAGTTCTCATTAACGACCAACTCAAATTTTGTGTGGGTCAAAGTTTTTAACTTTATCTTTTTAATTATATCGTAATAATATAATTAAATTGTTTTGCGAGATAAATTTAAAGGTACGGACATTGCAGAGTCCGTTTTCACAGATATAGAGTACGTATGTTATATATACGAACAATGCTACAAGTGTGCGCTGCTACAGAAACAAAGAACACTTAATTTTACTTGACTGTTAACACCTCGACTTAACATTCTTTACTGTCATATTTTTGCTCGTAATTTAAGACTTTCAACTATGAACTTAACGTGAACTGGAAGTCAACACTCCGTATATTCAATTTTATTTCATTTTACTTTGCGTTTAAATTTCTTTATAAAAAAGTTGTCTTTATAGTTTTGATAAAAGTAATAAAAAATGTACTAAAATAAAGTATTTAGAGATTTTAATAAAAATGTTTGAAAGGGGGGGGGGGAAGAAAGAAAGAAAAAGAAAGAACAAAGAAAGAAGAAACTGATAGGAATCTTATGTAAACTTCTAAAAACTGGAAAAGGAAGTGCTGGAAACGTAAAACACGTAATGGTAAAATTGAAAGAAAACTTCACGCCAGTAGCAAGCTATTTAATAGCCACCCCACACTTTTAACATCACGTGATTTCCTTTTCCGACATTTCCGTGACCTCACAATGATCTTATACATTACCTTCCCATGACATTCCATTACACCATATTATTTTAATATTGGTTCCGTTAGTCGCTTAATGGATTTGAGTGAAAATATTGTAAAAGTAAAGGAATTTGATGATTTTAAGATTAAAATTTTCATTAAAACATTAAATATTTGATCACTACAAGCATTTCTACCAGGTTATATTTAATTATATTCAAGTCTCATACATTTCATCGCTATTTATATAGCTATTAAATTGAAGTAAATCATGTTTATTTACGCTGGTTACTCGAAAATGTCAGATAAAACTAAAATGATTTGAAAGTTGTTTGGAAAAGCTTTCCATCAAAGATGGTTTGTAAATTTAATTTTACTTTACAAATATGTCATAATTAATTTAATAAAGTAGGACATAAAACGTATTATATTTATAAGTAAGTTATAAGGCTATTCTGTTCTATTAATATACACGAGGGAAAAAAAAAGAAAATAAATAAACGTTTATAATATGAAAATAAAGTGTTGTTTACAAAAAGTGAGCTTATTTTATTACATTTTCTGAAGAAAAATAAACTTATTAAGTAAGAAAATTCAGTTACGTTTTTGTTTATTCTGCAGATGAAAATTGATTTTGCTCCAAGCTTACCTTTTTAATTTCATGTTGCTTTTGAACAAGATCACTGTTGAGTTTACAAAGATTTTGTTATAACTCACAAGAAAATAATCAAGAAAAACATTACAATTGAAAATTTTCTAGTTTTGTTCTTGTTTAAATAGCTGAAACTGAAATATACGCAAACATTAAGTAAAAAAAGTTATGGCAGTAAAATATATAGTTGCTGCGTAAGTGTTCTGTTTTTATTTTTTTTATTGCTTATAAAATTTTTGTTGCAATGCTCAAAAGTTTTTTTTTTTTTTTTTTAACTTATATTTACAAGCAATGATATTTAATGATAATTGTATAAGGCTTTTAGATAGAACAAATTTGAGCAACATTTTTCTATTATTAAATATGTCATAAAATATAAAGTTTAAAAAATCTATTATAGATATAATGTTATATTTATTTAACGATATTATGGCTAACCATATTTATATTAAATAAATCATATATCATATGCGTATTATATCGTATCGTACTGTATATCATATCATACACATATTACGTATGATATGTACAGTATAATATATTATACTGTACATACATAAATATACATAATATTAAATCATGATAAAATTAACTTTAATTTACATTCATTTCATTTACCATAATTTAAATGAATGCTCTTTTTGATGAGAGTGCACAATGTGTAAAAGGGACGATAAGTGTCATATTAAAGGAATCGAATAATAGACCAGGCCAGTTTTATGTCATATGGCTTAGCTTTAATGACATTGCCTTGCGTTACTGATAGTCTCACATGTATGTAAATCTTAGTCATTAAACATGTATTCAAGTATACCATAAAATAATAATATATTCAAAGCTGGTATACTACGTTTACTGTATAAACCAACATAAAAGTATACCAAAGTTTTTAAAGCAAAGGAAAACGCATGAGTATTAAAAAAAGGTTATCGTATTAACTTCAAAAACAAGATCAGGCTACTATATTAAAGCTCTTTGAAGATAATTAGTGTTATTTTCTATAATTTTGCCCCTGGATTAATATAGGTTTAATGTAGATTAAAAAGATAAAAGGTAATTTAATTGTCTATATATATTCTTAAATAAAAAATATTCATTAATAATAAAGCAGAATTGACTTTATACGTTAATTAGACTACTTTACTAGTATAATTACTTATTTGCTAGACATTAATTGACCTATCATAATTAAAATATTGTAGTAAAACAACCGATAAGGCCTCAGCTTTGGTTGCGAAAAAAAAAAAGAAGACAATTTTAATTAAATCATGTGTATTTGTGCTGGCTATACGAATGTATAGTTTTTTTTCTACATTCAGCAAAAAATGTAAACTGGCTGTAAATATATATTTTTTTATTACAAGCCTTATATAAGGTACACAGATCTAAGAGTAAGATTTAAGTTTACCATCCATACTTTGTTAAAGTCTGCGAAAATGTAGACTGTTAATTAAAAAAGCATCTTTTCTATAGTATCTTAACACATATTTTTCAGCTTCATAACATGAAACATTAAAATCAAAATCATAGTTGCGTTAACTTGAAAAAAAAAATATGATCAGTTTTTTAATTACACAATTAGCTTATTTCATACTTAAAACATTGATTTATGAAAATGAGATTGAAAACAATAAAAAATGACAAAATATTAAGAATGAAAATATTTACGAATAATGTATGTATAATGTATGTATGAATAAGCCAAGGTATTAATTTAAATGTTGTAGTTTACCATATGTCAATATAGTTAACGTAAATTATTCCATTGTCACATACGTAGCCTTTTTCACTACATTAAACATAGCAATTAAACAATCTGCCCCGTAAGCTATAGTGTTAATATTTTAGTATAAAAATTTCAATAATCTCTTTAAAGTAAGTAAACGTTAAAATACAAAATAAAAGTTTTTAACACTTCCAATTACTTAAAACAATTGATACTGTACAACACATTATAATTAATTTATTGAATAAAATTTAAATCAGGTATATTTTTTGATATATAATTTATATTAAAGCGATCAGCCATTCAAAAAAAATCTTTTACCGGTTTTAAAAGCGAAATAAACTGTTTTAAATTCACAATTCTCGTATCTAATCCTCATGTAAAATTACACACTAGTATATAACTATTTGAGAACAATATTACAATAAACTGAATTCCATGGCTGTATAAAAGTTGTTGAATTTAATAGCCTCGAAGTAATGTAAACCAGACATATTGATCTTTTTATTACCGTAAAACTTGACGTCACATTTATTCGTATGTAAAAGCCAGATTATTCTAAGAGGACATTGATTTATTTTAAATATAGTTATTTAATAAAAATAACATTAAAGAAAAAATGATTTCATCTCCGTCTTCTTATATTGATTATATAATTAATAAAAGTATAGGATATATAGGAATTTAAGATCACACACATTTTTTTTTTCGTGGAAAGTGTTCTTGGATTTTAATATGCATATTCTTTTGCCGAAAATTTTCAAGTTTCTCTGTACCAATAAAATATACCTCATAATTTCAACTTATTTTACTTGTGCATTTGTCTTACGTTAATTTTGTGGTAAAGGTTTTGTAAAATAGAGCTAACAACGCCCTCGCAACACCTCAATAAAGTTATAAATATAATTACAAATGCTATTTTATGTTACGTAAATATTGACTTAAATTGATGATTTGGCACTGAATGCAACATACTTAAGCTTGAAGTATAGTCATTAGAGGCTATGCACGTTGTCACTGTTCCTTTTTAATCCTATTTATAATGCAACTAAAACATTGAAAATCTCATTATTTCATTGCGATGTTGTTTATAAATGACTTTCAGCCTTGTGTATACAGTATGTAAATTCGTACGATTACTCTTGGGTTAATAAGTGATATATAGAGACTTCAAAATTATTCAAGGGTCTTAATAAACCATTTTGTACAATAAGGGGAAAGAGAAAATAGCAAAAAGTCTTTTCATTCTGGCAATTCCGTAGTTCAAATGTAATTTGACAATCGATAACCTTTCAGTCTCTTTATCCATTGATTTAATTGTCGACGCAACACCTAGAAATAAGATATAGTTCCGCATGGAATGATATTAAAAACAAAACAAAAATTTTAAGCTTTTAGCTGCATATTCAACTCATGAAAAGTCAGCATAAGTTAATTAATTTTATGTTTACAGTTACAAAAAAAAAAAAAGCCATGAAGCACTAAAATTTAAAACATATTGTATAGTGAACAAAACTTTTGTCTTTATAAGTACGTAGTTAAAATTATAATAATGAAATATCAAACAAGTGTTTTTGATAACAACTTAAAGAGAAAACTTTTACTTGTCTTTTGTATGTCTTTGAGCCAAACAATACGCGTTACCTTAAAATTTGTGCCAACTTTTCAGGTACACACAAAGTTGGTTAATAATTTTGTCGATAAAACCATTGGATGATATTTATTATAAAATACAAATTTCAAAAAGACAAAAGACAAAAAGACAAAAGATAAAACAACAAAAAGAAAAAAGAAAAAAAAAAGTCAGTTTATATCAAAGAAAAAAAAGAGAAAACAAAAATAAAATGTTTTAATTCAAAATCTTGCATAATTACAAAAAAAAAGTAATTGAATTATACTTAAATTTATATTTCAAAGCCATAAAATCAAATTAGCATAAAAAATAATAACAAAGACAAAATAAAATAAACGTGTTATGTATAAAGTTTACTTTACATATATAAAATATTATTATGTTTTGTTTCTGTTTATTTTATAAAATATTTTTAGAAGTTTGTGTAAGGGATATTCATTATTCACACAAAAACACATTTCTACAAAAGGTGAATACAGCCCACTATGAATATATGTGTATAAAATAACATACACAACTCACGCCTTTACATTTTTTATACTAAAATATGACATTTTATGAAAATTAAATTTATACCTGTATTTTCGTACGTATAAATAAAAAACCCGCATACGTAGACATGATTTATTTAAATCAATAAATTTTGTGATGAAGAAAGGTCTGAAAGTCAATCTGAGTTAAGCAGATGAGAGCAAAACGTTAATGGGTTTCTTCTAATTCTCTAGTCGGCTCATTAGTTGCCTTACTTACATGGCAGTGCTTTCTCTTTATAAGCTAACCGTTTTATTATTAAAGCTATTTTACCTTTACATGTCAGTAAACCAAGCCAGTGGGTTTTTGATCTTCAGTCTGTAGCAAATGCATACAAAAAAATCTTTTCTACTCTCTCTCTCTCTCTCTTATCTTTTAAAGCAAACATAGTAATATTAGAATATGCATTTTTAATCAAAAAATTTCTAGGGAACATCAAGTTGATGTTCTGAAGTAATGAACCTGGAAATTACTTTTTCCTAACTTGAGATGAGGTATAGATTTTGTTATTAAATTGAAAAATATAATTAAAAAAACATTGGATCGATATGCTAGAGCTAGAGTTTATTTCAAGTTTAATAAATAAAACAACTTTAGTATTTTAATTGAATAAAATACAAGTAAAGAAAATGTATGTACTGTACAATTGCAGTTTGAACTTTAATCAACTTTTATAATTTATTAAAATAAGAATTCTCTCCCTCTCTACTATTTTTGTTATTATAAATCAAAGTAAAGTAGGTATATGCAAATGTTTTAAAGTTATCGTACTCAGCTAATTTCAAAGCAAGATTTATGTCATTTTTTGTTACTATATATTTTATATTTTTAAAAAGTTTCCGAACTTGGAATCATCTGGTATGAAATTATTTTGTCTTTGTTGTTGGCACACAACCAGTTGCACTTTTTTTAGGTCTCTCTCTCTCTCTCTCTCTCTCTCTCTCTCTCTCTCTCTCTCTCTCTCTCTCTCTCTCTCTCTCTCCTCTCTCTCTCTCTCTCGTATATAAAAGCATCAGATGCAAAAGCAGACATTTGACATTTCCTGCATGTTTCATTTTTCACCTGCTTAAGAAGATAAAATGAAGCTTACAGTATTATGTCGAATGACTGCTTTTGCACCTGGTTCTTTCATAAATATTTGTTATCCTGCAGAGTATGCAACCGTTTGGGTACATATATCGTGCGGGTTGCCGTAGTACCCAGGATACATCCAAAATACATTCTGAATGTGAAAATAAAACATTTAATAGTTTTATCAGCGTGTTTCAATGCAAGATATCAATTACATGGAAAATCGTATGCAAATGTAAAAATAAATAAATGAAACTATATTAATTTGTAGTATGTCATGTCATGAATAATAATATATTAAACAAATTCAGTATGTTGAATTGTATATTATTATTTTTATTTTAAGAATTTACATAAATAAAATATATAAAGTATTTATAATATTAATTCCATGATAAATTATTTTGATTAAATTATTAAGTAAATATATACGAGATAGAAATGAGTTGGAAGCAACAAAGCGTGACCCGCTGGAGGTAGCAGTAAACATCAAAGCTTTATCATTATTTGAAAGTTAGCTTATTACTCCCATGTTTATATCCCATTGTAACGTTTACAGTACGTGCAGCAAACACTCGTCGTTCGTGTGATGCTTTATTAAAATGCTCACGAAAAGGTTTAGATATCAGCAAGTACGCGGCGCAATGCAGAAGTCCCTCTCTCTCTCTCTCTCTCTCTCTCTCTCTCTCTCTCTCTCTCTCTCTCTCTCTCTCTCTCTCTCTCTCTCTCTCTCTCTCTCTCTCTCTCTCTCTTCCTCTATTCTTTTCCATAAATCTATAATCCTTTATACAACTTGAATTCATTACAAATTTCATCAAAAATATAAATATAAAACTCAATAAAATTGTTAGATTAATATTTAATGAAATAAAATTACATTTCATGTCTCTGAAGTGCAGTATGAAAATTGACATTATGAAATATGATGCATAATTTAGTTTGATAGTGAAAAATCTATAATATTGTGTGTCAGTTGTCTTGTTTCAAGTGGCAACTCTTGTTGTCTCCTTCAACTTTACTTTTGGATAAAAATAGAAATCACGTGACTTTCTTTTGTTTCTGCACATGTTTAATATTATTATTTCTTTGAGGTAGCCAAACTTTAAAAAATTGAGTTTATTACATTGTTTGATTTTTATTCTTATTTATATGCATTTTACATTACAAAAATTTAATAATAATTTCGTTGCTTTTGTATGTCTCGTCTCTTTCCGTTCCATTTCTTTACTTTGAGTACTATATTTTAATTGCAACTAGAACTCTTATATAAATCAGCGTTTAATATTTTAAAACTTTGGCTATTATTGAAAAAAAGTTGTTTATTGAAAAAAACAAAACAAAAAAACAAACTATTGTTCACTTTTCATATGCAAATCAAATACTTAGCAAATTCAGTAAATCAAATAGTTTGAAGTAAATTTCAATACTCAATCAGTCAAGTCCAATACTGAACTAGTTTAGGTTCAGTTTATATAAAAAAATACATGCCTTATCATTTTATATATAAAGTTTATTATAAAGTTTATTATTATAAGTTTTATTTGACAAGACCAATGCTTGTTGTAACTTTGATTGTTACTATGAACTGCCTGGGTCAATAAAGATTCTTATTCTTATTGATATAAAGCATTACATATTATATGGCATATCTTTTATTTGGATAAATAATTGATTTGATTTGTGGAACAATTAATAATTTGGCACAAAAGCTATCGGGATAAAGTTTATTTGTGTATAGCCAAGTCAATAACTTCTCATTTAAGCTAGAAAAATAATTATATATATATATATATATATATTATAAAAGTTGTTATAGAAATATGTGCAAATGCAAACGTTGCTCTCTCTCTCTCTCTCTCTCTCTCTCTCTCTCTCTCTCTCTCTCTCTCTCTCTCTCTCTCTCTCTCTCTCTCTCTCTCTCTCTCTCTCTCTCTCTCTCTCTCTCTCTCTCTCTCTCTCTCTCTCAATATTTCTCAAGAGCTAAAAATGCTTGCGTGATCCTCCCACGCTGTATATAGTTTTGTGGAAGTTAACTTTGTTCCTTCCTAGATGTATATATCAGCATTGAGTGCATGAAATACATTAAAGGTTTACCTGTGAATCGATTTGGTTAGTCCTGTTTACCACAGTCTCCAGTGACGTAGCAGCTTGCACGGTTTTATCTCTCCTCATGGACTTTCTGTTCTTTTGCTAACGTAACAGATTGTATGTAAGAGACAACCATCGATTGCTTTTGTATTTCTCTTGCATTCCTCTAGGGATTTTTGCACCGTTCTACTTGATGTAATTCTTACTTCATGTCATCTCAATGATAAACGTATAAAAATTATTGGAAAAAGGGTCAATTTTGAAAAAGAAGAAGGAGTAAAAATATATATTTTAGATACAAATTCGATCTACAAATGAATTTAAGAAGTGATTAACCTTGTCCTTAAATATTATATTTCTACTGAAGTGGAGTGTATAGTAAATATATTGTTCAATATTTTTAAATCTTGATAACGTTATGACGTTGACAAATGTTCCAATAAGTAGTGCATCTTTATTTAGAACAATAATTATATTTTAAAATTTATCTTAAAAATTCAGCATTACTTTTAAATACCAATAACAAAAATTAACTTTTATTTTTACTTTTAATCATAAAAAATAATAATAACAAAGAATTTTTTAATCCATTCCATAGTGTAATAATTATTTTGGCAAGATTTCATATTATGATAATTTTTTTTAATTAATATTTTTCAAAAGATAAATAATGATAACATAAGTCAGGATGGGGAGATAATTATTATTGTAGGTGATTCGTGAGAAGAAAAGAATTCAACAGGCTATTATAATGTGGGTGAGTTTTCATACGATCTTTATTTTTGTCACCGAAGCAGGGGCCAGGGTAACAACAGCCAAGCTAATAACACAGTCGCCGCAAGTCACCGAGTAGCAAGAGTGTTCTCTCTCTCTCTCTCTCTCTCTCTCTCTCTCTCTCTCTCTCTCTCTCTCTCTCTCTCTCTCTCTCTCTCTCTCTCTCTCTCTCTTTCTCACTCACCGCTCCTTCGTTCTCCGCCTCTTTCGCAGCAGGATAGCCGCAGCAAGCCAGCTAGGCTGAAATAGCGGCCAGAGACAGAGAAAAAAATAAAAAATAAGAAGAGTAAAAGCAGCAGCTAACCCTAAAATAGACTACGGGCTCTCTAGTTTAACTGATGCCTCAGCCATTGCTAACGTCCTTTTCTACAACCACTGATGCTTTACTATAATATAGACCAATTGCTTGCACTTATACATTATTATTTTGTTTACAAAAGATCATATTTTTAATATCTAAGTTGATAAGATCTCAATAAAGGTATTTTTATACATGTATACAATTTAATTTTGTATACTTTTGCTAACCTTTTGCTTTTGAAACCAACGAGAGCGACATGAAATTTGTCTGAAATATGTAATCAAATATTTATTAAGTCTATTGTACTTTACTTTCTCTATTAACACAAGATTTTTTTTTTTTTTAAACAAAGTAGTTAAAAATAGAGTGAGGGTCGTCCACAGTTAATGTGTGTAACTAAGTGTAGAAATAATGTCTTGCACAGTTGCCATGTATATGTGCTACTATGCATACAAATTTGTTTAAAAACGTTGAAATTTAAAAACGTTGGCATGCTAAAACTTGCAGCTTTTAAAGTACATCACTTTTTTTGAGGATGTCTAGATTTATTTATCATTATTGTATGTCTAGACTTATTTCTTTGAAATATTAAACTTCCTATTTTTGACGCAGCACCCTATGTGATAAAACATTGAATATATACTATGTAACTCAAAGTAATAAACAATTAACTTTGTTCAGTAAAATAATAATAATAGCAATACAATAATGTGCTTTTTATTAAAAAAATTGTGTGTATATAATAGTTAAAAAGGAAAATGAATCCACTTTAATTTTTCTTTTGTTATAGCTTGTAGTGTTCTGTTTTTATATTATCATTCATTACTTTGGAAGAAAAAATATGCTGTTTTTAAAGATTAAAATGAGTGTACATTCTCCTTAGAATGTCATAAAAATTTAGAGGATATTACACTGCGGTAAAACCAGCTAAGTTTTTAGCGCCAGTTAAAGCATACACATTTTAACTTTAACAAAGTTTGGTATCATCTAGAGAGAAGAGAAAGTACAAAACAAAACATCTTTGTAAATATTTACTCAGGAACACATGCGTACAGATAGAGCAATTAACTTAAAATTTCATATAACATAACAAAAATGTTAAAATATGAATTAAAGATGGTATAGTCATTGAAGAAAAGATAAAAGCAAAATTTTAAATATGTTAAAAGTTATGTTATTATGTTATGTTAAGTTGTTGTGTTTTAGTATCGTTATACCATTGATTTAAAAATTTACAAAAAAAAAAGTGTTTATAAAAGTGTAAGTGAAAGTCGACTTTAATAACGCACATTGTAAACAATATCCAGTTATACGTCATACTTGATAAAATTAACAGACTTTCACTGTCTACTTCAAATTATTGATCTAAAGGTATATATTATATCTCCCCTATAGGAACATAAAATATACACAATGACAAATGCGTGTAATAATGCGTTTAACGTTTCACTAAATCGATGTCATAATTATATTGCTACAAGCTTGTGTATGTTTTTTACAAAGTACGGTAAAAATGATAGATCCAAAACAGTTACATTTTTATTATAGTAGCAAATGAATGATATTTTTTTTAATGCTATTTTTATTAGTATTGCTATTTTTTTATTAAAGTATGTTTAACCTATCGATGTTTACTAATTATGTTTATGTTACCACTTTACATGTTTGATAATTTCATTTAAATACTTAATAAATTAATTAAAATGCAGAAATGTTAATTTTTATCATGCGACAAATTTAAATAAATCGATTGAAGTCAAAGTTTTTTATATTTTTTATAATAATACACTTTTTATATATACATGACATTGCGCAATGAATTTAGATCGAAAGCTTTGAACTAAAAGACGTTGACGTAATCCCAAGTGAACAGAGAGAGAGAGAGAGAGAGAGAGAGAGAGAGAGAGAGAGAGAGAGAAGGCAAGAAAAATACAGACTAACGAAATTCTTAGAATAAAATTTCATTGCCTTTGAAGTTTTAGCGTTACTTGTACATGAAAAAGAAAAAAAATCGTTATTGAAAATGAAGAATGATTCAGCATGCTGAACTGATATTTAATTTTGTGATTAAATTTGAATATGAGGAATTTATTGTCTAATTATTATTTTATATTATAAAAATTACTTTAAAAGCGTGATAAATTTTAATATAGTGATATGTAAAATCTTTTAAAGAGACGAAGTAATAATGCAAACAGCTGTTCAAAAAATTGATCGTCAACTGGAATTGTATTTCTACAGTTGTACTTTTGTTATCAAGAAAATTTAAAAAAAAATAAAAAAGGGGGGGGGGGGGGCATTTTCATCCAATTTTTTTAAATCATGGGGTTTGAATTTCTTATGTATATTTTTTTTTGAACAAAAAATTTTCCCTACTTGAAATATAATGTTAATTATAATTTTAAAAAATATATAAGGAATAGCTTTCGCAACGAGCATTAAAATCAAATTTGCGACAAGAAGATCAAAATTTGGAAATATTGAACCACTAACTTTTCCCTTTAATCACTTTAGGTAGCGTCTTTAAATGAAGATTTTCAAGATTTCAAAACTTTCTTTTGTAACATAATTGAAAAGTTTTTATATACAACACAGAAAAAGCAACGGGTTTTAATGCGCTTATAAATGATTGAACATAGACTCCATTGTTGTGACATTATTTCTATTTTTATCTGTCTAAAGTTAGAAGAATACGTATGCTATTGATTCGAGGAAGCAGTAGTATTTTTTTTTTATTGTCAATAAATGCCTCAAGATACACAGCTCGAAAAAACTGTATAATGTTATATTTAGTTTATTCCTATACGTTTATGAATCATAATGGAAAATTTTGTTTAGTACAAATATTATTTTTTTTTTATAACAACGAAAGTATATGAAATTTTTAAATTTTTAAAATATTAAATTTTTATAACATAACCTGTAAAAAGCTTGTTGGTTTAATAATGTTATAAAAAGTTTATAAATATTTTAAAGAAAAAATATATTATTATACTAAAAGCTTTCACTGCTTTCATAATGTTCTTAAAGAAGATACAGAAGGGCTATTATTAATTTTATAATAAAACACCAATGTCTTTAATGTATGATAATTTAAAGCTCAATAAAAATTATTACTTTTCCAATTCTCATATTGTGAGAGAAGTCTCTATGCGTGTGTATATTTTATTTGTCTATTTCAATGTTTTTGTCCAATATAAAAGACTTCTGAAATCTAAAAAGAAAAAGAATAAAAATATCGGATTCTTTCATGAATTTAAAAATAAAATAGAATATTGGAAAATAATAACAAAATACTAAATTAGCAGTTCATACGTTGGAAATTAAGTTGTTTTTGTTATGACTTTAAAAAAAGGGGGGGGGGGGAAGTAACTCAAAAAGTTCTCATTTTGGGTAAGTAGACACTTTTTGTTGTTATTAACTCTATACCTTTTTCATATTGATCAAATGATATAGCTACTTATTCTAAATTACTTTTAATTCTACAAAAAATAAGTTTAAAAAAATTGTTCAAATTATTTGTCACTGTATATTCTATATTATGTAATATATATAATGATTTTCAATAAAATTGTGTTTCAATCTTGTATTTCAATTTGACAGGAAGACATGGTGTGCTTGTCCTGCACAGCTACAGGCGAGCGTGTATGTTTGGCTGCCGAGGGTTTCGGTAATCGACATTGTTACCTCGAGAACATTGCTGACAAGGTAAGAATTATTAAATATGACATCACGTAATAATTAAGATTCAATTGATCAATTATAATTAAATTGTATAATTTTCTGTCAGAACATCCCGCCTGATTTGTCGCAATGCGTGTTCGTGATTGAACAAGCTCTGTCAGTAAGAGCTTTACAAGAACTTGTCACAGCTGCTGGTTCAGAGACGGTAAGATATTTTTCTTTTTCTATATATTCCCTTTCCCTTGACACTTTTATACCCGCAAAACTAAAGTCACTTTTGTTGTAGAAGCGTAAAAAATATATATATTTAATACTACATATCACTTTTCTCTCTCACAGAACTTTAAACCACTTATTTGCTACATAACAAAAATTTATATAGCTTAACAAGGATTAAATTCTTACATTTGATGTGGTTAAAGTAAAACTTTTGAATGTAACATGAGGCAACATTCAATTCTTAATTAAATTAAAATAAAAAAAAGTTTTTTTATGCTTTACTATTTATTACGCTGCTGCAAATTTATTAATAAATTTTTTACTCCCAATAAAATATCAACATTGCATGTGTCAATCAATTTCACATAAAGTTGCCAATAAAATAGCAATACATTATAAATAGTTATACATAAAACTTTTTTCTTTATAAATGTCCCATTGTTTTTTTCTTTAATTAATTAGCAATTATATTAATAATAATATTTTTTTAAAGTAAGATTGTAAAAAGTTAAATCAATTAAAGAATTCTTAGTATTCGTTGATGCCAAAGAGTTATGTGGAAATTGGACACGTTTTATTGTATTTCTATATTTTATTCATTCAATCAATACATATGGCTCAATTTGTAAATAATATCACAATCAATAAAAACAAATCATATCTTTCTTAAATTATATTAAGTATTGAACATGAAAACATGAAAAATTCAACCAAACCCTTTAATTTGCTAATTCTAAATAATTATGGCATAATGAGACATGTATTTTATTTTCCCTTGATCATTGAAAACACATATATAAAATTTAATTTTTTTTATTTCATGTGGTGTGCAGTGGTGATTGATTACTTAATTTTCAGTGTGACCCCTTATAAATTTACTTGAAAATTTTTTTTTGAATTAATAATTTGTTGACTTTTTCCTCTTTTTTTACCATTGCATGACCCAGTTTATATGTATTATTTTTCATTTGACCTTTATAAATGTTTAATTTTTTTCATTTTCCTTTTCTCCCTATACGTTTCGTAAACAAAAAATTTATTAAAAAGCGTTTATATAATATATTAAGAATAAACTAAAATTTTATTTATACATTATAGTAATTCGTTTAATATACATGTTTTTAAGTTTTGTTCAACGAAGATTTTTCGTTTCTTTTTCAGCAAGATGATACAGTTGTAAGTACTGAACGTCGACGCTTATTGATAAGAAAGTAAAAACAAAAATATAATATTACACTGTAGAATTTACTAGCACGAAAATTTTTTGATATGTTATCTAAAAAAAAAAAAAAAAAAAATCTTTTGGATAAAATATTTTAACAATTGAAAAAACAACAAACTTTGGTACAAAAACCATTTTGGAATTTTGCATAGTATTATTGAAGTAATTTTAATTGGCTTGCAGTGTCATGAAATTGCACAATATTGCACTAAATTTGTTGTCATTTATTTATACGCTTGGGATTTTTTTCCGCGTAAAATCAAATATTTTTTACACCAAATTTTTTAAAAAATTTTTATTTTTTTTTCTGTCTCATATATTATCTATTAAATCCTTGCTTGCGAAAATTACTCAAAAAATTTTTGGTTCATATTTTTAGTATTTTCAAAAACTTTCGTCTAACCAAAATTATTTCATTTGCATGTTATGGATATTAATTAATTTCTCATAAAATCACACTTTTACTTTTTGCAAACTAAAATTTCTTCTTTTATCTTTCGTAAATATAAATATGTAAGAAACATAAATTGAATAACAAAAATGCATTTAATAATTTTTTATGTAAATATATTCTTGAAATCGCGTGTTATTAATGTTTGTAAATAGCTTTTGCATAGCACTAAAACGTTGTTAATTAATTATTTTTATTGAATAAAACTTTCATGAATACGAGTTAGCTTTCTATGTGACGCAAAACTTGAGAACTATCTTTGGCACACGGGGTACGAAGGGAAACAGGCAATCTTTAAAGCCACACATTGAGCATGCTCAATTTAATGTAACGAACTCAAAAGTTGAAGAAAAAAAAATCATTTAATGACTTCAGAACACATTAAAAATCACGAATTTACTCGTTTATTATTTTTTTCTATTCTTTTCTTGACTCACTGGGAACTCACTTTGTAAGAATATAAAAAGATTTTTTTATAATGTTCTTACTATTCTATTATTAAAAAAAAATAATACACTTTTTTATGAGCTTTGTTAAATTCCAGATTCATTAATTAATTTTTGTTTTTGTATTCTTGATCATAATTTTCTGCAAAATGTTTCAGTGGTATCAAATTAAAATTTAATATTACTTTTAGTGTTTATTTAACCAGCCTTTTCTTATTGTATATAAAAAAAATCAACACCTATTTTCAATGCATTGTGTGTATCATTTCACAATCTTTCTCATTCCTCTGCTTTCTTCAACACCTTTATTAACTCTGTTTTTTTCTATATTTCTATCTTTTGCAGCTTGGTAAAACTAATACATATATAACTTTTTATATTAATTTATAAGTGCTGATTTAATGAAACATAATTCGTCTATTTCTTGTTAAATAATAAAATATTGGATTTTTTTTTGTACTGTACAGAATTTAAAAGTCTTGGTATTATTGTGAGCTCCGAGTTATTAGTGTAATTGACAGTAAAAATATAAAAGAAATTGTTACGATTAATCAGCTGATAAACAAGTAATCGTAAATTAAAGCTGATTTTTTGCTTATTGGTATGTTGGACCAAGAGGAATTCAAATATGGGAGGTGACATCAGGCATAGCTTTTAATCACATTGGTTTCAAATCTTTAGCCTATAAGGCTTAATGTTAATTAAAAAAAAAATCACCCTTATTTAAATGGTGACCTACACTGACATTTTTGTAAGGTGTGACTGATAGAATATAAAGCTTTAAAATGATGTCAAATAATATGGCAATATGTAGATAATAATTTAAAAAAATAGAAATGACCTCTTCACTTAAAGCCCTTGCCAACTTACTTTTTTAACATTTAAAATACTAGATTGATAATTACTATACCTTATTATCCATGAATTAGACACTACCACGTTGATTTTGAATTTATTTTCTTTTTGACGGTTATTTCACGTATCTGACGTCACAATGTTACGATGGGGTCGTGATAGGGGTAAAGAACTTGAAGGGGGGGGGCTTAATTTTATCACGTGACCAGAGCGGTTATTGTGATTGGCGGTGGTACAGTGTGACGTCAGATACGTGAAATAACCGTCAAAAAGAAAATAAATTCAAATAAATTCAAAATCAACGTGGTGGTGTCTAATTCATGGATAATAAGGTATGGTAATTACCAATCTAGTATTCTAAATGATAAAAAAGTAAGTTGACAAGGACTTTAAAGTACTAAAACTTTTTTAGGCAGTACAGAGTAACGTAAATAAACCTTTTCTTTTAATGACTTTAAATCGATATTTACTGTGTCAGCACTTCATCAATAAAAAAAAGCATATATGACAGTTTTATAAAGATGCAAGATGAGCACCATTGTTCTAACTCTTTGATTCATTGTTGTCACTCACATACCGCATGCTGTGATATATTTTTTGTTCTCTGAGTGGTGCCAGGCTAAAAGGCAAGCGCTACGGCTTGGTTGCATTTTGTGTTGGCTCTCTTTCAGGGCAAAGGAACAGGATCTGGACATCGAACGCTTCTCTACGGAAATGCCATCCTTCTTAGACACAATAATAGTAACATGGTGAGCATACAATTCTATTTATAATTTATATACACGGAAAAAAAATTACTATATATACCCATGGCAGGTACATGAATCCTTTATTTTGCAATAGGTACATTTTAATTTGGAAAAGGTATAGTTATAAACTACAATACCACTTAATCTAAGTGAGTCACAACTTTATTGTAGCATATTGCACCTGCATTAGGTATTATTGTAGTATGTAATAATACCTGTGTTCTAGGTTATATGTCTACCTATTACATTTTTAGTTTTAAATTTTTTGGCGTGTAGCTATATTGATGAAGTATTTTTTTTTCTTGTTAGTTGTTAGTTACGAGGATTGCCTCCCAGTCTATTTTAGTTTTTAATCATTAAATTAAGTTATGCTATATTCTATGTATATAAACTCTTCCATATATTGTCTCGTACTTTTGACATTTTTAATCGAATATAATAATATGAGAATAAATGTTAAGACCAATACAAAAATAATTATAATTATTTATTATTATTATATATCGATATAATATATTATTATAATATCGATAAATTATTTTGCTAACGACAGAGTGCACTTAAGGTTTAATAATTTAAGTAGCCTTGGTATGGAATTTCTACGTATATTGGAAGTAGAGTATCAAAGGACTCTTTTGGTATTAAAGCCATTCAATATTTCGTATTATATTAATATATTTTTTATATCGGGCAATAATTGTTAATTTTGGAACGGCAAATTGTTATTATAATGTTTAGAAAAATTGTATCGTATTGTTAATGGAATTATAAAATTTTTTAATAGTTAAGTTCAGCTGAGTAAAATTGTGTTGTGTTGTATTTTAAATGTACTTTTCTTAGTCATGACAATATATATTTTTCTTTAATCACGCAATCAGTAATGCATAAAATTTGCGTTTATATAAAGTTTGCCTTATCTCTAGTTTACGTTAAATAAAAGTTTCATGTTATTACAGCATTTTTCACTGCTGTATAAACTAACATAAAAATTCATTTGCATTTTTTTTAGAGTAAACATAACAAAAAAATTAATTTTTTTTTTAATTATTATGCTATATAGAAGCTACACATTTTAAGATATACATATTTTTAAATATAAAAAGAAATTCATATTATTATGCTTGAATTAATATATATTGATTTAACTTTCAGTACCTGGCCTGTTTGTCTACAAGTTCTTCCAATGATAAGCTCTCATTTGACGTCGGTCTCCAAGAACACTCTCAAGGTACATAATATACATTGTCTATAATAAACGATTGCTCATCTTCATGATTGTATATTTATTATTATTATTATTATTTTGTTCAGGTGAGGCTTGCTGGTGGACAGTACATCCTGCCTCAAAACAGCGTTCAGAAGGTGAGAAGGTCCGAGTTGGTGACGATCTTATTCTCGTATCAGTCGCTACTGAACGTTACTTGGTAAGTCATATAACATCAAGATTGCGTGTGCTTTAGTATTATGTCGTGCGTTAATATTGCACATTTAGGTCGTCTCCTCTGTGACTTATCATTATAGGCTTTTCAATTATTTTTACATTATTATACATGCTACAAAACTTATTATTATAGCATCCCTTCTCCCCTTCTACTTTTAAGACGTATAGTGCTTAAAGATATCGAAAACTTATATAGTATTTTTTATTATAATTATTGATTATAATTTCTTTTTATTATTTTACACAGCACACTGCAAAAGAAAACGATCTATCAGTAGTAAACGCATCTTTCCACGTCACTCATTGGTCCGTGCAACCTTACGGCACTGGAATTAGCCGCATGAAGTATGTTGGTAAGTAAATGATCAATATAAGTAATAAATAATGCCTTTTATTGTTAATGAAAACATGAAATATTATACCATGCGGCATAATAAATTTAATAATAGGTCAGAATAAATTATAATACATATAACCATTTATAAGTTAAATATTTAATTTAAATTTTTTTATCATTATTTCCTTTACACTGCAATAAAAAAAATCTTTTTCTCCGCTACAGGTTTTGTATTCGGCGGTGACGTATTACGATTTTTCCACGGCGGTGACGAATGTCTCACGATACCTTCGACGTGGAATGATCAACCGGGTCAAAAGTACGTACAATAATGTTTATATTTATATTACATCATTAGGACCTACCCCACAGAGCTGTGTGTGAATTAACCCTCATGGGTACAATTTGGCACATTGCCATATGACCCTAGTTTGTTTTACATCATTATAGTAAATTAAATTTTATTTTGACCTTTAGAATAATTAATTGATTTTATTATACCTCACTTTCTCTTTTCATCAAAAGATAATACAATGTTAACATTTTATATATTTTTACATGGCCAGCGTTTTTCTATTTATTTATTTATTTATTATTTTTTTTTTTTGTGTAAAAACAAAAAATATACTCTAAACAAATGAAAAAAAAAATAATAATAATTTTTCTTCTTTTTGTTTTTAGTATTGTGGTATACGAAGGAGGTAGTGTGATGAGCCAGGCTCGATCTTTATGGCGCCTCGAGTTGGCACGTACCAAGTGGGCGGGTGGTTTCATCAATTGGTATCATCCCATGCGTATCCGTCATCTAACCACAGGCCGCTACCTTTGTGTCAACGAGAATAACGAACTCTACCTCGTAGCGAGGTACGTGTAGTATCTCACACATACATATAAATTCAACTTAATTTGACCTTTGGGATCAATTCTTTTTATTTATATTTCTGCACGATAGATGTCATTGTATTTTACAAAAAGAAACTTCCATGTTTATTAAAAAAAGTATGAATGCCGTGTTCACACACGGCCCCTATTATTGTAAATCGTATTATGTGCTCTTTTTTTTTTTTTTTTTTTTTTTTTTTTTTTTTTTTTTTTTTTTTTGTAATTAATCAAAATAGTATAAGCACTGAATTTGAGTAAAATAAATAAAAAGATTGCACAATGCAAAATTTGCTCCGTATATACACGAACAAATTAACCCAAAATGTTCTCAAATTTTTCTATATATTAAACAATACAATAATTTTACTTTTTATGTATACTGTTTTTTATATATATATATTTTTTTTTCAAGTGAGCCAATTTTCTTAAATGAGATAATTATACAAATAAGATCGTGTCTTTCACTGTTTATTATTATTATTAATTTTATTTTAGGGAAGATGCAACGATTTCAACGTCAACCTTCTGTTTGCGCCAAGAGAAGGATGACCTGAAGGTAGTTCTTGAGGACAAGGATTTGGAAGTTATTGGTGCTCCAATCATCAAGTATGGTGACAGTACCGTCATCATGCAGCACTCTGAGACTGGCCTCTGGGTTTCGTATAAGGTATTTGTCTTAATTATATTGCTGGGGGGGGGGGGGCATTATATATTTAAAAATCATGATGAAATAAAAATCATTATATTCACATCATATTTTAATTTGATCCATAATCTCTATCTAACGTAATTTATTGTTTATAGTCGTACGAAACAAAAAAGAAAGGCGTTGGTAAAGTGGAAGAAAAGCAGGCAATATTGCACGAAGAAGGAAAAATGGACGATGGATTAGACTTCAGTAGGAGTCAAGAGGAAGAGTCAAGAACTGCTCGTGTTATTCGCAAGTGCAGCTCGCTCTTCACCAAATTCATCACGTAAGTAGTTTTTTTTTTTTTTTTTTTTTTATGAATGATTTTATTTATGAATAAAATTAGCTTATTTGTACATTCAAAATAAAGTTTTATTATCGCATAATATAATATATCGATATCGATGATCTTTAACAGTGATGGTTAATTTAATTAAAGTAGAGGCACCATCGACGTGTGCGCACTTTAAATATCTTTAATTTAAAACATTATACTTTATATCAATGTAATTCTTTCACACATTTTTTCACACACAGTTTTATAAAGCACGGTTTATTTGTTTAATATCACTTTAAACTTATTTTATAAATTAATCTTGTGGAAAAATGATTTTGCCAGTCCAAGCAGGTGCATTAAAAACTTTTAAACTGTCTCCGTTTCCCACCAAAAAAATCAGCTGTAGTAAAAAATATGGCGGCAAAACAAATGTGCCGGTTTGTAAACATTTGCGATTTTGTATTATTTACTCTTACTTTTGTTAAAGTATTGAACATATCAGTAATGGATTTTGGTTAAACATTGTGCAGAGGTCTGGAAACATTACAAACGAACCGTCGACCATCGCTGTTCTTCCAGAATGTAAATCTAGGAGAGATGGTCATGTGTCTTGAAGATCTCATAAACTACTTTTCTCAACCTGAAGAAGATATGGGTATGCACTTTATCTATATATACATAGTACATACATATATTTTGATAGTGAATTATATTTGTAATAATTATGCATTTCTTATTTAGAACACGAGGAGAAACAAAACAAGTTGAGGGCTCTGCGTAATCGTCAAGATCTGTTTCAAGAAGAAGGCATTCTCAATCTGATTCTGGATGCCATTGACAAAATTAACATCATCACTTCACAAGGCTTTTTAGTCTCTTTGGCGGGCGATGAAGCAGGACAAAACTGGGAAATGATTTCAGGATATCTGTATCAGTTGTTAGGTAAATGAACATTATATCACAATACTAAAACAGTTCTGTCGTAACTCTTTATACAATGCTCAAGTATTGTAATCATATACATATAATCTGTGCAGCCGCTATCATCATGGGAAATCACACTAACTGTGCCCAGTTTGCTAATTCCAATCGACTCAACTGGCTGTTCAGTCGTTTGGGCTCTCAGGCTTCAGGAGAAGGTACTGGTATGTTGGACGTACTCCACTGTGTTCTCCACGACTCTCCAGAAGCTTTGAACATGATGAGGGTATGTATACAAATGGTGTTCGTAAACCCTGTTCTCTTGCACCAAAAAATGCGCATTCCATTTGAATAACCTTAGGCGATCGTCATTTTTGGTGCAGAGAACAGGGTTTACGAACAGCATTACTGAAACTCTTAAAATTTTGTGCACATCTACAATTACTGTATCGTGTTATTTTTTAAAGGATGAACACATCAAGGTTATCATCTCTTTGTTGGAGAAACATGGTCGTGATCCAAAAGTTCTGGATGTGCTGTGCTCACTGTGTGTTGGTAATGGCATGGCTGTGCGATCCTCACAAAACAATATCTGTGACTTCTTGTTACCTGGAAAGAATCTCCTGTTGCAGACTCAACTTGTTGATCATGTGGCCAGGTAAATACCTCAACCTCTGTCTTCTTTGTTGAGCATTGAATACTAAAATAATATATAAAATCTGTGTTTCAGTGTCCGTCCAAATATCTTTTTAGGCCATGTACAGGGATCTGCTCAGTATCAAAAATGGTACTTTGAAGTTACGATGGATCATATTGAGCAAACTACACATATGGTACCTCATCTACGTATTGGTTGGGCAAATACAGCTGGGTAAATATTCAATCTCTTATTTAGGTTTAAAGAATATAAATATTTATAAAAGTATTTTTATAATTTGCTAGCTATATTCCTTACCCTGGTGGTGGTGAAAAATGGGGTGGCAACGGTGTAGGTGATGACTTGTATTCCTTTGGCTTTGATGGTGCCAACTTGTGGACTGGTATGTTCAGTAACAAGATGTAAAAATTTAGACATGGTAACAATTATTGTTGTTTTTAGGTGGCAGATGTATTCCTGCCATTGAAGGCATGACAGAACCTTACATCAGAAAAGGTGACGTCATTGGCGTGGCTCTAGATCTGAACCTTCCGTGCATTTCCTTCACATTCAATGGAATCAAGGTTAAAGGTTCATTTAGAGATTTTAACCTTGATGGAATGTTCTTCCCAGTCATGAGTTGCTCCTCCAAGCTCAGGTAAACTTCCTACTAGAGTGCTATAGTAAAATAAAAGTTTCCATTTCTATATTAACTGATTTGTCTGTAATATGTCATAAATTAGTTGTCGCTTCCTATTTGGTGGAGATCATGGTCGTCTGAAGTATGTTCCTCCTGAAGAATTTTCACCTTTAGTTGAAAGTCTTCTGCCAAATCAAGTGCTTTCCATTGACCCTTGCTTCTATTTTGGCAACTTGCACAAGAGTGTATTGTCAGGTCCTTGGCCCATGGAGGATGATACTGCATTTGTACCTATGCCTACTGATACTTCTATGGTAGGTCCAACAAAATAATTTAACTTGCTGATATTTCTAAAAAGGGTAGACTTACTTAAGCTTATTTTGATTGTAGATTTTTTTATTTTCTGTGTCAAATGGCTTATTTTATGTTTAGATCACCTTGCCTGGTTACATTGAAAGTATCAGAGATCGTCTTGCTGAGAACATTCACGAAATGTGGGCTATGAACAAGATTGAGGCTGGTTGGTCATATGGTGAACGTAGAGATGATGTTCGTCATGTCCACCCTTGCCTAACTCAGTTTGCAAACTTACCGCCTGCAGAAAAGCGCTACGACTCTCAACTTGCTGTACAGACCCTTAAGTAAGTAACAAAAACTTATGTAGGAAAAATATGGTCTATTTAAAATTTAATGTTCCAATTTATTTTGATAAGACATCACTAAATTTTTTACTCTTTTCTCCGACAGAACTATTCTTGCTCTGGGCTACTACATCAGTATGGATAAGCCACCTGCAAGAATTAAAAATGTCCGTCTGCCAAATGATCCTTTCATGCAGGTATGTTATAAATTATTGATTAATGTAATATAATTTTTCTAATAAGATTACTGATAATATTATCTTACCTTTCAGTCCAATAGTTACAAGCCTGCACCTTTAGATCTAAGTGCAGTAACTTTGACTCCTAAAATGGAAGAACTGGTCGATCAACTAGCTGAAAACACACACAACTTGTGGGCCAAAGAGAGGATCAACCAAGCCTGGACTTATGGTCTAAATGAGGATCCAGATATGAGACGCAGCCCTCATCTTGTGCCATACAGCAAAGTAGATGAGGCCATCAAGAAGGCAAACAGGTAAGTAAACTTAATAGTTATGCTATATTTTCAGGTCTTAATTTTCATTTTTATTTTATAGAGACACTGCTAGTGAAACTGTACGTACACTGCTTGTCTATGGATACAACTTAGAACCCCCTACAGGAGAGGCTCATGAAGGTAAACATTTAAAATAAAAAGTAATAATTAATTGTTAATTAAATTTTTATTTTTAGCAATGCTTGCTGAAGCTGCAAGAAATAAGAGAATTGAATTCAGGACTTATCGTGTTGAGAAGCATTATGCTGTCTCAGCTGGAAAATGGTAAATAAACATTTTAAATAAAAAGCATGACTAGACTGAAGTTGTGACTCAATTTTGAAATGCAGATATTGTATTTATAAATTGTATGTGCAGGTACTTTGAGTTTGAAGTGCTAACAACTGGTCCAATGAGAGTAGGCTGGGCTCGAGCAGATTGTCCTCCTGGTCTTCAACTTGGCCAGGATGAGTACTCATGGGCATTTGATGGCTATAATGTGAGTTGTCTTACAATTAATATCTTTTTTAATTTATGAATATATCAAGCTTAATAATCAGTTTTTTATTTGTTCTTTCAAAAAGAAAATACATATATTTTTTAGTTCTGTTAATGTGCCTAATTTTTATAAATTGGAGATTTTATTTTTGGTGTAGTAATGATTGTTAGATGCATATTTTTGTGCAATTGACTTATTTTATGCTATTTTTATTATCTCATTTTCTTTTAGCCAAGACAGCTATTTTTATTTACAAAAAAAAAGTGGGATGTATTTTTATTTTATTGTGGCTGTGTACAAAGAATAGAGTAGCATAAAAATAATAGACAAAAAAATATGTAGTAAAAAAAAAAAAAAAAAAAAAAAAGCATATTTTATAATATTATTGGATATTATACTATTCTATTGTTTGTACAATGTTGTGTGGGTGAATGTGAAGGGGTGATGTGTGACTGATGAAGGGGCTATGTCTCTTGTTTGGTGCGGCTTGATGCTGTGCTGGAGAGCAGGTGACCAAGGTGCATCATGGGACAAATGAGTCTTTCGGCAAAAAATTCCAAGTGGGAGATGTGGTGGGAGTAATGTTAGACTTGCACGATAATAATATCAGTAAGTAGGAATTCAGCGGCACTAATAAACAGTACTCATATAACACCCACAGGAAATATACTTTTTTTTTTTAATTGAGAAACATAAGTCAATTAATTATTCATTTGTTTATTTTGGGATGGATTAAGTTAAGTTGATATAATTTATTGTAGCAAAATTTGCAAATAATTATATTTATATATAATCATGAACATGATGCCAAATCCCCGTATCAAAATTACTTTTCTTGTTTTAAAAACTTTGACCAGTATGTGGGGTGTTATTGTGCACTGTTTGAATCATAACACATTTAATTCAAAACAGTTTGCAAGAGCACACATTATATGTTTATTTTTTTTTATCTTGTGCACCTAGCTAGCTTATACCCCCACCCTGTCTACACTTCTTCTGGGTGCTGATTGGTTCGTTGTAACTGAATAGTAACTGTGATTGATTTTGCACATGTCATCTATGTGTCATCCTGTCTTAATGAAGCTTGGATTTGCCTTCTATGCATTTTATTTATTTATTTTTTTATATTTTGTTATTATTACAATAATACTATTATTATTTACAATGGATTATTACAGGTGTCAGTTTTTTTTTATCTCTGCTTGCTAATTTTTATTATTTTGGATTTTCAGTGTTGTTGATTTTTAATTTTATTATTATTATTTAATCTAAAAAAATGTCTATTTTGTGATTTTTGTGTAAATCATAATTACAGTACTCCTTTTATCTCTGTCTCCCTTATCTAATAGTAGGTATGAAGTTTCTTTTACAATCTGGATTCTGTCTCTGACTATTTATACTTTATATACTTTTACATTCATAATTCAATTTCTTTGCACTCCTTACTTTTTTCACTGCCTAACATCTTTCATTTATGTGAATATACATTTAACTTTTTTTTTTAATATCCTATTTTAAATGCAAGAGAACTGGGAAATTAATTGGCTAAGATGAAAGTCCGCGATTTCTAGAAGGAACTTCAGTAATCAGTAAAATAGGATGTAACAGGTGTTTCCTAGTGTGCTGCAGTGATCATCCATTCATCTTTAGAACTGTGAGAGCTAACATACATGTCGTAGCAGTTATTATTATTATCATAACATTGGTATATCTCTCGTATCATATGTGTAGATCTCTAAATTAAATGTTGTGTGCCCCCCTATAGTTTTTTTTGTGTTTTTCTGTGTTAAAGGAAGAGAAAGTGTATTGTGGCAGTGCGGAAACTTTTGGCAAACAATGGGTAGTAGGAGATGTGGTGGGCGTCTGCCTAGATCTCATAGATCGAACCATCAGTAAGTTCATACATCTCAAACAAAAAGAGAAATTATATCAATTTTATTTTTTAGTTAAATATTACAGTTATCAAAATTTATGATATTTGAGAAATAAGCAAAGCATGATTATTATATTCTAAGAGGTGGTGGATTAAAAAAAAAAAAATAAAACAATTGTAAAAGTTTAAAAAAAAAAATGGAGTGCATGTGAGAATGTTTGAGTTTTCCTGCTATTGGTAATAAGTTTTATTATTATTATTTTTGGAAAATGTTTTGAATCAATATATTAGATATTTTGAATGAAAAATACATGCTTATTATTAGTGATAACAGTATATTAGACCAAGATTGATCTTATAGTTAGGGACCGGATTTTCAGTTGCGAATGTCTGCTTGCGCCTGCAAAAACAGCAGTTACTTTTCCTGCTGCACAACTTATTATCAATTTGTAAAATATTTCCTATCTACCTGTAATTTACCTCAAAATACCTGGAATGAACCAAAATTTATAAATATTCAGTAAATTGTTGTGCGGTACGAGGAGCAACCAAACTTGCAAGCTCAAGCTGACATTTGCAACTGAAATTCCGGTCCCTACTTATAGTATTTAAATTTAAACTCTACCTATATTGATTTCATATGAGTAACATTGAAAATTTACTGTAAATATTTTAATGAAGAGTAAAAAAAAAAATCAATCTTGGTCAATGCAAAGTAATTGCAAAATAGTTTTTCTTTACAAGATTTTATAAATAAATATTATCACAAAGAGAAGCAATTTTGCTTTGTATCAGACAAATATTAAATCTCCACCATAAAAAAAGTTTAATTTGAATTATATTACAGAATTACAAAATAAAATTGTGAAATATAGTTTAGTTTTCGATATTAACAAGTTTATAGTAGATTAGATTTATCAAACTAATATTCATGTATGATATATCCTATTTTACCAAACCATGCAGCCATATTTATATGTTTTACTCTCCTATATAAATTATACATATTTGATTTTTATTACCTTCGTACTGTAGTCTTCAGGTTTTGTGTGTCAGTGTCAGCTTTGTCACATTTTATGTGTAATATCTCTGTCTAATGTGTTGCCAGCAAATAAGTGTAAATAAATATTTTGCATGTACTTTTTTTTTTCTTGCTCGGCTAACTGCACTATAGAATAGACAATATATTTGATTCAAGTTGTGTGTTTAATGTATTTTTATATATAAATATATATGTTTACTAAACTCACATACAACAATAGAACTTGCAATCAGTGAAATTAATTTAGCTTTAAATAAAGAACCATAGAAACTATATATTTTTTAATTAACTTGAATGAGGAAGGTGAATTTTTTTAACCCCCACTTTTTATGACATTTTTGAAAACAGCATTAACAAAATTTGAGGCGATCTTTTTTAATTAGAACGTTTGAAGCATGTGAAGTATTTTTAATTAATTTTTGAAATCGACCTAAAAAGCCTGTGACGTCATCAATCAGGCATTTAGTTCGGAAAGTATTGACCGTAGAAGGTACAGTAGCCAGTTTTTTGAAATCCTGAGGACAAGCTGATTTCATTAAACTGGTTACTGAACCTCGAACAATTAGTATTTGCCGAGAAAAAGTGGACTGATGACGTCACAGGCTTTCTAGGCCGATTTTCAAAAATTAATTAAAAATACTTCCCATGCTCCAATCGTCCTCAATAGCACCTCAAAATTTTTTAAAGCTCTTTCCAGAAATATCATAAACTAAAAAAAAAAAAAATAAATTTACCTTCCTCATTGTACATATTTACTTGCAAAAAAAAAAAAAATAATAAAAAAAAAAAAAAAAAATAACGTACTGTAGTATGTAATGAAATTTGGATTGTTACTTTTACATTGATTGAGTTGTATTGATGTAGGTTTCTCCTTGAATGGTGAACTTCTTATGGATGCTCTTGGAGGTGAGACTTCCTTTGCTGATGTACAGGGAGAATCTTTTGTTCCTGCACTCACACTTGGTGTGGGTCAACGAGCTAAGCTTGTGTTTGGTCAGGATGTCAATACCCTCAAGTTCTTCACCATGTGTGGCTTACAAGAGGGTTATGAACCTTTCTGTGTGTAAGTGTATTTAGCAAATTATTGAATCAAATAATAGAAAAATAAATAATTACAACTAAACATCAATTATATCAAGTGAACGTGGTTAATCAATAGAAACAATAATAGGATCTAGGATGAACTAACCAAGATATAGAGAAAAGATGGGATAGTTTCTAATTCCATAAATGTACATCACCTGTTTCCTGTTTTACCAAAACGTCCACTATTAATTTTTGTCTGTTTTCTAAAATTAAAAAAATTAAATATAAAAAAATAAAAAGCTATAGGTATATCTTTTAAAAATTATATTTTCATTGCAAATCTGACTGGAAAAAAAAAAAAAGATTGAAGAAATTCCACTTTAAAAATCATTTATTGAGAATTGTTGATTCCCATAAAATAGCTTGAAGGGACAATGTGTTTATTTTCAAGTTGGTTATGTTTAATTTCTATTAGGTTATTCTACTTTTTTTTTTAAATTAATGTTATTTAATTTACACAATAGCTTTCCTCAACATATATATTTACATTTCCAATCTCTTTTACAGCAACATGAATAGACCAGTGACATATTGGTACACCAAAGATCATCCTATCTTTGAAAACACTGATGATATGGAGGACACAAGAATTGACGTGACAAGAATTCCTGCTGGTTCTGACACTCCTCCATACTTGAGAATTAGTCACAATACATTTGAAACCATGGAGAAGGCAAACTGGGAGTTCTTGAGACTTTCTCTACCAGTTATTTGTCAAGATGAATTTGTTAGGTAAGTAAAAAATCAGTGTAATTTCTAAACAACCTAAATTACATTTTTGTTTTGTTTTGTTAACAGTGAGGATGAAAAGATGAGACGTTGGCAGGAAATTAAGATTCGTCAACATCGTCTGCTCTCCGAAGCAGATCAAGTATCTCCATCACATATTGAACAAATTCTTAAATCAGGAGGAGGAGGGTTCAGCGTCAATGACCTGAAAGGTTAGTTAAAAATTGTAAAATTGATAAGTAGTTTAGTTTACCTACCAATATGTTGCTGCATGTATTTGTGGGGCAGGTTTGCAACGTGGTTTCTCGGAAGACGGTGCTGAGGCTGATGAGATGATGTCTCGTAAACCACAACCTCCCAGACCTCCTCGCAGAGGTTCAATGTCTAAGACCACGAGCTATGAAACTGCTGGTCAAAATGGAACTTTAGAACCAGGTAGATGAGGATATCTCACTCAATATCAGGCATGCATTTTCCTCTTAAGCATGCAAAGTTTCATTTTCAAATTACCTCAACTTTCAATTTAAAGTAAATTATTAAAAATCACAGGTCTTATTGTACATTAAAATAACAATGCACCAATTAAAAAGGACATTCATTTTAGCTCATGATTTTTTTTTTTTTTTTTTGTATTTTTTGTGAACGTTGTTTTGGAGTTAAATTATATGCAACAAGAAATACAACTATATTTGTGTGGGAGGGGAAAAAAGTATGTGAAAAGCACCTCAATTTATTTTTAAATTCTTGATGTCTTAAATAACATTTTACCAACATTTTGCCCTCCCCTTCCAATGGTATTTAACCTGTAATTTTGAATTGACTTCTGTTTACTCATGTTTCCTCAATTACTTTATTTTTAAAGCAAGTTTATACCCCCCCCCCCCCTCCACCCGCCTCATTATAAACCCATGTAACTAAAATTTACTTTTGTATGTTCTTTTCCACATTTCATGCCTGTGTTTTAATCCCTGATTGTTTTGAATGTTGGTTCAGCTTCAACACGACAATCTAGGTCGCGAGGTAAGTCTCAAAACATGGTTTTTATTTTGGACGAATGTTTACTAACTTATTTTTAGGTAAAATGCCACGAGCTGCCAGTGAGGTGGACCTGGCTGGAATGGACGGAGAAGGAGGTGATGACAAGAAGAAAAGAGGAAGGTCTCCATTCAGGTAAGTTTTCATTGTTATTTTGACTGTAAAAAAAGTAATCTTATTTGTTATTTGTCGTTACTTCTTTAGATTCTTCTCGCGTAAAAATCGCGATGCCAGCGGTGATCGAGGCAAGAAAGCTCGTACGCCAGATAACTTGGACGTTGGAAATAAACAGCCTGTGGGCATGCGCTCTCCAAATACTCTGAGTCCACCTGGACAGAATGTACGTGTCTCTCAGGTAAAACACCGCAAAGAGGTTTTGGACAGGTATTTTGCATTAAATGAGAAAAGGATAGGACTTTAGCTTTAATAAAGTTAAATGCATAAATAACAAAGAAGCTAATAAAATATGAATTTATTTTTTAACTTTGTAATAAAATGACTACATTAAAAACGCTTTACTAATATTTTTAATACCTTTTTTAGACTTACACAAATTGTAGTAAATAATTTCATAATAATACAAGCTGTAGCGTGGACTAACACAAATACCTCAAGACAATAGACAATAATTCCAAACCTTACTTACATGTACCTGTCATATTACAGACTGATCTGAAACTTGTGCCACCTGCGGTGCCTGAGCGTTCACAAAAAGTCATGTCTGGCTCAATGTCCACATCTAAAATTGAGACGATTGGCAATGAAATGTATGATGTTGAATGTCTCAAGTTGATCAATGAATACTTCTATGGTGTACGTATCTTCCCTGGTCAGGACCCTACCCATGTTTATGTTGGCTGGGTAACCACACAATACCATTTCTTCAGCAAGGAATTCAATATGACAAAAGTACGCAAGGGATCCATTGTTATCACTGATGATATGGACCAAGTCATAGACAGGTAAAATTGTATTCATATTGTTCATCTTATTATTTACATTTGTTATGTGACAGATTAGCATGATAAACATAATTGATTGCGCAGAGTGGAGCGGCAGAGTTGTTACATGTTGAGAGCTGACGAGCTTTACAATGAAGTTACCAATGATGCATCAGGCAAGGGAGCGTCTCAAGGCATGTTTGTTGGCTGTTTCTTGGACACAGCAACAGGCTACATGACATTCACTTGTGAAGGAAAGGAAACTAAGCACAAGTACAAGGTAGGGAAACACTATAATATACTTTGCTTCAAAAAAGATGACAAAAAATTTATCTTTAAATAATAGGTATCACAGTAGATGGTACAGTAGTCCATCTCCTATAGCGGGAATGTCAGATCGAATGCGCGCCATAATTCCGACTGGGTGAAGTTGTCAGAACTACACGTAACATTACTTCAAATTACGGCTTCTAGTTCTGCCACCTTCACCCAGTCGGAATTATGGCGCGCATTCGATCTGACATTCCCGCTATAGGAGATGGACTACTGTACCATCTACTGTGAATAGGTATATATTCAAAGGAAAGGGCAGTAAAAAAGCCCATTGTTACTGCAGTAATAATGCGGAGAAATACTTTTAGCCATTCATTATTCTAAGGCCTACATTATATTATGGCTACGTGTATTTTTCTGCATTATAACTGTGTAATAATGGTTTATCCTACTAACCTTTTCATTAAATTTATTATCAAGCCGCATTTTTTTTATACCTAATTATCCTATATTTTAAATATTATATGTTACCTCCTTATTATTATTATTTTTGTTTAAGTAGCAGTTCAATTAAATTGTATTTGTTGTTGTCATGTAGATGGAACCAGGAACAAAGTTGTTCCCTGCTATCTTTGTGGAGGCTACCAGCAAAGACATCATGCAGATTGAACTTGGGCGTACTTCCACCACACTGCCTCTTTCAGCCGCAGTTTTGCAGAATTCTGAGAAACATGTTATCCCACAGGTATATACAACAAACACATGTTTCAATAAAAAATAATAAACCATTTGATAATTTTCTTTTGGAATTTTCTTTTACAATTTTTAAATTGATTCTTTGTGACTTGTTACAGTTCCCCCCAAGATTGCGAGTACAATGCTTGAAGCCACATCAGTGGGCTAGAGTTCCTAACCAGTCTTTGATGGTACATGCACTCAAACTATCTGATATTAGAGGATGGAGTATGTTGTGTGAAGACCCCATCTCCATGCTTGCCTTGCATATACCTGAGGAAGATCGTAGTATTGATATTCTAGAGCTCATTGAAATGGATAGGCTGTTAAGGTAAGAAAACTAACAAACATAGGGTACATTTTACAAAATATATAAACATTATCATAGGTGTCATCTTTTTTTTTTTTTTTTTTTTTTTTTTTTTCTGAATAATGAATATAATGGTATTTGTTGTAGCTTCCATGCCCATACTTTGACTTTATATGCTGCCCTGTGCTACCAGTCCAACTATCGCGCAGCTCACACTCTATGCCAGCATGTTGGACAGAATCAGTTGCTGTATGCCATTCGCTCAGACTACATGTCTGGACCTCTGAGACGTGGTTTCTACGACCTTCTCATTGCTCTCCATCTGGAATCACATGCTACAACTATGTAAGTTGCTACAGTTGAAATGTCAAAATAAATTTTAAAACATTATAACGAAAAATATCACATTTTAGGGAGGCATGTCAAAATGAATACATCATACCTCTAAGCTCAACACTGAAAGACTTCTACACTGAAGACCCAGAAATGTGCCACAGTCTACGTTCTGTAGTTTGTGAATCTGTGCGTCCAGAAATGAAGATGACAGATCTAAGTGAAACTATTGATAACATTAGCAACTTGTACAGTCCCTACTTCCCTCTGGATGAACTCAGGGACTTTGCTATGTCTGCACTGGACGAGGCAGTTCAGATCAATCAGGTAAAGACAAACAAACAGAAATGGTTTTTAAATGGCAGGATAATTAACATCAATAATAATTTTCTTTAGGTACATAACCGTGATCCAGTAGGAGGCAGCAATGAGAACTTCTTCCTACCTTTACTTAAGCTTATGGACAGACTCTTGCTTGTCGGTACCTTGTGTGATGATGACATCATAAAACTGCTGATCATGGTTGACCCTGAGACTTGGGATACATCATTTGATAAAGGTGAGAAATTTAAAATTACTGAAAATATGTATTGAATATGATGTGAAAAAAAAAAAAAAAAAAAAAAAAAAAAAAAAAAAAAAAACTCACCCAAAAAACAAGCAAACAAGATGTTAATTACAATAAAAATATATACTTTTGATTGACAGAAGGCAAAGATGAACATCGTAAAGGTCTGTTACAAATGAAAATGGCTGAAGGCGCCAAGCTGCAAATGTGCTACCTCCTTCATCATATGTGTGACATCCAACTGAGACACAGAGTGGAATCTATTGTGGCATTCAGTCATGATTTCATTGGTGAAATCCAAAGTGTAAGTAGGCACACATTATTAATTGCAAAAAAAAGTTAACATACATGTTAACACAACAATCGAAATTGCAGGATCAACTGAGGAGATATATTGACATCAAAGCTTCAGACCTTCCTTCTGCCATTGCTGCAAAGAAGACTCGAGAGTACCGTTGTCCTCCCAGGGAACAGGTATGCAATAGTGCTGTCGAAATCCGGATAAATTTAAAATCCGGATTTCGGATAGAAAGTTATCCGGATCGATGGATCCGGATTTGGCGGACAAAAAATTATCCGGATTCCCTGATCCGTTTTAAATCCGGATCACGATCCGGATCGTATCCGGATCACGATCCGGATCAAATTATCTGAATCCGTGTATCCGGATCGTGATCCGGATAGAAATTCGGATAACGGATAATTTTTTATCCGGATTTCAAAATCCTGATTTTTTTACAGCATCAATCAGAAGATTAGTTTTGTTATAGCCTGTAAAATACCCTAACGTATAACAGGTAATTTTTATTTGAATTTTAGTTCTTTAAATTAGCACTTGTGTTCATAATTTGTATTTAAATCCAAGCTATTTCTAACATATCCGACGCGAGATTCACAATTACGCTTAATATTTATCGTAATTATATGAAATCGTGATCTGGGTCATTAATCATTAATGTGGAAAAAATAAACCGGATCACGATCTCGATCAAATTATCCGGATCAATATTATCCGAATATGATCCGGATCAAAATTATCCGGATCAAAATTATCCGGATCGCATGATCCGGATCGTGATCCGGATAGAAATTCGGATAACGGATAATTTTTTATCCGGATTTCAAAATCCAGATTTTTTTCGACAGCACTAGTATGCAACATACTTTATCTCCAGTTTGAAATGAAAATAAACAAATATCTTGATCTCATATTTGTAGATGAACACCATTATGGATTTCAAAACCTTGGAAGAGGAGGATAAAGAGAACTGTCCTTTGAATGATGACCTTCGTGACATTCTGTTTAAGCAGCATGAGTCATTCATGTCTATTGTTTCTCTATCAGCACTTAAGGAACCTGAAGAACCAGAGGCAAGTTAATAGTTCTTATTGCAATACAAGTGTAGTTATAAAGGTTGTTTTAAATACTTGTAGGAGAATGAAGAAGACAAGGTGAAACCAGGTCCACTCAAACGTCTCTATAATTTGATCAATGCTGTGAAAGAATTAGAGGAAGAACCAAAACCAGAGCCAGAACCTGTTAAGAAAACACCAGAAGGTATAACTGTAACCCCTGTAACCTTTCTTCTTTTCTTTTCTTTTCATTTCAATTCTTTTCTTTTCCTTTCTTGCACCTTGTTCATTTTTTAAACAATAAAAAAATTAATTTGCTTTACATTTCTTACATTTTTAGAGATCTTCCGTAAAGTTTTAATTAAAACTATTGTGAGGTGGGCAGAAGAAACTCAAATTGAAACTGCAAAACTTGTCCGAGAAATGTTCAAGTTAGTATTATTTGATAAAGTATAGTGTTATTTTTATATGATTTTTTTTAGACAAAAATATTACAATATTTATAAAATATTTTCAGTTTATTGGTGCGCCAGTATGACACAGTGGGACAACTGATTCGTGCTTTGGAGAAGACTTATGTGATTGCTGAAAAGACCAGGAAGGATGTAGAACAAATGTGGATTGGTCTGAGTCAAATTCGAGCCCTCTTGCCTGTGCAGATGTCACAAGAAGAAGAAGCTTTAATGCGTACAAGGCTCTGGTATGCAATTTTCTTAGATAAAAAAATTTACAGTTGATTTAAGACTTTCAACACTACTGTTGCATACTGGATCAATTTTAAATGAATTTTATTTGCAGGAAACTTGTAAACAACCGTACTTTCTTCCAACATCCTGACCTGATCCGAGTGCTTCGTAACCATGAAAATGTAATGGCAGTAATGATGAACACTCTGGGCAGACGTGCTCAAGCACAGTCTGACTCTCAGGCCACGGGAGGAACTACGGAGGGTGAGGCGGGAGCACCCAAGGAGAAGGTTAGCAATGTGTTTTGTACGGTGGGATGTAATTGTAGTTTTTTCTTTCTTTCTTTCTTTTCTTAAACTGATGATTGAAAGCAGTTTAATACTGTAACAATTTATAATATTAAGTGTAACAGGATTTTTTTAATAACAATAATAATTCTCTATTGGGTAAAATAAGATAAATTAGGAAGAAAAAGAGAAGAAGGGCCTTACCATAGTAGAGATGATTCCATAGTTTGGTGGAAAATCTTACTGGCATTATTTATTAATTATTATTATCATTATTATTTGCAGTTAAAATAATAAATGTAAATTATTTTACAGGACACATCTCACGAGATGGTGGTGGCCTGTTGTCGCTTCTTGTGTTACTTCTGCAGAACATCTCGTCAAAACCAGAAGGCCATGTTTGACCATCTGTCCTTCTTGCTGGAGAACAGTGACATCCTGCTGTCCAGACCTTCACTTCGAGGCAGTACACCACTTGATGTTGCTTACTCTTCTCTCATGGAAAACACTGAGCTAGCTCTGGCTCTCAGGTATGTTTCCTGTAACTAAAAGTAAACATTGAACTATCAACATTTTAAATACAGTACTTGGTAATTGTACTAGTTATTGGCAGATACAATTTTTTTTATATATATATTTGAGGCGCAGAAAAACGATTGCAATAAAAAAAAATTCTATCTGCCAATAACTGCAGCCTGCAGAAAACTAGTACAATTACTATGTATATTTTCTGACCCCCCCCCCCCCCTTCTGAGAAAAGTATTTTAAAAATATGTTTGTTTTTTTTCAGAGAGCATTATCTTGAGAAGATTGCCATCTACTTATCTCGTTGTGGACTTCAGTCCAATACTGAGTTAGTGGAAAAAGGTTACCCTGATCTTGGTTGGGATCCAGTGGAAGGTGAAAGATATCTTGACTTCTTACGCTTCTGTGTTTGGGTCAACGGTGAAAGTGTTGAAGAGAATGCTAACTTAGTGATTCGACTTCTCATCAGACGTCCTGAATGTCTGGGTCCTGCCCTTAGAGGAGAGGGTGAGGGTTTGCTTAGAGCCATCATGGATGCCAATAAGGTCAGTAGTTAAACCCAAAGTTATGCTAGTGTGGGTGTATTTGATGTCATTAACTAAGTATTGTGATAACAGACGTCCGAGCGTCTTGCTGCCCAACGCAAGATAATGGATGAGGCAGAGGGCACAATCAGTGCAGCTCAATTTGACCATCCAATGCCAGAGAGTGAAGATGATGAGGATTACATTGACACCGGTGCTGCTATCTTGTGCTTCTACTGTACTTTAGTGGATTTGCTTGGACGTTGTGCGCCTGATTCTTCCGTCATTGCTCAGGTATCACAAATTGGCCTCTGTTGGAACTTTTTCAAATTAATAATAATTTTGTTGAACTTAATGTTTTCTTGTAAATTAATTTTTTAAACACTTCCAATCAATTTTTTGCAGTATTTAAAATATCTCTGATATGTTTCTATAATATATATCTTTATATCTTTGTATTTTGTAAAAAAATGAACTGCCCTTAAATGCATTATCATCGTCATTTTTACTATGTACTTATTTTTACTACAGGGCAAGAATGAATCCCTCCGAGCACGTGCTATTCTGCGTTCTTTGGTACCACTCGAGGATTTGCAAGGAGTTTTGAGCTTACGGTTCACTCTACATACTCCCGCTGCTGGTGAGGAACACCCCAAGAGTGACATGCCCACCGGCTTGATTCCTGGACACAAGCAGAGTGTGGTACTCTTCCTTGAGAGAGTCTATGGTATCGAGACTCAGGAGCTATTCTTCAAGTTACTAGAAGATGCCTTCTTGCCTGATTTACGTACTGCAACTATGCTGGATAAGGTAGAAATGTCGACCCAACTTTTCTTTGTCTCCCTTTTGTAATTGTGTTCACTTTGTCACAAAACTAATCATGTACAAAGCACCACCACAATTCCACTATATAAAATATACTTTTCTAAAAAAAAAATCTTTCACTTCAACACATTAAAATGAAATTGAATTATTGTGTTTAAAATGCATTAAATTATAAGAATCAATTTAAATATATATTTAAATTTATTTGTTTATATGTTTGTTTTAATTTATATGTTTCTTTTATTTATATGTTTCTTTTATTTATTTATTTATTTATTTGTTTATTTTTCAAATAAAGTTTTAGATTTAAAAGGAATGGTATATGCATGAACATAAAAGCTTTTATTAAATTTATTATAAGCTTAAGTTTTGTTTGTGATTTATGTAAATTTTTCTATGTTAAGTGTGAACTTTTGGCCTAGTAGAAGTACATTGGCTCTGGGATTATTAAGTATTTAATTGCTATATAAATTAAATAAATAAATGAAATTTATTTCATGTAGTATTTCATATTAGTAGTTTAAAAAGTATTTTTTTGCTTTTAATACAAAAACAGCATTCTTCTCCTTCTTCTATTCACACATAGAAAACTTTTTTTTTTTAATTCTATTATATTTTCTATTTGCTTGTTCTATATTTTTTTAATCTCTTCATTTTTAGCTGTATTTATTATTATTATTATTATTATTATTATTTTTGGCTTGTGTAAATCAAGCATAATTTTTTTGCATCACTTAAGTAACATTAGAACATATTCACTCACAGAAAAAACATTTTAAAAAGTTTTTATAGGCGCAGTGTATGGGGTGAAACTGTATTGTTGCTTTGTAGATGCTTTACTTACTTTATTTTATACTTTTACATCAAACACATTAGCCTATTACTGCCCAGAATGACGGACATGAATCAAACATGGGTCTCGCCATGAATCGTTACATCGGCAACTCCATCTTGCCACTTCTGATTGGACACTCTCAGTTCTACAATGAAGCAGATAACTATGCTAGCTTGCTGGATGCAACTTTGCATACTGTGTATCGACTCTCTAAGAATAGGATGCTTACCAAGGGACAACGAGAGGCTGTATCTGATTTCTTAGTGGCTTTGACAAGGTATACATAACAATTATTTACAGAAGTTAGAGTTCAGTTACTAATATTATGTAATTTTTACAGCCAAATGCAGCCAAGTATGCTGCTGAAGTTGCTGAGAAAGTTGACTGTAGATGTTTCTCAGCTTTCTGAATACACCACTGTGGCTCTTAGGGTTAGTAAAATTCAGAATTGTTCACTCTGTAGTCATTTTACTTAAAAATGACTTTCTATTGGCTTATGGCCATTCAATGCAATCAGATGGAGATTTCAGTTGACGCAAAACTCTATCTAAATACATGTTATTCCCATATGCCAACAGATTTTTTTTTTTTTTTTTTTTTTTTTTTTTTTTTTTTTTTAGTAAAATGACTGTACGTACTTGTACTTTTTTTTTTTTAATTAAATAAATTAATTCACATCAACAAATACTTTGCTATAACAATAATACAAACTAATTACATACTCCGCCCTGCATAGCTGTTGACTCTGCATTACGAGAGGTGTGCTAGATACTATGGTACAACATCTGGCCATGGCATATATGGTGCGTCAAGTGATGAAGAAAAACGTCTCACCATGGTTCTCTTCAGCAACATCTTTGACTCTCTCAGCAAGATGGACTACGACCCTGAACTGTTTGGCAAAGCTCTGCCTTGTCTCACTGCTATTGGCTGTGCTCTGCCACCTGATTACACCAACAACACCAAGAACAATGAGGAGGAGTGCTACGGTATCAAGTCCACCAGCTCTGATGGTCCTTATGATCCTCAGCCAATCAATACCAGCACGTAAGTTTATGTTACCTTCAGAAAATATTAATTCAAAGTCACCAGATCTAAAATGGACCCAACCCCTCAAACTTTAATTTGAAATCTATACGGTCCAAACAGTTTCAGGGTAAGATGCAACGACCTGCAATTATTTTTTGAAAGAAGAAAAAAAAACTGATTTAAAATTAAACTATGTATAGCAATTAAACTATATCTGCCCATTAATTTGTATCAATCATAAAAATGAAATTTTATTACCTTTTATCCAATTTTTTTTTTTTTTTTTTTTTTTTTTTTTTTACATTACAAATAGTTAAAAATTAATAGTTTTGTCAAGAAATAATAATAATAAATTAATTTTTGTTTTAGTGTTACCCTGAACAACGATCTTAACATGATTGTTCAGAAGTTCACGGAGCACTTCCATGATGCATGGGCAAGTCGTAAGATGGAGAATGGTTGGACTCATGGAGATCAATGGTCAGATACTTCCAAGACTCATCCCAGACTCAAGCCTTGCAGCATGCTTAGCGAATATGTAAGTTTTTTTCAGTAGTAAACTGTCACAATAAAATTGGATTTATTTGCATAATATATATTTTTTAGGAGCGAGAGCGCTATCGTGAGCCTGTACGTGAGTCATTGAAAGCACTGTTGGCGATAGGATGGAGTGTAGAGCACTCTGAAGTTGATGATGCACCAAATAACAATCGTAATTCAGGTCGCCGTAGCTCCAAACCTGTAAGTTTTTTTTGTAACAATATGTAACGAGACAATTTCACCAAAATAATTTTGTGTTTTAGGGTGACTCTAGTACACCATTTGACTACCATCCTCAACCTGTAGACATGACCAACTTAACTCTAAGCAGAGAAATGCAGAACATGGCTGAGAGACTTGCAGAGAATGCTCATGATATTTGGGCTAAGAAGAAGAAGGAAGAACTGATTGCTTGTGGTATGTTTTATTAGCAAAAACTTAAGTTTCCTGTATCATTAAAGGTAAATGATATCACAGGTGGTGCTGTTCATCCACAACTTGTGCCCTATGACTTGCTGACTGACAAGGAGAAGAGGAAAGACAGAGAACGTTCTCAAGAGTTCCTCAAGTATTTGCAATACCAAGGCTACAAGCTTCACAGGTAGGTTTTACATAAAGTATAGGATAAATAATACATTTTTAGAACTTAATCTAATATACTCATCTCTTACAATGTTCAGACCAACTCGTGGTGGCTCATCTGAGTCTGAGCAAGCAGCTACAGGAGTGGCAGTGGAACTTAGATTTGCTTACAATCTGCTGGAGAAACTTATCCAATACATTGATTCCACTTCCATCAACATGAAACTGTACAAACCATCAAGTACATTTGGTAGACGCAACAGCTTCAAAACTTGCACTAGAGACATCAAATTCTTCTCTAAGGTATGCACTGCTATTATAGTTGATTCAACATTGTCCAGAATATACATTTTGTATGTTATATAGGTGGTCCTTCCATTGGTTGAAAAATATTTCAGTGCCAATCGCAATTACTTCATTGCAGTTGCAACTGCCACACATAATGAGGGAGCTGCCTCACTTAAAGAGAAAGAAATGGTTGCCAGGTATTGAAAATATATTTAAATTAGAAAAAATATGTGCACTAAAATATGCTAAAACTTTTTGTACTTGTTTCACGAGGGAAAAATAATGATTTATTATTTATTAGCTTGTTCTGCAAATTGGCCAACCTTTTGCGCTCCAAGTTGTCTGCATTTGGTGCAGATGTACGCATAACAGTGCGCTGCCTTCAAGTGTTAGTCAAGGGTATTGATGCAAAGTAAGTCATTGGTTTAGAAATTAAATACAGCCTTAATTGACTGAACATTATTTTGCCAGGTCTCTTGTGAAGAACTGTCCTGAATTTATCAGAACTTCCATGCTTACATTCTTCAACAATGTTGCTGAAGATCTTGGTCAGACCATTCTCAATTTACAAGAGGTGGGTGACATTCAAAGTTAATAATAGACTATGTATTGACTGGGATAAAATATTTTTTAGGGCAAGTACAGTCACCTTCGAGGCACACATCTGAAAACCTCCACCTCATTGTTCTACATCAATGTGGCTATTCTGCCAGTCTTGACTGAAATGTTTGACCACTTGGCTGCTTGTGAATATGGCACTGATCTCCTCTGTAAGTTACTTATATTGCAAATTATCTTAGTGAGCACAGAAATAATATTCAATAATATATTTCAGTGGATGAGATTCAAGTGGCATCTTACAAGATCCTAAGCAGTCTGTTCACTCTCGGCAATGATCTTACCCTTACTCATGATCGGTAAGTATCCTCTGTGACATCTTATGATAGTAATTTAGCTTCAATGTTGTGATATAGTTATTAAATAAATAAATTTATTGATCAGAAGATTACATATTTAGTAATATAGATCTTGTCTCATAAACACAACACTCTTGCAAACAAAATTAAAATTAAAATAAAAATATTTACAAATATATACAATAACACTATGTCTCCTTACATATCAATTACTTTGAGTGTACCCTTGAGGGTATTTAGGAAATTGTCCTCCTCAATGTTGAAGAACTCCTTTAAATTATATAAGGCATATTTCTTGTTAATGTAGCAAGTACCTGAAAACTGAGCTTGAGCGCCATCGTCCTGCACTTGGTAGCTGTCTAGGTGCCTTCTCTTCCACTTTCCCTGTGGCATACTTAGAACCTCACTTGAACAAGGCAAATCATTTCTCCATTCATCATCGTATGGCAGATCATTCACTAGAAGCACAGGGTAAGATAAACTTGGACAGTAGCGTATATGAAAATACTACTAATAATTAAAGTTGATGTACTGTACACTAAATTCCACTGTTAACTTGTTTTGTTTTTTTTAGATGTTATGGCTCGTATGGATGCCAGCATGCCAACATTAGAGACCATTTTAGCACAAGTAGAACAGTTTGTGGATTCTGAGAAGACACACGCTGATGCACCACATATCATTGATGTCATCTTACCAATGTTGTGCTCTTATCTACCTTTCTGGTGGTCTCAGGGACCAGACAATGTGGGACCAACAGCAGGAGGGTGAGTATATCTCTCCATTCGCTATTGTAAAATTTCATTCATTATGTTAAGAAATCCCATCTCCCCTCTTTGTTTCCAGAACTCATGTAACTATGGTGACTAGTGAACATATGAACCAGCTACTTAAGAATGTTCTAAAGATGATCAGGAAAAATATTGGCAATGAGGGAGCCCCATGGATGACCCGCATTGCTTGTAAGTTTGACTATATTATATTTTCCTAATTGTTTTACCTCAGAGGTTTACAAATTGCAGCATCTGAAATTAATTACAATTAATTTACCACAGTAAAATAAATAATGTTGATAAATGTTCACAGCCTACACTCAGCAGATCATTATCAATTCATCCGAAGAACTTCTGAAAGATGTATTCCTGCCACTTGCTGAGAGAGTCCGCAAGAGGACTGACAATATGTTCCACAAAGAAGAGTCCATGCGAGGATTCATCAAGTCTTCCTCTGATGATACTTCTCAAGTTGAGTCTCAGATTCAAGAAGATTGGCAGTTGCTTGTTCGTGATATTTATGCCTTCTATCCCCTGCTGATCAAATATGTTGACTTGCAACGTAATCACTGGCTGAGAAACAACATTGCCGAGGCTGAGGAACTGTACAACTATGTGGCAGAGATCTTTAATATCTGGTCAAAGTCACAGGTAAAAATTAAAACTACTGGTCAATTACAAAGAAATAAAAATATATAAATTAACTTTTCTTAATGTAATACTGAACTTCTTACTTACAGTACTTCCTGAAAGAGGAGCAGAACTTCATCTCTGCCAATGAGATTGACAACATGGTGTTAATCATGCCTACGTCTACAACCAGGCGCTCAGCGGTGGTATCAGATGGAGGGGCCCCAGGAGGTGGAGGCAAGGTAAATTTTAAATGAGATTTTCTTTTAGTCGTCATGAATTCACTCTTAAATTTTCTTGATCACAGAAAAAGAAGAAGAACCGTGAGAAGAAGAGAGACAAAGATAAGGAACTGCAAGCCTCGCTCATGGTTGCTTGTCTGAAGCGTTTATTACCTGTTGGTCTCAATCTCTTTGCTGGAAGAGAACAAGAACTTGTCCAGCATTGCAAAGACAGATATCTCAAGGTAAGTTTTTACTTAAATGTTGGAGCTCTGAAATTTAGACAATGTGATGTTTGTCAGGATAAAACATCTGTGTTGTTGGCTTACCCCGAAAGGGATTATAGCATCATGATATGTATGTATGTATGTATGATGTTTGTTTAGAAAATGCAAGACTACGAGATTGAAGAGTTTGCCAAGATTCAGCTGACACTGCCTGATAAGATTGACCCTGCAGATGAGATGTCATGGCAACATTACCTCTATTCTAAGCTGGGCAGCAAAAAGGAAGTAGCAGAGGGCAGTGGTACACCTGCTCCTGAAGAAAAGACCAAGCAGATTCAAGAACTGGTAGAACGTATTGTAGCCATGGCTAAGGTTCTCTATGGACTTCACATGGTGAGCCAACTATTACACACCTGCATTATATTGCATAAAATATCTCTATAAACAATTGTAAAACATATTTAGATTTATGTCATTCTTACAACACATACAAAAATCATATATTTTTAGAACCATATACATTCATGCAATTTCTTATTTTTTTGCTTTATTATATTATTTTGTATTATTATTTTTGCATTGTTTTTATTTCTTTGATTTACATTTATTTTGCTGTTTGGATGCCACTAGATTGACCATCCACAGCAACAGTTGAAAGGCATCTATCGCTCTGTTGTTTCAATTCAACGCAAGAGAGCAGTTATTGCTTGCTTCAGACAGGCAACACTGCACTCCATGCCCAGGTACTTGCAACTACCCTGCTTCTAGGTGTGCACTCCCTTATAATCTGTAAATGCTCTCCATTTACTGTGTATTCCAATAATAGTAAGACTGTATAAGGCCAAAATGAAAATCATTTTAAGAAAGTGAGAGCTTTTTATTCCATTGATGTTGTAAAATAGTTTTAATATATTTCTTTTGTTGCATTTTTTTTACCCTATGTGTTGCACCTCTGGATAACTCACATATATAATTTTTTAATTCATATTCACCACAAGCATGACAATATTTAACACAACTAATAAATTTTCTCTACCTTACACATTAATTTTTTGTTTTGAATCCTCTCTTCTAGGTATATTTGATGTTTTAATTACAACATAATCATTATTAAAAGTACTTTTTTTTTCTTTTCCTGATGTAATGATAATGATTGTTTCCAATCATTTCTTGGAAATGGTTACTGAAAAGTCTAGATGTGTTTTTAATTTTTTATATTACAATTATTTTTTACCAATCTTGATGTAAAAATAGTTATTTTAATTTTTTTCCCCATTTCTTTAATTTTTTGAACATATATAAATGTGCTGCATTGTTATTCTTGGTGTTGGGTGTGACTAACATTTATTGTGCACGTGCTTGCTGACTAACCATGTGTGTGCCAGGCAGAGAGACCCTCTGTACGATGCTCAGGATGGAAACGAGTACTCTCCGCAGCAAGAAAAAGAGCAGCAATGGCATGTCTTCGTACTCAACCTATTTATACTTTACCCAGGTGTGCTAATTTAACATATAGTGAAATTGATTTGTTGTGAATACTAATCAATAATCATAATCATAAAAGTCTCAATTATGTGAAAAAAAATATATATTTTTTTTATTGTTATTATTATTATTTTTTTTTTAGACATCGTGCAATCAACTTCTTCTTGAGAACATACTATGAATTTTGGCTTCAGCTTGAAAATGTTGGAACAGAAGTTATGATTGAAGATCTTACTGTAAGTTACAAGTATTTTTTTTAAGGTCCGAAATTTTGATTTGTAAAATTTAAATTTCAGCAATCATTTGAGGATTCTGAGCTTAAGAAAGATGAGGAGGAGGAAGAGAGCAAGCCTGATCCCTTGACCCAGATGGTAACCACCTTCTGTCGAGGAGCCATGACTGAGAGAAGTGGTGCTCTACAAGAAGATCCTCTGTACATGAGTTATGCTGAGATCATGGCTAAGTATGTTAATTGTTGGTATTATTATGATTGATAGCTGATTGATGTGTCTGTCTTCTTGCAGATCATGTGGTGAAGAGGAAGAGGAAGGTGGGGATGAAGAAGGAGGAGGAGGAGAAGAAGAAGGGGGTGCATCAATTCATGTAAGTTGTGATTCATTGAGTTTTAATAAATTAAGAAACTAACAAATAATGTGTGATCTGTTATTTTAATAAGAGGACAATGGAAAAATTAATGGTATGTATGGGTAAATTGCACTAACATTTTATTATTATTATTATTATTTAACTTTGCTGTTCTTGCAGTGGTTTTAGAAAAAATATTTAGTTATTAAAATGTTGAATTTTCCATGTTTTTTTACTGTTATTTTTATTACAGGAGCAAGAAATGGAGAAACAAAAGCTGCTCTTCCATCAATCTCGACTAGCCAACCGAGGTGTAGCTGAGATGGTGCTGCTGCATGTATCAGCTTGCAAGGGTATTCCCAGTGAGATGGTCATGAAGACTCTGCAGCTTGGTATTTCTGTGCTCAGAGGAGGCAACCTTGAGATCCAAATGGTATGACACACTTAATAATAATAATGGACACAAGTCTAAAATAACTAAATTGTACTTCTCAGGGTATGCTAAATCACCTGAAAGAGAAAAAAGACGTTGGCTTTTTCACCTCTATCGCTGGTTTGATGAACTCATGTAGTGTGTTGGATTTGGATGCATTTGAACGTAACACCAAGGCTGAAGGATTGGGTGTTGGTGCGGATGGAGCAGCAGGAGAGAAAAACATGCATGACGCAGAATTCACTTGTGCACTTTTCCGATTCATCCAACTGACTTGTGAAGGTCACAACCTTGATTGGCAAAATTATCTGCGTACACAGGCTGGCAACACCACCACAGTCAACGTAGTCATCTGTACAGTAGATTACCTACTTAGACTTCAGGTACGTAACTCTTGAGCACCCAACTTATACATTGTAAATCAAAAGAACGAGAATAAATACAGTAATTTAAAAAATAAAGCATGTAACATGGAAAAATATATTCTGAGAAATTTTTTAATTAGAGAAACAAAAATATCGCGACGTAAGTTTACTGCAAGCTATAAGCCGCAAAATAGAGAAAGGAGAAAGGATGGTTCTTTTTCTAAATACCATACAGTACACGCTCAGTTTTGTGAAGACTCAAGGGACCCAGAAAATGGCCATTTCACAAAATTGACTTTCACAAAATCGAGAGCTTTAACATTGCCATGCTTATATTGAAGTCTGCTGAGGACCCAACTGAGCATTTCACAAAATCAAGAAATTCACAGAATTGAACTTCACAAAATTGAGAGTTTACTGTATTCACAACATTACCTGTAGAACCAATCTGCATGTCGCTACAGATACATATTATGTATGTTTCAGTCTTCTAATTTACTCATTGTTAATAAAAAAAAATATATAAATGATTACAGTAAACACTAATTTCAAACTGTTTGATTCACAGGAATCAATTATGGACTTCTATTGGCATTACTCTAGCAAAGAACTGATTGATCCTGCTGGTAAAGCAAACTTCTTCAAAGCAATTGGTGTAGCTAGTCAAGTATTTAACACCTTAACTGAGGTAATCCAAGGTCCATGTACTCAGAACCAACAGGCATTAGCACATTCCAGGTAAGCCATACAAATGTGATTTATGTATGATATATATAGACAACGATATTAATATAATATTTGTTGTACTTAGGTTGTGGGACGCTGTGGGAGGTTTCCTCTTCTTATTCTCACACATGCAAGATAAGCTATCCAAGCACTCAAGCCAAGTAGATTTGCTCAAGGAACTTCTCAATTTACAAAAAGACATGATTACAATGATGCTCTCCATGCTTGAAGGTATAAATTTCAATTAAAATTTTGTTTATATTATTATTATTTTTAAATACTGTACTATAGGTACTAGTATATTTCTTTATTGCATTTTTTCCCCTGTAATTAAACAATGGTTGTTTGAAAAATGCTCATTTTTACCCTATATTTCCCCTCCCCCTACTATTTTTAATGTAATTTTGAAAGTGATTAAGTTGCATAGCCTATTGTTACTTTCAATCAAGCTAATATATTATTAGTATTGATGTACAGCTCTAGACAAAAGTTTCCAAACGGGGCATATAGGCAACGTGCATTTTTCTTGTAAGGAAAGCAGGTTGCCTATTTGTTCTGCTCGGAAACTTTTGTCCAGCTGTACACTCCTTCTGAATAAATCTGACCGGTTGCGTTGAAGTTTCCCCATATATTTAACGTTTGGAGACATGAATGCTGCGGTCAGATGTATTCAGGAGGAGTGTACATGTTGCCAGTAATGCTGCAAAATAGTATGTAAATAATAATAGTAAATAAAAATTGCATACAGTATATTACTTTAAAATTTTGACTTTTTCAGGAAATGCGATAAATAAATTATGCTAAAAGGCTTATGTAGACTATCACTATTTCAAATAATCATTGAAGTATCCAGTGCTTTAATACATATTGCTAATGAATGCTATTTTAAATTGCAGGCAATGTTGTAAATGGTACCATTGGTAAACAGATGGTGGACACCCTTGTAGAATCTGCATCCAATGTAGAGGTAATATTTGACTTTAATTTCATTGCAAAAAATAAAAATAAAATAAAAAGTTATGATCGTATAACTAATTTTATATTTCTCTTTTTCAGTTGATCTTGAAGTACTTTGATATGTTCTTGAAACTGAAGGATCTTACAGAGTCTGCCAGTTTCCAGGTAAGAACCATTAAAAATAAAACAAAAGAAAAGTATTTCAACTTTTTTTTCTCCCTTTAATGATTACAGGAAGTAGATCTGAACAAAGATGGCATGGTGTTCCCCAAAGATTTCAAGGACAAGATGGAACAACAAAAAAGTTACACCCCGTAAGCATACTAATTCAGAACATTTGTGCAGTGATGGATAGAAATTAAATTATTGATTATTTTAATTAATTATTTTGTATAATTTTTTTACAGTGAAGAGATCAGCTTCATGCTTGCTTGCTGTGAAACCAACCACACCGGCAAGATTGACTATGTTGCATTCACCGAGAGATTCCACGAACCCTCCAAAGAAATCGGTTTCAACTTGGCTGTGCTATTGACCAACCTCTCGGAGCACATGCCCAATGAACCAAGGTAGCTATCATTGCTTCACAGCTGCTGTTATATATGTTAACAATTTACTATTTCCCTCTACTTTCTATTTGTTCACCACTCTCTCTCTCTTTCTATTAAATAAATATTGTGTAAACACCCAGTATGTCTCTTCCTATGCTGCTATATTGGTCATAATTTTGGCATGTCGAGAAAATATGACCACAACACACTATGACTGGATGTACCCTTCTGTTTACATTTTGGGCGTGAGTTTTTTAACCCCGTTTTTCACATCTTAGATATAACATCGCAAGCTATGCCTTTTTTATATTTAGTACATTATCAGTTCTATTTATTTTGTTAAAAGCACTCATCATTTTTTTATTATTTTATCATGAATGCTGCTTTATTGTTAATGTGATGAAATAGTTTATGCAAAGTTTGTTGCATAAAATTATTATACATAAAAATTCAATAAAATATTTCAAGTTTCATTGCTTGATCATACTAATCCTAAATCCTTTTTTTTTTTTTTTTTTTTTTTTTTTAAGTTTATTTTGCCTGACATTTGCGTCCCATCATCGTCTTTTCTCCCATTGTTTATCCATTTGTTGACCAATGCTAATGTGTCACAGGCTGGCAAGGTTCCTGGAGACAGCAGGAAGTGTCCTCAACTACTTTGAACCTTTCCTTGGCAGAATTGAAATCCTTGGCGGCAGCAAAAAGATTGAGCGCGTCTACTTTGAAATCAAGGAGTCTAACATTGAGCAATGGGAAAAACCACAAATTAAGGTAACGTCTCAAATTCTGTTACAGGAAGAATAAAGGTCTCCATACTTGCAGCTTATATCATGAAAACGATGAAATCGTAACTGTTGTGATAATTATTAAAAGAAAAGTATAGTAACTGATTTTTTTACACAGCAGGTCATGCTGAAAATTGACTGGAAATTAGAATGCAAATTTAGAGTAACGCTACAGACAATAGTTTAAACAGCCCAAGACCTGACATGGTAAACTAGGCAGAGTAGGTATAACTTCGGCCAGCAGAAAATTCTTGCAAACAAGTGGAAATAACATTGCAAATTTTGCACGAGTTTTTGAATGGTAAAATATATTATTGAGGTCTTGTATTCTGCATGAACCATCTACACCCACCAATCATAGACTAAGCAATGTTGCTAGGCAAGAAAAATTCTAATTCTCTTTTAAAAACTAAATTTTATTTACTCTTACTATTATTATTATTATTTTACAGGTAACGGCCATAATAAGTGCAACCTTTCAGCTTGAAATGTTGTGTATAATATTTAGAACTTTTCTTTTATTATTATTATTATTAACACTTGTGGTTTATTTTTAAATTAATATTAAGCATTATTACAGTATGATGTTCTCTTTTACAGGAATCAAAGAGAGCATTCTTCTACTCCATCGTAACAGAAGGAGGCGACAAAGAAAAACTTGAAGCATTCGTAAACTTCTGTGAAGATGCCATCTTTGAAATGCAACATGCAAGTGGTTTGATGGCTGCAGAGGAGTCTGGTGGTGGTGGAAAGTCGAGAGAAGCCTCCTACAGTTATCTCTCAGAAGAGGATGAAGAAAAGTAAGTTACTTTGAAATTTATTAGATATATATATATCGATCTTATTGCGAAAAAAAGGCCTATCTCGTTTTTTGTCAGTGGAAGCAAAAGGCGTATCTCGTATTTTGTCAGTGGAAGCAAAAGGCCTATCTCGTTCCCAAACGTTATGGCGATAGCGCTCGAGATAGGCCTTTTGCTTCCACTGACAAAATACGAGATACGCCTTTTGCTTCCACTGGCAAAAAACGAGATAGGCCTTTTTTTCGCAACAAGATCGATATATATTTTAAATAAATTCAAAAAAATGTTAAATAATAATAATAAAACATCCAAACTGCAATGGCTTTGTTCTCATTTTTTATTATTTTAAAATGTGATCTTAACAGTTTATAAGAACACAATATAGTATTATGTATTAATTTATGTATTTTATTTTTAACAGGAAGGCAAACGATCCCATTCGTAAAGGTGTTCAGTCATTCAAAGATGCCAGCTACTTCTGCCTGTCCATGTTGTCTCCAGCCAATTTGAAGGCAAAGTTTGCTGAGATGCAACAGATGACTTTCCCTGAACTCTTTATTGGTTTCTTCAAAATGCTCTTCTATATCTTCTATTATTCTGGATTTAGTGTGGCTGTGGTTATTAAGTAAGTAATTGATATATTGGATATTCATTAGATTCAGTAAAAATATTAAAAACTACAATTAAATATTTACTTCCTTCAGATACTGTGTTGGTGTCCTGATGTCATTAATGAGAGGCGCTCAGGTTGAGGAGCCGGTGGTTGAAGTCAAAGAAGAAGAAAGGGTAGGTCCTGTGCGAGCTCTGGCAGCCCTACCTGCAGCTACAGGGTCCTCGGGTGGTCCTGAAGAACCTGGAGCTCAAAACATGCAGATGCAAGCATTTGGACTGGACATTACCAAGGAAGACAACGGACAGTAAGTGAAATATCTGTCTTATCAGTAACTCAGATATAATAATGATTATCGTTATTATTCCAGGCTTGGATTGGCACCTCATGAAAGTACTCCATCATCTCCATCCAGCCAAGAGGAAGGAGGGGAAACTACCCCTGAAGAAGGTGGCGATGAGCATGCCAAAGGAGAGGCTGGCGAAGATGGAGCTCTTTCACTGGTTGATTTGCTTGGGTAAGATTTCAGGTGAAGTATTTTGACACCAGATTTTAATTTTAATTTGCTTTGTTATGTTAGTGGTGATGCAGCTCGCAAGGCAGCAGCAGCGACAGCTGAGGCAGCTAGGCAACAAGAAGCTGTCATGGCTGCTTTGGAAACTGAAGGAAAGAAGGAAACTGTTGTGGAAACTCCTGCTGTTGCTCAGGTACTTTTAAACAACTGTTTCATGTACATTCTTCCCGTATTAATCTAACTGATTGCATTAAAGTTTCCCCATATATTTAACATTTGGAGAGGTATATTAATGCTTCGGTCAGATTTACTCAGGAGGAGTGTACATTACATACAATGTGATTTACAAGAGAATATGGGCTAGTAGTTCATATATATGTAGTACGAAAAATAATTTATTGAAATGACAACTTTTATTATAGATTGACTTCAATGGTTATGCTCAAAGATGTGTCAGTTTCTTGGCAAGAAACTTCTACAATCTCAAGTATGTGGCTTTGGTTATGGCTTTCTGCATCAATTTCATGCTGCTCTTCTATAAGGTATGCATATTTCAATATCAAGAATTGATGTTTTAGATTTTGTCGATATTAAAATTATTTTAACTTCAAAACTTGGAATTTTAGGTATCCACTCTTGGAGAAGATGAAGAAGGAGGCAGTGGTGAGGATGGTGGTGGCTCTCAACAGATGGCAGACTTGATTGAGGAACTCTCTGGTGAAGTGACTAACTCAACAGAAATGGGTAGTGGTGAAGTAGGCTCGGGAGAAGAAGGAGATGAAGATGAAGAAGATCCTCTTGAGATGGTTCATGTGGATGAAGATTTCTTCTACATGGCTCATGTCATGAGACTCATGGCTATGGTTCACTCTGCTGTCTCTCTTGCTATGCTCATTGCTTACTATCATCTTAAGGTACGGCCAATCCTTGCCAGTTTTTTTCCCTTATGGGGAAAAAATTAAAACTTAAAATGTGATGAATAAACTTATGTGTGTCTATGTTTTATTAATAGGTACCTCTTGCTATATTCAAACGTGAGAAGGAAATTGCCCGACGTCTTGAGTTTGATGGACTTTATATTGCTGAACAACCTGAGGACGATGACATTAAATCACATTGGGACAAATTGGTCATTTCAGCAAAGTATGTTTGAATCCTACATTAAACAATATATCATTATACTAATTTATTTATCCATTTCATCAGATCCTTCCCTGTTAACTACTGGGACAAGTTTGTAAAGAAGAAGGTACGCCAAAAGTTCAGTGAAACCTATGATTTTGAGGCTATCAGCAACCTGCTTGGCATGGAGAAGACTTCTTTCAGTGCACAGGATGAGGAAAAGCCTGGCTTCATTAATATGTAAGTGTTTTGTTGATAAACAAACACATGATAATAATAATGATACTTTTGTGTAAGCTCTGTAACTCAAAATAATATAACATTTTATTTATTTTTTTTGTAAACAGGATTTTGAACATTGATTGGCGCTATCAAGTATGGAAGGCTGGTGTTACTTTCACAGATAATGTAAGTTTATAATTATAATTCTCTTTTAATGGCAATTGTTACTATTTAATAAGTTTAAAAAAATATTTAGAAAATAGTTGGTAGAGATTAGAGCACGTTGAATTGAAAATTAATAAAACGCGAAAATTCTCTAATTTAAATAGTAAATTGGGACAAGGGATCAAATATTCTAGCTTTAGCTAGTTCAAAAGTAGACGTTAAAGGGATGGAGGTATAGTGTCAAAATAAAATACGATGTGCCTAGCATCTCACGTTCTCACACTACGTCAAAGACACAACAAAGTGCTCTAATCTCTACCAACTATTTTCTAAATATTTTTTTAAACTTATTAACACTAACCGCGATGGTTTTTTCCTAATACGCAATTGTTACTATTTGATTATTAAAATATATTGAAATTATGATGTTTTCTTTTTGTTTGCAGTCATTCTTGTACAGTTTATGGTACTTCGTGTTCTCCATTCTTGGCAACTTCAATAACTTCTTCTTTGCTGCTCACTTGCTTGATGTGGCTGTCTGTGTGCCATCACTACGTACCATCTTACAGTCTGTCACACATAACGGCAAACAGGTGCGGTATTAATTACTATTTTCACAGTATGTGGCATTCCTCGCCTCTTTTTTTTTTTGTCAATCCACATGCTTAATTATTTAATGTTTATTTCAGCTGGTGCTTACTGTCTTGCTGCTAACCATCATAGTATATATTTATACAGTAATAGCCTTCAACTTCTTCAGAAAGTTCTACATTCAGGAGGAAGATGAGGAAGTGGATAAGAAATGTCACAGCATGGCTACAGTAAGTATAGTTTTTGTTATTATTACTACATTTTTTTTAGTGTTAAATTTAAAAGCAGATTGTAAAAAATATCCTTAATAAAGTTATAAATTTAATGATAAAATATGTTTGTGTTTCAGTGCTTTGTATTCCATCTCTACAAAGGTGTAAGAGCAGGTGGTGGTATTGGTGATGAAATTGGATCTCCTGATGGAGATGATTATGAAGTTTATCGCATCATGTTTGATATCACTTTCTTCTTCTTTGTCATTGTTATCCTGCTGGCTATCATTCAGGGTAAAATATTTTTATATTACTTCTTTTTATTGAACTTCATAATGATAATAATTTTTAATCTTCTCCTGCTTCAGGTTTGATCATTGACGCATTTGGTGAGCTCCGTGACCAACTGGAGAGTGTAAAAGAAGACATGGAATCAAACTGCTTCATTTGTGGCATGCCTAAAGATTACTTTGATAAAGTGCCGCATGGTTTTGATACTCATGTGGCACAAGAACATAATTTAGCCAACTACATGTAAGTTATACATTTTAAGTTTAAAAAAGAATTGTACTAAACTTCATTTACTTTAAAAAATAGGCCTATATATATATTTAGAAAATAGATGGTAGAGATTGGAGCATGAATTGAAAACGCAAAGATTCTCTAAATTACATAGTAAATTGGGACTAGGGATAAAATATTCTAGTGTACTCACCGTGCTCTAATATCTACCAACTATTTTCTTACTACATATTTTTTAATTAATTAAGTTTAAATTTTTTTTTTAGAAAATAGTTGGCACAGATTAGAGCACAATTAATATAATGCGAAAAATAAAAACGAAAATTATTAACTTTCAATTTAACCTGCTCTAATCTCTACCAACTATTTTCTAAACATTTTTTAAAACTACATTAACACCAACCACAATGTTTTTTTTTTTTTTTTTTTTTTTTTTTTTTTTTTTTCCCCTTACACACGTAATAAACTTACACACAAGCTAAATTTTGTTTTAACTTTCTTTCAGGTTCTTCTTGATGCATTTGATCAATAAACCAGACACAGAATACACAGGTCAAGAAACTTATGTTTGGAATATGTACCAACAAAGATGCTGGGACTTCTTCCCAGTTGGTGACTGCTTCCGTAAGCAGTATGAAGAAGAATTGGGAGGTGGTGGTGGATAAGATTATACTCTATATAAATTTTCTATGGAAATTGGCAGTTATTTTTAATCTTTAATAAGAAAACATTCATTTCAATTTGGCTTTTTCATAAAAAAAAAAAAAATCTTATATTAAAAAAATATATATATATATAATTGTTACCAAATTTTATATCATCTCTTTAATGTTACTAAAATTTTCTTGGGCAGTTTTTATCTATTGAAAACAAAATACTGCCTTAATTCAATTATTACATCCATGAACAACTTTAAAAAAAATTTATACCCCATCTTCATCATCTTAAAATTGTTTAAGATTTGTAAATATTATATGAAAAAAAGATTTCTATGTATAAGATTGAAACTTATATCTCATCCTGTGATCCTGTGTTGCTTTAAAAAAAAAAACTTTATCGTCTATCTGTGTGTGATCAACTTCTTTAATTTTCTTATCAACATTAACACCATTACTGGTTTACTCAGTCCGTTGTTAATTAACAGGACTGTAATAACAGTAAAAAATTAATATCCAACCAGTTTGTACTTTGTAAATTATCCCAAAAGTGGATTTGTTAATTCTTTACTAGTAGTCAAGATATTAAAAAAATAAAATAAAAAGATGCAAATGTTTAGTATGAATAAACAAAACACAAAAAAATTCATCTAATACTGCAAAAAATGTTTATGAAAATAAAATTATTTTAAGTCTATATTTTTATGACAAGATCAAAGTAAATATTTATTGCTGTAAATTAAAAATTTGCTGCAATGTTAAATTTATACAAACCTGAGTGGCCTAGATTTTTAGTAAATTGCCGACTTGTTCAGGGTACAGTTGCTTTAGCCCCAAAACAACTGTAACCTCTCAAGATTTGTAATTTATTTTTTCTTGTGTGTTTATATTGTTAATATAACAATTAGGCTCCTTACTTTTTTGAATATTAGTTTGCAGTATCATTGTTTCATAAACTGTTCAAATTTTTGTGGAATAAATGCATTAGATAAACTGTTGCTAAGTATTTGCATTATATATAAAAAATGTACATTGATAACTAAATAATTTTTTCTATTATATAAGTCATGTATAGCATGTGTATCTGCCATTGACTGGTAAGTTTGTTACAATAAAAAGAAAATAAGTTACTTTTGTGTTTTACTCATATTTCTAAATGATGAGAGGCTGTTGTTCTTAAGGGTTGATTATTCACAGCATTCTTTTAGTTTTGTTGTTGTCCGATTTTCGAGAATGACAACTGTCATATTCATGCTACATGCTATTCATATATTCAGCGATGATATACGTTCATTTTTTCATATGTCAGCCTATACCCTATCCGTGGCAAATACATTAAACGGTGCATAAACTTAAAAAAAAAAAAAAAAAAAAAAAAAAAATAGAAAATTACAAAAATTAGCAAATTGCTAAAATAATAATAATCAGTACCAAGGAACCCATTACATATTCAGAAAACTAAAAAAGGCAGCTTTTCATAGTAGCTTAATTGCTTTGAAAGGAATTGTACAATAGGACAATTTAATTTTTAAATCTTTAGTGGCTATTACAATGCCTGTCCTCATTATTGCATGCATATTCATAAGGTCAAAATTAAATGGAATCATATGGAAACACCTAGAGAAAAACGGAAATCACACTTTGGTAAAAGTGGCGGAAAACTTCCGAGCCACCTTGGTACCATCACTTTTCCTGCACTTCTGTTTCCGTTTTCTAAGTTTACACATAAAATTCCAGGTCCAAAAATGAAAAAGATAGTGGTAGAAGAGGAAATCAAGACAGAAAAAGTTGTGCCACATTTCAAGGGTATGTGCAGCACTCGAAACACTCCCACACTTCACAATCACGTGATTTCCGCTTCTAACACTTCCTAATTATTAATTTCATATTGACCTTCTCCTCTTCTATAGCCAGGGCAACTTTAGTATGCATTGCTACCAATTTCAAATGTAATTTCTTCTTTATATAAACAATTATATAAATAAATCAAACATTCATAACAATACCAGGTAGTTATGCTGACCATGACACCAATCCACCCCGAAAACTGACCATTCATGTTCAGAACATGAAATATTGCAATTATAGCAATTAATACAATTGCTTATTTTGTACCGTAAACCGCAAGGGTTAAAGTTTTATTAAGTATGAGCTTCATAATTATTTCTTTCAAATCACAATTCAAATAACCTACTAATTAACCACTGTTAACTTGACTTATATAACTGTTTAATCAAATTTATTTTTTTTTAAGGAAAATGTTGAATTAAAAGAAGATAAAATTTTGTGGCATTATTTTAATAATTTGTTTTAATACAAGAAGGGAGGGGGATTACGCCTGCAGGACACAGCAGCCACCGACAGACTTGATCTTCTCTTCTGCAAGCTTGGAGAAGAATTTTGCTCTCACAATAACAGGTTGCTTGGGAAGACGACCCTTTCCTAAGACCTTGTAATATCCCTGCAACACAAATAACAAATGTTTTATTGACTCAGGCCTCTTATTACTTCTGATATCGAAGACAAGTGATTTATAATTTATTTTCCATCATTTCCTTTCTTTTATGTGTAGGATAAATTAGTAAAATTATTCAAAAATACTTGATAAGTGAGATTTAATACTTTTTATAGATAAATAAGTTTTTCACAAGTCCATGGGTAACATTTAGATTTTTTTTTTTTTTTTTTTTAAATTAAATTTATACAGCATTTCCTATTTATTACATACAAAGCTGAGCATGCAGCTTCTCATATAAAAAAAAAAAAATAAAAAATCTGTTTTGTGGTAAAAATTATAAAACACTTTCCTGGTCTAGCAAATAATGTAGTATTACAATAGTGAAACTTGGCATATTAATAATGCTCTTTGTAAACCCTGTTCTCTTGCACCAAAAAATGCGCATTTTATTTGAATAACCAAAGGTGATCTTCATTTTAGGAGCAGAGAACAGGGTTTACGAACAGCATTAATATGTTTTTAAGTCCAATAAGGCCATAGACTGACCTGGACGGTCTCCCACTCTCTACTTTATCTACATATAAATGGGTCTGAAGGACCAACGTAGGCACACATATACTGATTTCTCTTGTGTGTTACTTTTTTTGTTTTTAACTCTGTGCTAGGAAGATTTTTCACCAAACTATGATACTATCTTCACTATGGTTAAGCCCTTGCAAGTTTCCCCTAGCCTTTTCTTTAAAAATATCAAACTAAACGTGATGGTTTATTTTCCTAAATATTGCCAATATTTACAAAAGTCAGCTTTTCATGAACTTGCACTTTTTGCTTTCACTGAACCAATGTAACTACCTGATTTTATGATACAATGACAATAAAAATAAACTTCAGAGGTTTACCCTTCTTATTAGCATTAAAACTACCATGTAATTAAAATTGGCTGGCAAATTTTATAACTACTTGCCACACCTAAAAAAAAAATATTTAAAATACTGTACTTCCAAAAAAAAAAAAAAAAAAAAAAAAAAAAAAAAAAAAAAAAAAAAAAGCATTGAAATGCTGAAAATCACCCTCTTTTAGAACATGTAACATAGCATTTCATGCTAGTGTAACGAGGTTTTACTGTATTTAATTACAATTACAGCATTAAAACGGAAATTTATTTCACATCCCGCGGGTGTGCAGCAGAAAGTGTAAGCCAATTTTAAATAAAGAGAAACATTACTGTACTTACAGCTCTGACAACGTCAATGACTGGTGCTTTGTTATCCTTGTCCTCCTTGTATTTAAGCCTTGTCTGCTCACTGACAAGTGTCCACAGTTTGTCCAGGTTGATAGAAGGGCAGTACTTTTGGTTTTTTCTCAAGTGATAATTACGCATACCAAGCTGTCAACATACAAACGTATTAAGTATTCATACTTTCTGAGTTCTTACTCTATAAAATTGATGTTTAGAAATTGGCAAAAAGGGGATTTAGTGTAACAATAGTGAAACTTAAAATCTAACAATACTAACAAAGTGCTAGCAGACGATTTTGTGTTACTGTCTCAATTTCACATGCTATATAACTTTTTTTTTTCCTTCTAAGTACTGAAATTTTTACTATTGCATCCTGAGCTCAAAAGCTATTGTTTTCTTGAATTTCAATCAATTTGGCTACAAATTATTATTACTTTAGGCAATTGACTCTAAATTCAGGAAAGCTTTAAGACTCAGTAAGATATACATAGTGAAATTTCAGCATCAAGAAAAAATCTAATTTGAGTTAGATCTGTCTCATTGCCCCATAAGAAAGCATATTAAATAGACACAGAAACTCAAAGTTGTCTGCTAGCACCTTGTCAGTATAGATGGGCTCTAAACCACCTTATTGAAAATTTTCTATTTGTCAATTACTATATGAAAAGATTTGAATAGCAAAACACATACAAATTAAAAAAATTGGGATTTCCCAATTATTATTATTATTATTTTATATCAAACTACCGGTATGTGTTTTTCAATCACATATTTTTGAATTAATTGAAATCAAAAACCAACCATTCCAGTTAGGATATATTATCAACTGGAAGAATACAAAAATCAACAAGTGCCTTACCATAGTAAAGTATGTACCTAGGTGAAGATTTATGTGGTAACTGTACATCAATATCTTTACCTAGCAACGGACTTCATCATCGTAAGACACTTGTTGGCTTTCCTGACCTTTCCTTTCAAAATACATCTAATCTTAATATCTATCCATTATAGCAAAGTCGATTTTAACTTACTAATTTGCATCATGTAAAATATTATTACCTAATATTTCCCATAATTCTGACACTTTACAGACCCATGCAGCATAATGTATGGTGTTGGCTCACCCTCTTGTCTGAAGAACTTTTTAAGGTTCAATGTATTTTTAAGGACACTACTGCACTCGGGTTTGGGGCTCAATCATTGCTCAGCCCCTGGTAAGTCTATCAACCTCAATCAAACTTTATGACCCAACTGAGGGTGAGCAAAAACCATTAATTACAGCATGAGTCTCAATTGCATACATAATCCCCTAGCATCACAGATTCATGATTTGACAGTTTGTATCTTACAATGCATCATGCATGTATTTTATGAATATTTTTGTCCCGTGAAGAATTGAAAGCATAGCTACCTTTCCAAAGTATCCAGGATGGTACTTATCGAAGTTTATCCTGTGATGATGCATGCCACCGGCATTACCTCTGCCACCAGGGTGCTTACGGTGCTTGCCAATTCTGCCGTGGCCATGGCTTACGTGACCACGCAACTTTCTTGTCTTCTTCTTATGTGTGGACTGAAAAAAAAAAAAAAAAAAGCATGTGATGAGTTTCTTATCATGCTAAGTTCTTTTGAGGTTACCAAGTTACGAGGACTCAGAGGGTTTTAGATATAGAAAAAATTACTATAAAGCCTATGCATAAAAAAAAAAAAAAAAAAAAAAAAAAAAATAGGAATACATGTAGGTATGTAATGTAAAATGTAACGTAAGTATGTATATAGTTACATATTATTCACGTCAGGGATGACAAAAGCGAATGTTTAAAGATTTATGTATGTATGTACATATATGTATGTATTACGTTCCATGTCTAAACAAAACAGACATTTTAAAGGATAAGCAAAATAACCCCCATCCTTCAATGGCTGGCGTAATGCTTTACAAAAACCGCGAGTGTGTTGTACATAAATAGAAATTTGTACTAAAAAGCACATATGTATGTACATACATATAACAAACAGAAAACAGAACAGATGCCGAGGGCAGTGTATGGAAATCTTTTAGGGAACTCTTTGAAAACAAAGACACGACCAAAAAATTAATTTATCTCTAAGCGAGATGCACTACTATGAAATAAATATTTTTTTACAATTAAAAGTAAAAATTACATCAAACAACCGATGTCCTGTGGATGTTTACAGTTTGACACGTGAAAAACAACGATTCGAATCGGCATTTATAAAAATTTATTACAGGAATAATTGATAAAACAGGATAAAATGTTTTGATCAAATTTATAGCTAATGATTTGAAAATAATTTTATTAAAGAAATGAGTGTACATTTTAAAAGGATGTATCAAAAATTGTAAGATGAAAATAAAAAACGAAAACTTTTGAAACTCACCATTTTCGGCAGACAACTTGTGGCAGAACTACCAACAAAATTGAGTTTCAACGCTAAATGACAAATGTAAATGTTATTTATTACAAGCTAAACCGAGCTAAACCGGCTAAACCAACCTATAAAATACAAAAATAAAAGGATAAAAAATTAATTAATTGATATTTTTATAGTAAATTATTATTAAATTTTACAGCATTTTTACAGTCACAAATATAAAGCAAATTTTAACATGTTGGTATCAAAGAAAAATAATTTAAGAACAACGTTGCCAGATTAAAATTAATTAACTCGTGCACAATTGTATTAATCAGGAAAAAAAACTTTGTTTCTAAAATTACTCTTAATTAAAAAAATTAAGTTATTTTGATGAAGTTAATTTCTTTTTTCATGAGTTCTGTAGAACACTATTACAAAACGTATCTGGCAACAGTGGCTAATGGCAGTCATTAACATCGCATGATAAACATTTCGCATCGTATTTCAATCGATTAATGGTACCAAACACTCATATTTTATGGTTGTTGTCTTACAAGATATGACTTAATATATTGTTGTTGTTTTAATACAGGTTAGTATACTCTTATATAGGGTCTATGCATTCATGTTAAAGTCGACACCATGTTGGATAACTCAATAACATGGGTGGCATAGGAAAAAAATCATTTTGTCAGTTTAAAAACACTATGCAATATTTTTGGGAGCATTGATGCTGTAAATATGTTGAATTAGTATCTGAAGTATGTGAGAAAAATAACAAATAACAAAAAATTAACCAATTTCCCAAAGAAAATTGGCTTAAATGAAGTTTGTCCTATGCTGAGCGTGCTGAGCAATGTTATGGACTACTCCAGTATGGCCTACAAGCGCAATAAATATGACGTCATCCGCATACACCCTATACGAAAAGATAGTAGAATAGCACAATTTTGTGGGTCTCCATATCAAGAAACCCAGAGGGGGGTTTCATAAACGGCCCGCATTATGTTGGATTTTGCTATTTTTTTTATTTTATTTATTGTTTCGGAGAAGTGGCATTAATATTGCATACGCACATCAAATTTTTGTTTTTGTTTTTTTTATATTGTTATAGAGATTGGACTTATTCCTGACCTATACTGAGTTATACACATTCGTTTTCTTGGATACAACCTAGGCCAAAATTGCATATTACATACATATATCATTCATACATGATCATAGTTTTATTGATGCAACTTTCTTTCTTGCTTTCAGTATTAAGGAACTATGGGACAAACACTATCAGAACCAGTAACAGACAAGGAGTCAGCAAGTTGTCAAGATGAGTGGCTTAAAGTGGGATCCAGTTGCATGCAAGGATGGCGTATCAACATGGAAGATTCTCACTGTCATATTCTCTCATTACCTGATGACCCAGGCTCAGCATTTCTTGCAGTTTATGATGGCCATGGAGGTTTGTATAACATGGGGGGGGGGGGGATGATTTAATGGAATAGACCAGAAGAAAACATTTTCATCACAAAACACTTGATGGGATTTACACAAATGACAAAACCCAACTACATAGTAGCAGTGATCTGAGTGATCAGAAAATTTCGACTTATGCAACCCCTACAACAATTTCATACTAATTTGTGCCAGTTTCTGGAGTCAGAAACTTGAAGAGTTACTCAAATAGTATTGTACTTCACACTATTTTCACACTCTTGTGGGGCCAAATTTACATTCTGGTAAAAATGGTCATTAATTTGGAGATCCCATTTTATGTTTAATCATATGTTTGTTTCATATGGTAATGGCTTTAATTGATGTACACTCCCCCCAGATAAATCTGACCGCAGCGGCCATGTCTCCAAATGTTAAATATATGAGGAGACTTTAACGCGACAGGTCAGATTTATCTGGGGGGAGTGTACATATTATTTATACTGTATACATATTTATATTTTAAAAGTATGACAAAATTCTTTAAGGTACTACTTTAGGGTAGCGATATTGTCGTAAAATTCAATTTTATATCATTTTTTAGGTTCATAATGAACCAAGGAACAATTTTCTATACTCCAAAAAGTTTCAGCTCAAATCAAATCTTCCATAAATTAGGGTTAAAAAAAAGTCGTTGGGTTACGCCCCCTTTAACACGTAAAACATACAAAACTTCAAGCTCACCGTGTGCAAAAATTTTCTTGATCAACTTCCAAACAAAAAATACTAGCGTGTTCTATACATCAAGTTTTAATGAATTTGACTTTTTAAACGATTTTTACAAGACATTCATGGAGAAAAAAATTATTGAATATCGCATATCAAATTAACATGGGTCAATTTACGATATTTTTTTTTCTCGGCACATTCGTTCTAGAAAAATCTGAAAAATCATTTTTCATTAAAATTCAGGACGAAAAACAAGCTAGTACTTTTTTTTTTAACTGCTGAAAAATTTTAAAGTGGGTCAAAATCGGGGTTCCAATATAGACTTATTAACATAAGGGGTGGGGCATTTTGCGGTACTTTGACGCTCTGTTGTGATGAGAGTTTTTGAGATAGAATTTTTTTTATGTCATTTTTGGGTACAGCAGCCTAAACTCTATTTAAAATCATAATCAGAAAAATACACTCCTACCCTAAAGTAGTACCTTAATTTGATTGCATGCACAGCTGCTTTATCAATACTTTAACTAATAACATCATACATACAACTTTTCAAATTCTTAATTGTGATATATACACCTGTTTGTTTAGTATTTACGTATGCATAGGTATGTTAATAATTACTAAATAAATAATAATTTCAATAAAAAAGAAGAAGAAGAAGCATATGAATATTCTTTGAAAATGTATATTGTTCCATTTTACTAATGATTTAATTTGATTTTAGGTGCCAAAGTTGCCCAACATGCTGGCAAACACTTGCATAAATTTGTTGTAAATCGTCCAGAGTACAAGGCAGGAAACTTTGTTGAAGCTATGCAGCAGGTAAGCAGAGAATAAAATTACACATATTGAACCTAATAACAATAAATGTCAACATAGAGCAACTTTGAACAAGTTCATAATCTTAAATAATACCTTACGTCTTAATGGTTTATGTGTCATATTCTAAGTGTGTATGAAAACTGGAATTTTTTTTTTGGCAATGATGCTTAGGTAATACATTCATTACCTGTGGTACCATTTTTAAAGTAAATAACAAAATCATTTCTTTGAACAAATATAATTTTTATAAATATTGTACTTAAGGTCATACTTTAAGGTAGCATTTTTGTTGTAAAACTCAATTTTATATCATTTTACCCTACACTCCAACAATTTTGTCTCCAATAAAATCTTCCGCAAATTTAGTGTCAATTCAAATTCATTGGGTAACGCCCCCTTTAGCAAGTAAAAGATACAAAACTTCAAGCTCACCGTGTACCCTGTGTAAGTTTTCACTTGATCAACTTTTCAACAAACAGAATAAATTAATTAAAAAAAATACTATCCTGATCTGCCAATCAACTTTTAACAAATCTCAGTTTTAAAACTATTTGTAAAAGAGATTTTCTAAGGAAAAAATTATTAAAAATTGCTTATAAGTCCATTTTCAAGATTTTTTTTTTCTTGTTAAAGCCATTCTGGAAAAATCTGAAAAGTCGTTTTTCATTAAAAGTCAACTTGGAAACAAGCTAGTATTTTTTTAAACCGTTAGGGGAAAAAAAAGTGGGTCCAAACAAGTGTTAAATATAGATCATTAACATAGGGGTACGGGGCATTTTGTGGGCGCTGTGTTGTGACAATCATTTTTTATATAGAAGTTTTTTAATTTCATTTTTGGGACAGCAGACTTAACTTAATACAGAAAAAGAAATGCATTCGTACCCTAATGCAGTACCTTTATGAACTTTGTTTGTACTTCCTTTATTATATGCTATTTTTGTATTCAACGTACTTTAAACATTTTTGTTTTTCTGTCTGTTGAAGGGTTTCCTAGACTTGGATCAAGCAATGCTTGAAGAGGAGTCTCTGCGTGATGAGATGGCTGGCTCTACAGCTATTGTTGTGTTAATCAAGGATAATACACTGTATTGTGTAAGTATTGTTGCACAAATATGTAAGTTTTGTACAATGAGGAGAACTAATTTTATGTATTTAAATAACAGGCAAATGTAGGGGATTCACGAGCTATTGCAAGCATAGGAGGACGCTTGGAACTCCTATCAGAAGACCACAAGCCAAGCAACTTCAGAGAAAAGAAACGTATTACTGCAGCTGGAGGATGGGTGGAGTTCAACCGAGTAAATGGCAATCTTGCATTATCAAGAGCTCTTGGAGACTTTGTTTTCAAGAGAAATGATAAAAAATCGCCAGAAGAACAAATAGTGACTGGTAAGACCTACTCAGTTATTAAGATTGTCTAATTCATTCTCAATATGTTTATATAAATATGATACATAGGCAGGAGTAGAGATTGTAAAAAAAAAAAAAAAAAAAAAAAGTTTGTTACTTTCACAAAAATAAGAATAATATGATTGTAACATAATAAAAAATATTTACACATAAGGAGAGAAAACCAACAGAAATCTTACCATAGCAAAGAAATGTCCTGTAATTTGGAGAAAATCTTGCTAGCACATTGGTAGCTTTTGGCACAATTTCCAGAGAGATTAGAGCATGTGTGTGCCTTTGTTTGCCTTTTCATGTAGATTTGCTGGTGTGATCTGACTGAAACTTAATCTGTTAACGCCTTATACACCCCTCCCCTTTTTGTGTTTGTTAGGTGGGTTGCCTACTTCATGCTTCATCAGTCCAAAAAATTTATTTATTTATTTAAGAAAGTGTTATAAAAGCAGTAAAATGTGTATACAGTTTAAGTTTCAGCAAATTGCGAGAGTATGTGAATTACAGATTTTGACAATTTATGGCAACGTTTTTTTTATTTATTTTTTTTTTCTCCACGGTATTAGAAATGTTTTATCAACAATAAAACTCAAGCTTGAAATTTTTTGTCTAATTGATAACATAGATATTTCCGCTTAAGTTGGCATGCTTATAAAAATTCCATGATAAAAAAGCACTCTAGCAACTATAGCCAACTAATCCGGCTTTTATATTTTTTTTTCTGATACATCCTAAACATCCCACGTGATTGATATATTATTATTTTATATACCACCTGCGCTGTCCCCCTCTCCCTCAAATATATAGAAATATATTAACAATGACAAGAAACATTGAATTTGAGCTCATATAATTATCCAAAGAATAGAAAATTGGTTTAAAAATTAAAGCACTTCAGTTAGAAAATATAAGTTCATACAAATCTTTAAAGGCGTAGAACACCTTAAACAAAAAAAAAAAAACAAACAAAAAAAAAAAAAAAACTTGCCTAATATCCTAACATACCTAAATATAAATGTTGATTTGGCCGGAATCCGGAGTTTGCTTGTTTCCGAGCAAGTGGACTAGTGCGCTGTGACGTCACAAACCCGCAGCTGTCATTTTGTGAATGGAGAATAAATTAGAAATCAATGACACCGGCCAAATCAACTTGGATATTTAGTTATGTTAGGATATTAGACTTTTTTTTTTGTTCAATGTGTTCTACGCCTTTAAATAATAAAAACAAATTTGGGATGGGGGTTTAACTGCAAGCTGTATGTGGCAGTGTTGCAGCTTAGAGCTTCCAGTTGTTACTATTACTATCCCATCATTGTATCATTGTATGAGACGAAGAAAAAAAAGTTTATAATATTAATCAAAGGAAAACATATAGTTTATAAATTACAGCACATTATATGGAAAAATATATTATACAAAAATCTTTAATGAAAGACACTGACGTATTGGGCCGTAGGATTACTGCAAGCTCTAGGCCGCAAATTAGAGAAATAGAGAAAGTATTTTTGAACACTATAATCTTCTTTAATTAACATTCTTTAACTGTAAAAAACAAACATAGTACAAACACTTGGAGAAAGAAGACCAGACACAGATCCATTTAAATGTGAAAGAATCGTCTTCACCAAATATTTATTCAAATATATGTTGAGTTTTACATTGTTTGTGCTAACTGATCTGTTTTCTCCTCAGCTTTTCCAGATGTGGAAGTACGGACTGTATCTCCTGAGTGGGAATTTGTTTTGCTTGCCTGTGATGGCATCTGGGATGTAATGAGCTCACAGGTAATTTATTTAATTTGATATTTTTTTGTCAGTATGTTTAATAACCAATGCCACAGTAAACAGCAGTTTTGGTACCATCCTGGGTATGCCACAAAAATGTCATCATGTAAATTTTCTTCCTTAAAAAAATATACTGTATAGCAAATTAAATAAGCAGAGATAAAAATAGTCCAAAGTACAGTAAATTGTCAATGTAGTGAAATTATAAAGTGGCTTTAAAATAATCATTCCACAAGAAAAGTATTAAAGGTTTGCCATTCAAATTTTAATGATTTAACTGTCGCTGTTGACTGAGATTTTGCAAAGTTGAGTTAAACATTACTGAGGCCACTGTTCGTAAAATATTGTTTTCAATCTAGAAAATATCAATTAATGTGCTAAACTTGATGATTTCTTCATTTCAGGAGGTGTGTGAGTTTGTAAGGGTTCGACTGTCAACAGGCATGGAACCAGAAGTAGTGTGTGAAGAGTTGATGACACGTTGCTTATCTCCAGATTGTCACATGGGAGGCTTGGGTTGTGACAATATGACAGTGGTGCTAGCCTGCTTCTTACATGGAGAACCCTTCTCACAGCTTGTGGCTCGTTGTGCCCAGCCCGCGCCACACTCAGAGGTTGACATTGATAACTCAATCTTCACAAATTGATCTTTGTAACTGTCAACGTTGACCTTCTTAACTTCTTGAAGGAACTTTCAACCTACTTCATTTCCAATAACCTTAAACTTTTGGTGATCTACTAACTTTCCAGTTTAGTTATTCTTCCTAATTCATTTACTACTAAATAAATTTTTTTAAAAAATAATAAGAAAAATGTATAAATAAACAATAATGTGTCAAAAATATATAGCTAGCAATGCTATAGTTTCTGCTAATATTTTTTAATACCGTTCTTAATTTGAGAAGTGATTTTTTTTTTTGTTTAATAAGTTGTCAGTTTTGTCCTGCCATTTTTTTTAACAATGTGTTCTTTAGATAAGCTCTAAAGCTTAGTGATATTTTTTGCTTTTTTCTTCAAAGCGTGTAAGTCAATCATGCTAAAGATATGTACAGTAGTTACAATGCCAGAAAATCTGGATTGCAGCATATTTTTTCAAATAGATTACTGTAGTGTGATTAAGTCTTATTAATTGTGACAACTAATGTGTGTGCTTTATCAAGATGGCAAATTTTTTGACCTCTGCAAGCACCATTAAAAAGAGAAAGAGAGAAAAAAAACTTCCCTAAATTCTCTGTGAGTTTCTTCTTCTTTAGCTTGCTGTGTTACAAGGAACATATTTCCTATAACACAGGCCTGTGCTGTAGCCTCGTGCTGCATTCACAGGAATTGTAACATTTTACTTGCATTGACGTTGGTTGGATGTTGGAATATTGCAAACCAATTGTTCATAATTTAGCTTTGTTTCAACTTTTACATTGATACAGTAGATCTAAAAATTTATTCTTCTTGTGAATATTAAATTATTTATTTTCCATGAATGTTATTGATAAATTAAAGGGAAAGGATAAAGGAAACCAGCAAGGGTCTTACCAAAGTGAAGAGATGTCCTATAGTTGGATGAAAATCTTGACAAAAAGATATATCTGTGCTAGCAAGATTTTACCAAATTACAGAACATCATTTTGCTATGTTAAGTCCAGTACTAGTTTCCTCTATCCTTTCCTTTTAATTTTATGATATCCAACCGTGATGGGTTATTTTCCTTAATTTATCATGTATATTATTATTGGCTATTTACAGGTTTAAATAACATGAAAAAAAAACAAAATAAGGATAATAAAAATATTATTTTGTATTTTTTATGTAAATATATGTACCATATTTATCTTCCTTTTATCTGTCCCAAACGAGTGTAATTTTCTCATCTTTTTCTTTAACTTTGGTTAGGACTTCCCTATGAACTATATGATGGATATATATATATATATATATATATATATATATATATATATATATATATATATATATATATATATATATATCCTATGTATATATGCCGCTGGCCGCGCGTCTAAATGGTGAAAAAGCAATTTTCATGAACAGCGCGAGTGGTGAATATACACCTTTCATGGCCGCCGCAAGTGGCAAATAAGCTATGCTCACAGCACATGATATTCGCTTGCGACGGCCGTGAAAGGTGCTTATTCACCACTCGCGCGGTTCATGAAAATTGCTTTTTCCCCATTTAGACGTGCGGCCAGCGATATATGTATTGAAACAATAAAACTCTTAACTAAGTGAGTGAGCAATCACATAAATGAGAAAGTTACATGAGAATTGCTTTATAGTATTGATTAATATAACAGTAGATTGTGTTAAACAGCATTGTTCAACATTAGCCATGTAAGATTTGTAAAATAAAAGAATTAACACTCCTTGTAGAAAAGAGGTACCTATGCTGACGAGAGTGTCATGTTATATTGCTAATCCTGTATCACAGGTAACAAAATATTTCTTGTTATGCTTTTCAAGTAACTTTCTTATTAAACTCTGTTTTGTGTGGAAAAAAAAAAAAAAAAGGAAAAGGAAAAGAAAAGAAAAGAAAAAGTACCGAGACTTGTCTTTATACCTATGGCTTCCATTTTTATTGCAATCGAAGTGCTGTAAAGATTAAAATGGGCAATTCAGCACATAGCAACTTGGCTGTTTGTTCTAGTCATGCATGCAAGGGCAATTTATTTTGGAGTTAATCCTTTGCTGAAATGATTTATATGTATATAATAAAACTGCTTATGTTTCTAGAAAAAACAAAAAAAGAGTTTGTTTTCTTAAATATATACATATTTATCATCATCACATTGATCATAGAGTGAAAAATAATTTAAATATATCTGGATTTGGTGTTGTGTAGTAAATATGTGACTAAAATTATATAAAATATAAAGTAAGATCAGTGTTGCAAGGTTTGTTATAAATAACAATTTTCCAATATTTATATATATCTGGATTAATTTGTGACATTATTTCTTTAATTTTGATGTTAATCAACTATTTAGTATATAAAGTAACCACAGTTTATCATACATAAAAGGGACAGTCAACCAATTCAACACATTTTATGAACATTTAAGTACAGTTTTATTCAATATTTTAAACATTGTTTGAATTTTCTTGAATGAAGGAGTTAAAAAGTAGATAAAGAAGGTTGATGTTAACAGTTATAATTTTTTAATAAAGATCCCCCCCCCCTCCCTGTATTAAATTTAAAATTAGATAATTGATAACTACACTGTATATATAAAAAAAGTATAGACTGTATAAGAGTAAAACTGAACTGTGAAACTAAACCAAGTAATTAAATGTAAAAATTGTATATTTCTAATGTTGGGCTCACCATTATAAATATATTCTATATTATAAAGTCTGCAAACAAATAAAGTCATTTTTTTAATACACTGTTACAAATAATATATAATTATGATCCAACAGATGGTATTAAATGATTTATAAAGATGATGAAATATTTCATAATTGGTAATTTATTATTAACAATTTTTGATTGATATTATTTTATGTTTCAGACTTGTATTATTATTATTATGATATATAATAATAGTAAATGTGTATGTTGGTTTGATGTTTTAGTTAGAATTGGGGAAATATTTAAGAACTCGAAACATGTTAGCTATATCAGGGGCGCAGAGAGGGTATACTATAATATGAGCCATAATATATAAATGTTTTAGGTAAAAATAAAAAGTGTCAAGTATTCATACTCAAATTCCTGTTTGTTTGTTTTCCATAAGTAATAATAACAATAATAATGATATACTACAGTGCTTTAATTAAAGGAGTAAATGAAGGAAATGTCACTTCAATGAGGTGGCCAAAAGATAATTGCCATTACAAAAATAAAGTGTTCCCACTGCTGCATTTCTGCTGTCTTATATATCATTCGTTCATGCAATTTATTTTTTTATTTATTTGTTTATTCGTTTATGGATTTATAGATTTTTGTTTTGTTTATAATCATTCGTTTATGCAGGAACCAAAATATGTATGCCCTCCAAACATTACTTTTTCTCTTTTTGTTCTCATTTGTGACTCATGTACACACTTTCTCCATTCTCTCTCTCTCTCTCTCTCTCTCTCACACACACACACACACACACACACACACACACACACACACACACACACACACACACACACACTGTTGTTCCAAGTATAGGGTGTTTCAAAATTCAAAAAAAAAAATTCAAAATTCTTTATTCATTTCTTTCATCCAACATACATAATACAATCAATGCATTAGTCTAGGTTATTGCCATAAATGACAATATAGAAATGATTGTCAAAGTATTTACAACATAAAAACAGAACAAAAAAGAAACGACACTTAATAGTATTGATATAATAATAACTTATGTATAAAAATTAGGATTTGAATCTAAACTATATTTCATCATTCAAATATTCATTTGAATGATTATGTAAAGGTACAAAAACCAGAAAAGAAAGTTCTTAAAATGAAAATGACGTGACAGTAAAAGTGAAAGAAAACGTCACACCAGCAGCAAGCTAGGCTTAAGCCACCTCCCACTTAACAGTAAGATCACATGGCTTCCTATTCTGGCAATTACTTTTTGTGGCTTTACATAAGCACCCATTGCCAATTGGGCAAGCATATTTTGGTTCTTAAGTATTGAAATGATATGGAGAAATGCAGCAGTGGGCAATTCTTGCTTTTGTAATGACTAATCACCTTCCAGCCACTTCATTGTAGCAGCATTTTCTTTATTTACCCTTTAAAAGTCCTGTAGTGTACTTTGGTATTGCAGAGACTGTACAACTTCAGTGGGCCATTATTCACATGCAAGTGTACATTAAAATGTACCTAGCATGTCATCAACTTATAACTTGCAAAGTAATAACATACTATACTCTTCACACATTGTAATTTTTAATACTGGTAATGCATTTAAATATTGCAAAACAAAATAATAATGATAACAGGAATTGGAGTGGATATCTTGCTCATTTCTCTGTGTATAGTAAAAGAAAAAGCCCTCTCAAAATTATAAATATTAAATAATAAGCATTTAATTTTTGTCAGATAAATTATCTTTACTCTTAAGTATATATAAGTTTTAATGTAAGAGAGGGTTTTTTAAAACAAGTTAGGAATTATATTAATGTCAGAAATCTGAAACATTTGGGGTACATGCTTACGTTATAGGTTAGAATTTTTCAGCTGTGGATAGAAAACAAAAAAATCCAGCTAAAATCTTTATGTTTTGTGTTAACTTCAGGATCAGATCTCGTGTTTGAATATAATTTCAATGAAAATTAAAACACTTCTTTTATAGATATTTGAACATAATATAACCTATATCTGCCATACTTAAAATTTGAAATAAAAAAATGAAAATATTTTATTACTGTATCAGGAATTTTATGTAGTCAATATACAGTTGGGCAATAATAGTCACACTAACATAATAGTGTCAAGGATTTTGTTACCAAATTGCTCCTAAACCCAAAGTAATTGACGAAAAACTTTTGCGCCGGTCGCAGTAAATGTTGTTTGTCATATATAGTAACTGTGGACTAAAACAAATAATAATAAATTGAGAAACCAGAACAACTTTGTAGAAAATTAATTCTAATACTTTTAAACCTGATCTAATGAGTTCAGGATGACAATTTTGTAAAAATAAAATAAATATTCTGTCACCTACACAAATACAAAATTCTTATTTAAAAATTATTGTCTATTCCTTACTAACTCTCTCCTTTCCAAAATTAAACAAATAGCTAAATCGGCTTCAAATAAGTTTCAAATTTATACATCAAAAAGATTTATTTAATTATTTTCATTAGTAAAAACTTCTTCCTTTTTTTTTTTTATTATTTTTTTTTTATTTATTTGTTTTTTAACCATAGACCATGCCATAGACATGCAATATAAATATATGTCTATGATATAAACACTAAATTTTCAAAGGCATATTTGTCTGACTTATTTATTTATTTTATTCAATAAACACACATGGTGTACAACATATAACTTAAATTTACAAAGTAAGAATCAATAGTAAATTACATACATAAACCTTAATCTTGAGCATAAGCTGTTATAGACCAATGCTACGATTAGTACATTTCAACAAATGGTATTGATCACTTGGCTCACCACACAATTTACATTTACATGAGGTATCACACTCGTGGTACTCTTTAGTTAAGCAAATCTTAAGGTGAAAACCGTGCACTGCAAATCTAGTAAAAATGTGCCTATTTTTAAAAGTTGGATTTTTCCAATTAACATTATCAAAGGCCACAATAAGTGAATAACAATATAGTGGTGGTATAGTGGTATACAATAAGTGAATAAGTTAATTCAATACACGCATTTTTAAAAAAAAAAAAAAAAATTTTTATTTGTTTAATAATTATATTATATAATATAATTCTTATATTACATATGTATAATAATATATCATTAATATAATTATATATCATAGCTTGCACATATAAGCGCCTTTTAATTGAAAATGAAAAGATAAAATTTGACTGCGCCTTTCGTTTACAAACATATACATCCATCAGTCGGCGTAAGCTACCCCAATTTTTAACTTGGAAATAAAAAAGCACACACACCATAGCTTTTTTAATTTCTCTCACCTTTCGCATTTTTACTAATATAATTTGCACCCATAACTCCAACCCTACACTTAGAAAGGCGTCCAACCATATTTAAATACTCAAGTGCTTAAATACTGGCTTTTTAATTTACACGTACCTACAAATTTTTATATTTTAAATAATCATTAAAAATGTAGGGGACGTATTATATAGCTGTGTTCTCCTAATTAGAGGAAACGAGCTCGTGTATATGTATGTATAAAGTTTTTATTTCATTATTTTTATATTCAGTGTTAGGCGATGTAGAAAATTATAATTTTCTCACTCCGTGTCGTAACGAAATATACAGTTCTACGCAAAATTTATGTGCGTTTTATATTTTCAATTAATGCTTTTATTTGATTGTGATGATCCTTTATTTATTTTAGTGAAAGTTTATTATCGTTTTTTTTTTAAATCAACATTGATTTATAAAAATAATTATATATTGTTACCAATGATAATGAAGCATGCATGATCGAAGATCCAAAACCAAGGTCAAAATGATTTCGTAATTTATTTAATTTAAATACTGCAAGGTATTTTGTAACATATTGCAATTTAAAAATGATACTGCATGATTGATCCATTGGGAGGTATAATGTAAGAGAGAGAGACAGAGAGAGAGAGAGAGAGAGAGAGAGAGAGAGAGAGAGAGAGAGAGAGAGAGAGAGATTTTCTTCCTCCTAAAATCTAATTGTAACTGAATTTTTTTATCAAAAGTACACAAAAATTGCCCGATTTGCAGGCCAAAAAAAAAATATATATATATATTTAGTTGAAAACCAACATTAGTTTTTATTTCAATATGTTACAAAATATACATGATTTGAATAGAAATCTATCTCTTAAAATTTTATCGGGGGGGGGGGGGGGGGGGCATTATAAAGCTATATATATATAACTGTTTTTTCCTTCTAACAATTATTTTATTTTTTTGTAATAAATCTATGCAAGAAATATAATATTCATGAAATTTTATTGTATATTCTTGAGCTAGATGAGATAAAATTGGGACAAAAGCTTCATTTCCGAAGATATGCTGATGAATTGTCTGGCAATAATGCCAAGGTGCAATCTGCACATACCTTAGTGTTTTGTATACTCTGCTATAATTGTGTCGTGAATAAGTTTACCCAGGTGTGAAATTCTTCATATTTCTACACAAACTAAAAGATGAATAATCTTATTTCATTAACATCTTTAACTGCCATGTAATTTAGCAGTAACATTCACAGACCTGTAAATACAGAATCACAACGTAATGTAAAATATATTACATTTCTTAATTAAAATTACAATACTTTTTCATTTTTCTTTTTATTGCATTTTACCATAAATATTAGTAAGCTTGATTTTTTTTTAAATAATTTTTGTTTATAAAATATAATAACACGTAAATTTTAATTAAAATTGTGTGTTGTTTAATTTTGCACGTAAATGTACATCGCAGTTCAATCTCTTAATTAATTATACGCATCAATAATTCTGGAAACTAACTCTGCTTCTGGTGTAATTTCTACCGCTTCTACATCATTATTATCCCTTATTATTCTACCTCTATAAATGAATTTTTATATATAAAACTATATGAGTTATAGCAGAATACGTATATATAGGCAACTTATAATATAATTATAGAACTATATAATATACTAATATAATGGTTTAGACATTGGAATTATTAAATTTATTTTAGTAACACATTTTTCTCCACTTTAAATAGAAAGTTATCATATATGGATAGTTTTTTTATTATACTGTATAATTTCATTATTAATATCCTAATTTTGAAAAAAAAATGCACATAAAATAGTACACAATGCAATTTGCACTGCAAATAATAATTATCAATAATTTATGACATTTATTGGACAAAATCAGGCGTAATACCTTCTCAATTTTAGCCATTCTATTTAACAGTTCCAATCATTCCGATTTTTTTATAAATTTATCATAAAATCACAATTTGTTATTGAAATTTATGTTTTAATTGATAATATATTTTAATAATAAATTAAAAATAATTATTTTATTGGCACATTTTAAACATTAGGAAACAATTTCTTTGAATGAAGGGTTGATATATTAGGTAAGTATACAATCGGGCAATAAAATTGAGTCTCGACATTTATCGAGTTTCACTTATGTAAACATTACACACTCTCATACCCCACAAGTGTCCGCCCGCGTGCTGCATAGCTGTCTATATACATCGCGTTCGCTCAACTCTCATAATACGAACAAAACAAACAGAACGAGAGTAGATTGATTGATTGAACAAATAAAATAAACCCATAGCAATAACAGAAAATAGTCTTTGAAATGTCAACAAAGACATAACCAATTATAGATCTTTAATTAAATTTTCATTTGTATACGTAAATGTAAGCATATATATACATGTACTGTATACATTATGTAAGATTGTGTAATTTAAAATTTGTTAACTATACGTATATAATGTCAGCACATTTAATTTTTACAAATGTACGTCAATTGCCGTAATATCAATTTATATTTGGTATATACGTTTATATCATACTCACCATATGGAAATAACTGATAATGATTATGCATTTTTATATTATTATTTTTTTTATTGTATATGATAAACAAGTTTTACACTACATATTTGTTAGTCACCTAGAAGAACATAAAATACATGGTGATGTTAAATAATTAGTATCATAATTATATATTATAATAGTTATATAGGATTGATCATGACATAACATAACTGATTATATAAAAAGAAAAAAAAAGAACGGGTAATGTATTATATTATTACATTTGGCTTCTATTGCTATTGCTTCTATTGCTAGCCCATATATGTGCTTCAGCATAAATTTAACTCAATTTATCGTTGTTTTGTTTGATTACTATTTATAGCGCTGCCAAAAAAAAAGTTTACAATTTAAATTTTACTTAAAATAATATAACGCACGTTATATAGAGAGTCCAGTTTAAAAATTGTTTGCTTTTCTGTCTTATTTTTGTAATAAAAAAAATATCACGTGTCCTTTTATTGAGTTATAAAATCGAAGTCATATATATATATATATATATATATATTATTATGGTCCCAATTGAGCACTCTGTTTACTCGTTGAAAAGAGTTTTACTACTCGGTGCACTTAGGAAATTACTTCAACTCCCAAGCTATTTGCATATAAATGTTTCTGCAATACACTGCTAAGTAAACATCGCATCTTTACAGAGAAATTCAGAGGTGCATGCTATATAAATATAAACATAAAAAATATATTTATTTTGTATGGCTTGGAACTGCAATAATATTCTTTTAATGTTATTAAATGTATTATACTATATATAAGATTTACATAATTTTATTCTCACTTTTTATATTAAATTTTATGTTAAAAATAAAATGTTTCATTACTTAATATAATCTCCTTTCTTGAGTGGTTTTATTTATTTATTTATTATTAATGCAATAAATATTTATTTATTGTGAATTTATTGACCATAGAAATATAATATAATTAAATTCTATAACAAATTAAGTTGATTCTCACTAATTTCAACATTGCATAAGAACAAATAAGAAGAGTCAATTATATATTAAGGATACCATATACCACTTTGCTATTATTATTATTAATTTAAGTAATTAAGAAATGTGAGTTTTCGTTACAGCTGTATCTGGAAACTAAATAATATTTTTCCTTTAAAAGTATAAAGTTTGCCAAAAATTGTTTTTTAAATATTTCTTTTTAAATTGTTTCTTTGAAACAAACTGACAGAAATTTATCTATTATATACATTGTATGCACTATTGATATAAAGATCATCTGCTATTGAAGGCACGTAAACGTCAAGTAATAAAATAATAGAAGAGATGAATTGGAAGATGAGTATCACATAGCATAGGAGGATTTGACTGACTGACTGTACACAACTGATTAATTCCTCTGATCGAATACTAAGGGGGTGGGGAGAGAGAGAGAGAGAGAATGGATCTGTATATATTTGTAGGGTAGAACAGAATTGAGAAAAAAGTCTAGCTATTGTTGACTCTATCAACAATGGGTTCAATTGACCCCTTGCTGACGACTATCTATGTCCCCATCCCCTTTCGCATTGTATTTTCTATATAATACTGCGTACTCAATCAATCTAGATTTTTTTTTTCTTTTTCTCCCTTTTTTTTCTGTTTAAGAAAATAATTAAGTACGCAAGATACACAATATTTTATATAAATTTTATCCATTCCTTTATTCAAGTATTTGTTCTGTGTTCTGTATAGCTTCATTCTGTATACCTTGAAAGTTCAGTTTATATTTTATACATTTATTTTTTAATTCTGAAAACCTTCTTACATTTTATATAACCTGACATTTTGATGTAAGAGCTACACTTTTTAGCACATGATTTTGTGTAGGATTGATTACCTTATGTTTTGCATGCTTTACTGTGTGGCAATTTCCTGAAGGCAGAGTATTGGAGAGAGGTCGTCGTGGGATTTTCTTTGAAAGGAACGGAAAAAATTATTTGCATTGATTGATATGGCTTTATTTACCACGATAACACAAAGTACTGTAAAAGTGCAAGCCTTTTACTGATATAAAAAAAGAAGAAAAAATAGAAGAAGGAAGAGAGAGAGAGAGAAGAAAGAAAAGTTTTTGGCTCACGAAAACTCATGCAAGGCAAGCATCGCATTCAAATAATATCCTAACAATCAATGATAAATTAAGTTTCTGACTTTCCACTTATAATTGTAATTAGTAGAGCTTTTTAATTTAACCCGTGAAGAGATACGCTATAGTTTCTTTATTTTATAATTCTTTATTATTATTATTTTTACAGCAATGAAATAGAATAAGTGATAGAATTAGTGCATATATATAATTGCCCTCTGTCTCTCTCTCTCTCTCTCTCTCTCTCTCTCTCTCTCTCTCTCTCTCTTGTGATCGTCTTTACATAAAGTAACATAAATTATACTAATACAGTTTTATTTATTATATAAATGTCTTTTTATATTATTCCTTTTTTTTATTGTGTTCTGGTCTATTAAACATAAAAAATAATCTATTTAATCAATCTGATATTGATTTACTATGCACAATACGATTGATTTAATACTATTATATATTTATAAAGTTTAAACTATAAAAATTAATTTAATTTAATGTTAAATGAATTATATTTGCATTTTACATTCATGCTTCCGTTATAATTCATTTATATTCATTATACATATATACATATAACCTAATTTATTTATTCATTTCATTTTTTTCAATAATATATAGGAAACACAAAATCTTATAATACAATTTTTTATGCAATAAATAATAAAAGACGTGTATAGTATTCATAAGTGCAGAAAAATAATAAAAATATATTTTATGTAATACACGATTATTTTTACTTTGTTAATATAATCATAACGAATATAAATTATGGGTGTTTTTATACTACTTGGTGTTATAATAATGCTCCTTTTACTCGGGAGTTAGCACATGAATAGGCATTCACACTAATGAATGGGGAATAAACTGTGAGGAAATCTTAACCTGCAGGCAATATACATAAGGAGAGAAAAGAGAAAAGGAAAAAAAAAATGCCAAGCAGCTTGTGAACAGTGTATATGAAAAGAAAAACGTGTAAAATTAAATCTTATATTTATTATGCGTGTATATATACTATTCTATAAAGCGTATATATTTTAATATACGCTTCGATAATTTTCAATTGCATTATATATATAATATAAAACATGAACGCTTTTTATTTTATTTTAAATTTCAAAAAAATGTTATAATACGTGTGGTATATAATATTTAAAATACATACATAATCATGAGATTTTAATTAGTCTTGTGAATTTTATACAAGGAAAAATTTTTGAAAATATAAAAAAAACATGGAATAAAATGTAAATTTGAATATATTTGGGATTATAACCCTGTTAATCACTATACTGTATATTATATAATATATTATACAAAATATATCAGATTTTTATACTTTTTTATTGTACAATGCTGCTCTTGAATAAGAAGAAGTCATCCTTCTGAAATAATTATTTTAGATTAATTATATGTTTACAAGTTACAAAGTACTCTTATCAGAAAAAATAAGACGGTGTACTTTTTTTTTTAACACTATGAACGATAAACAGGTGACATGAATCTAATATGTCATATATAGAGGGAGCTATTTTATTTCAAACATGCTAATATATAGAATACATATTATTTATTATTATATACTTTATACAAAATCTTGACTTGACGTTAAACCATAAGAATTACCAATTACATATTATGCTATTTTATAATATATACTATATAATACTATATATATATATATATATATATATATATCAAGTGGAAGGTAAGACCAAATTTTTCCTCATTCATCATGTCACCTCGCTCGAAATTCAAATTTTACAACATATATATATATATATATATATATTGTATTTGGTGGAATAAATAACTAAATAATAAATAAATATCAAATGGAAAGTTTTAACAAAATAGTTGTTAATTCTTAAGTATTGATCGCGTTAAAAATATTCTAAATGTCCCGTTTCAAATCTCCTGATGAAATGCATTAAAATACATTTACGTTAAAATCGAGTATTTAATTGCTTTTATTAACGTATATATAGTCTATTTTACATATAGAATTTAAAACTAATTGATGCATAACACAATACATCCATTGGAGAATTAAATAAATATTTTCATGTTATAAACTTTATACTGCCGCGTACTGTTCATACGCATGCTCACTAAAAATAAATTTAAAATATTTCATGATTTATAACATCATATTCTTATTTTAACATATTGTATTTTTAGCTTCACTGAACACGGATAAAGAAATTTTTATTGCTTATTTATTTTAAAAGATGATAGCAGAATTACTCGCAAAATTAAATATGGTATTAAAAAAAAGAAGCTATTTTAAAATATACTGACAAGTTGAAGTATATAGTTTGTTTTGGGGGTTAGGGTTAAACTGATTAATAATGGTGGCATACTAACTCGATTTATCTTTATAGTAAACAATAGATTTTCTTTATACATATAATAAAAGTAGAAATATATATTGAGAGTTTGAAAAGAGGGGGAGAAATAATCTTTTGTATGTTAAATTTTGTGAAAAATTAGATATAGTACAAGAAAAAAAGCTCTGTAAACTGTCAAACATTAGCATCATCAATCGTGTACCACGTGATCGTGCATGTATATAATACGATGGGTACAATTAGAGCTCGATGACATCAGCATATTTTCAAAACTCTTATCTATATACAGCTATATATTATATAAAATTTATATAGAGAGCAGAAATAACATTTTATACTTATATTTAAGTTTCTTTGAAATTATATGTTATATATACACACGGAAATAAGTATATATACGTAATAATTATGAGCTCATTTTCAGCACAATTTGTAAAATATACAAACATATTTTTTATTCATTTCATATAATGAATATTATGTGTGCAGCATAATTATCTAAGATGTTCCTAACTTATGCTATAATGATTCATTATGTATGTGTGTGTATATATATATATATATTGCGTGTGTCTTCCTTATATTATATTATATGATATATCATGCACTTCGTGTTATTATATGATATATTTAATCAAATAAATGATTTTGTTTTTTAATATTTATAAAATTATCAGTTATATAGAAAATACTTACTGAGTGAAAACAATTAAAACAAAAATAAGATAGACAAATTCAAAAAGAATGGTGTGTGTATATATTATATGACAGTGTGGCAAGTAAATAAGTACATTTTCTTTTATATATATATATATATATATATATATATATATATATATATATATATATATATATATATATATATATATATATATATATATATATATAATATATATATATGTGTGTGTGTGTGTGTGTGTGTGTGTGTATAAACGAAAAGTTGTATTATTTAATTATGAGTATACAAAAGAGCAAAAATCCATAATTTCAACATGATATTTTGTCAAAATGTTTATGAAGTCATTACATATTGTTACTGCATAACAAATGACTTTACATTATTGTAATGCTCATACAAGCATTATGTATGTTCAATATATTAATTGGTATACTAAACTAACAAACAAATCATTTTTATATACAAAAAATGATTACACTCTGCATGCAAGAGTTAATTTTTATTTTTAATGGTTATTATTTATATCTATATATTGCATTACAATACTAAAATGAAAAATAATAGTTTTATCATGAACAATAAAAGCTTAATATTTATAGCAAAAAGCATAATAAATAAATTAATTTTAAATATTAAAATTTTAGTAAAATATGAATTTTAATATAATGGTTTTGACAATAATATAATAGGAGTTCCATGGTGAGAGAGAGAGAGAGAGAGAGAGAGAGAGAGAGAGAGAGTTTCTCCATCATCCAGCTACTGTATACAGACCTGCTTATAACTCTCTCTCTCTCTCTCTCCCGTACTCGTGTTCGGGCGGGCTGCCTGGCGTGTTTAATTAGACAAGAGCCTCGCTAGCTGCTGTTGCTGCCGCTGTGTTGTGATTCATGGGATAAAAGGAGGGAAAATGAAAGAGATTCCACCCCCACCTCCCCCCTCTGCATTGCCGACGCAATTCTCTCTATTGTTTACACGAGAAACCATTGTTAGGACCATCACAACAATGAAAAGCGTCGAGAGCACACAGCATATACACACATATTACTATATAAATATATATATTTATACCGTCTGATGCTATACGTTCATAAATGCTGCTTCGTACACCAGAACATAACAAAAACATTGAAACCCCATTAGCACAAATCACAATACAAATGGATTAAAAATCATCATCAACACTTTATGTATACACAATAATATATAAATTTTTTCTCTTTTCCTTTTTTTTTTTTTTTTTTTGTAATAATAGAGTAATTTTTTATAATGTAGAAGCATTACTCAGTAGAACAAATGTGTTTGAACGTGTTGTATTAATTATTTGAAATGTATTTTTAAGTTTATTTACACACTCAATAATATTACAAAATTTATTGTTATTTTTACAATAAATAATGATGAAAAGCTTCAATTTTTTTATAAGGGCATTGAAAAATAAATTATCTACACTGAAACATTGTAAAATTGAGAAATAATTAAAATAAAAAAGTATAAAATAACAAATAAAAGACCCTGTAATATAGGCAGCCGTTGTGGTAGATATGTCGCAAAAATTGCATACACTGCAGGATACTTTATTGTCGCGCTGATAATTTGTATCCCCCTAAAGTCGAAGTTGATTGTATTGCTTTACTACAACAAAGTGAGTTTTAAACAGAAATGATTTTCATGTATTGCATAATAATGTTTTTAGCTATAAAAGCATATACATAAAGTCATTTTTGAAACGTACAAAACTGTGTGTTTAATAATTATATCCATTTAAAACAATGCTCTTTAATGATTTTCTATGGTATATAAGGAAATAAATTGAATACTTTATCATATTTGTAAGACGGACGGACGTCTAGGTTTGTGCATTTTACTGTAGATCCCATCAGCATTGTGAAAGCTTTAAGGTACCTAACCACTAATCTATATATTATGATGTCTAACGTAGACCAATTTGACACTATTTTAAGCTTGAATGTGTTTTAATACGTTTTTAAGTCCATGGTTTGAATATCCTTATGACTTATGAGATTATTTAATATATAGCATTCTCTCTCTCTCTCTCTCTCTCTCTCTCTCTCTCTCTCTCTCTCTCTCATGTTTTTTCTCTTATTTTTTTATATACCTTTATATTATATTTTCTTGCTATAACAGAAATTCAGAATATAATGTTTAGATTTTTGTCCCTTTTTTATTCTCCTTTTTGATATTGAAAAAGGGTCTTTTGTAGTTGACGTATGGATCTTCTATTTAACTCTGGCTGCAGCAGTTTTATCTCGCGGTTTTATCCCGCCTGCCACCAGCTCACCGATATTACGCCCGCCCACCCACCCACCCGTTTGCTTGCTTGCCCCCGCTTGATGTTGCCTACCGCTGCGGCTGCTGTTGGTGACAGATATTAAAAAGGAACCGAACAACAAAACCTCGCGGTGAGAACGACTTGACACTCGACAAGCCACTTCCCATATTCTTCGCGTCTTATCTGTACAAGGCGCAACTCCTTATATTTTAAATAAAATAAAAAATTAAATAAAAATGCATTTTTTTCTTCACAATATATTGTATATTTTATTAAAGGCGTAGAACACCTTGAACAAAAAACATGTCTAATATCCTAAAATACCTATAAATATCAACGTTGATTTGGCCGGAGTCATTGATTTCTATTTTATTTTCCATTTACAAAATCACAGCTGCGGGTTTGTGACGTCACAGCTCACTAGTCCACACGCGCGGAAACTGGCAAGCTATGACGTCACAAACCCGCAGCTGCCATATTGGGAATGTAAAATAAATTAGAAATAAATGACGTCGGTCAAATCAACGTTGATATTTAGGTATGTTAGGATATTAGACATGTTTTCCCTCCTATATACCAGTATAAAATGAAGTTTATATACTTTCTACTTCTAATTTATTTATTTATTATTTATTTAACTTTATATATATTATAATATCGACAGGTGTATATTATGTGTCGTGTAAATAATTGTGTCAATTAAGGTGCAGTACAGTCAGTTCTGCAAGACATGGCCAAATGCTAACTCAATTATAACTGAAATCAGGTATTTTTAACCTCATTGTAGTAATTTTTGAGTGGGGCGCATGTATTTGAAAAATATTTGACTTATACAATCAAGTTATAGAGAAAAAAGAAAAATTATATAGTTGTTTAAGTTAAGCACATTTAAATTTTGAGAGGGAATTTTAGGTATAAGAGCTGTTTAATGTGCAAAATGCTTTTCTCTTATTTCCAAAGAGATTTTTACATGACAATGCAAAGCACTATTGTTGTGTGTAATGTTTTGTGTCCAAAAATGAAAACTTTCTCGAGATTTTTTTTTCTCTCTCTGCTTCCATCATCTTAAATATTTTTGAATAAAGGTTTCTTTACAACTCTTGTTTTTACGAAGGAATGAATAGAAAACCGTTCTTAAAGTTTTCAGTTTGTTGTTCATATACTTTTTGTTAAAATATTTTGCTTTAAGAATGCTTGTGTGTACTATTATAAAGTAAAAAACTTTAAATTATTGTTATGTGTTTATTTATTGATTAAATTAAAAGATGAATAAAAAAGAACGTCAATATTTTTGAATAATAATAATAAAACAAAAAATTAAAAAAGAATAATTAATAAAATAATACATTTTAGTTCTATACATATATACACAATACTTTAACAAAAAGTCCCCATTAAAAACCATTGTGTGTAAACATATTTCAATTCCCATATGCTATTAGTATTTCACCCCTATACTCTCATTGCTTTTATACATCACAAAACAACGTAATAATACAACTGTATATTATAGAATGGTGTGTGATGCCCCCTCTCTTTCTAGTTCTGCGTTATCGTGTTGAAATTACCATCAAACCTCGCACTGGCACGCTGCGCGCCAACGCGAGAGAAATACACATGCAGAGAGAGCAAGTGAGAGCATGCATCCCTATTATATAAAATATGTGCCCTGCCTGCGTGGTCAACAGTAGGCAGGCGGGGTGGGCTGGGGTGGAGGACTGGGGGAGACAACGACGGGATGAAAATTGAATCAGAGCACAGCCGCAGCGTGGAATAAGTGGCTTCGTATACTCTGCGGTCTACATGCCTTTCAATTCCAATCAGTATTAAATTGCAAGAAAAAGAAACTTTATGTAGGGGGATGATTTGATTCAATAAAATGAAATCACAATTGTTTATTTTACGTATAATCTAAGTAACAAATAATGCTTATATCTTTTCTTTATATATGTACTACGGTGCAGGTTTAAATTTAGAACAGAGATAATTGATTTGACTAAAAAAGTGTTTTGTTTTTAAAAATACAAATAATTAAGTTTTGAATTCCTGTATTATTATATACTCTTTGTATTTTCAAATTTATAGATTTTTTAACAAACGTTATTGAGGGTATGTCTTTTATAACATAAATGACTTTCATTTAGCTCATGCAACTATAAATAAGATACGAACTTTCTTTTAAATAATCACAGCTCACGATCACATAACGTTAATTTAATTTTAATCAACTCAGGATTTATTAGAATTATTTATAGGGTTTTCTTTCTATTTTTTAAAAATAAAACCGATGTAGCATAAGTTATGTAATTTAATGTTTTATAATTCAATTTATCGATAAACGTCTGAAGAAAGAGCAGCAGAAATATTTGAAAGAGAGAGAGAGAGAGAGAGAGAGAGAGAGAGAGAGAGAGAGAGAGAGAGAGAGAGAGAGAGAGAGAGAGAGACGAGACGAGAGAAAACTAAAAGTTGTTTTTCACAACTTTTGTAATATGTTTATCATTTTTTTTTTCGTTTTTTAATGAAATTTCCTTGTGAGAGACGAAGAACGAACTATTGTGTCGAGTTAACAACGACAAGGGGGTGCAAGCGTCCGAAGGAAAGAGGCGACTGGAGAGGAAAGGAGGGAGTTTGAAAATCGATAGTTTACGTCGCCAGTTTTGGCGGCGGAAACATCAGTTTGAAATTTTGAAAGCTGTCAAGCGATAAAGGAGAAACACGGGAGGCGAACCCCATCCACTCTCCTTTACAAGAGAGGGTGTTGTGATCGAATATTTTGTTTGAATCTTCAAATGTACAAACAACACTCGCAAGTAGTTTTTTTTTTTTTTTTTTTTTTTTACAATTTATAATGCTTAAAATTTGATGAAAGTTTGGTATAGTACAAACGTATATGGTATATGTCTAATACAAAATGAGAACTTTATTTTATTTATAATGAAATAATACCTATATACTTCACATGTGTGCTGACAGCTCATTGAAACGATAAAAGTTGTTATATTTTTTTTTATTATAGTTATTTTTTATTATTATTATTTATTTAGTTTGTACGTACCACAATTATTATTGGTTATGTTACTAGTTGTAATTATTAACTACGTGAAATTCAATTCAAAATAATACGTTTCATTACAAATAAATAAATAAATAAAACTAAGTACTAACTATACTGTACTAGTGTTGGCGCCGGACTAACTAACGCCTGGCATTTTGTGAGCCACAACCCGCTTTGCATAACTGCTGAACAAGTTGCATAACTTCCAGGATGTATTTTTTATTTTATTATTGTATCTCTCTTATTTTTTAAGTTGTCGTATCAATAGCATATATGAAATAAAATAACATGGTAAGACAACGTATGGGCAAGGTTTCATATTTTATTTTAATATCTAGTTTAACATTTTTTAAAGTTTATTATTATTGTTATTTGCCTTAATTGTGATTTATTCTATGTATAACATAATTACATCAAGTAACATTTCCCATTAGTCAAATTGTTTTTATGTTCTTCCGTTATATTCATATTCAAATTAGGAGGAAATGATTTTTATTGACTATTTATATAAAAAATATAATAAAATGTACTTATTATATAATATAAAGTCATCATCGTTGAGTGAATGTATAAAAGTACTTATGGATCCCCAGTTAGCTGTTATGCTCAATCTTTCAGTTATATATATATATATATATATATATATATATATATATATATATATATATATATATATATATATATATATATATATATATATATTAATCTCTCTTCTTGAGATTTTGAACTGTAGCTAAACTCTGTAGTATGTTCTCAGAGAGAGAGAGAGAGAGATTGAGGGGGAAAAGAGGTGGAGGGAAGAAACTAGAGGAGACTTGTGTTATTCTGAAAACTTCCTTATTCAAGGAGTTCCATTGTTAGCACAGTGGAGGCCATTGTTAAGCCCAAAGGAACCAACAATGGCGCCTGCTAGCTACTACCTTTTACTATGCAGCAGCAGCAGCTCTCACAACAATGACAGTTTCTATAGAAGTTTCAAGAGAGAAAAACTTTTTTGTTGCACATAACAATGAATAAAGTAAAAAAAGGGTTTTTTTCTCTCTTTTTTATATAATATATATATATATATATATATATATATATATATATATATATATATATTCTCTTCAGGGAACAAAATGGCAGTCGAGCAGTCTTGGCACACAAAGAATATTTTTTATGCTTCAGATGAAAAAGCATTCATTTTATTCATCATACATCGACTTTTTTTATTTCATTTTTTATTACTAAAGAGTTAAGTTTCCTATTTGTATGGAGGTGTTGGTTTTAATGCAGAGAGAGAAAGAGAGAGAGAGAGAAATAAAGAGAGTAACTGGACGAATAAAAAAAAGTATACCAGGGGAGTTGTGATGTGCATTAACTAATATTAGATTGATTTTTTTTTCATTAGTGCAAATGCTCTGAGCGATATAAATGTGTAATTTTTTATGTGCAATTCACTTCATTTTAATACATATACATTGTTATATATATAGCATTGCTTATAAAAGTACAATAATTGCTTTAATGCATCACGTATGTATCAAAGCAAGTATAAAATATTATTTAAATCATCGTTTTAAACCACCTGTAATCAAAGAGTTTTTTTTTTTCTTTTAACTTTTTTTTTATCTTCTTTGTATGCATTGAAATATGGAAGAAATATATATGATGTATAATTGTTTTTCACTAAAGTTCTCTACTTTACACTATTCAAAGTCATTCATAATTATTTATTCACATTGTTAATTTACCCTGATACTATAGAAAATCGTTAAATTTTAAACATATCATAGAAAGCAAGTTTAGCACCTGGAAGGTATGTAAGCAACCCTCACTGCATCACACGCGTGCAGAAACAGTTGCATAGTTACTACTCCTGCAGGCGCACTACATAAGCCTATTAATAAAAACCCCTGATCTATATAATAAGGGTTTTTATAAAAACCCTTTGAAATTGAAAATTAAAATTGATAATAAGAAACATTGAAATTAATAATATGCATTATTATATCAACTTTTTTTTAATTAGGAGTGTTATTTTTATTTATTTATTATATTTGAAAATAATAATAATAATTTTCTATATATGAATGTTATGAATAAATTGTTTTGTACAAAATATAAAAGTCATGAGTGGGACAAATTACTTTCACTTTCTAAAGTAAAATAGACTGATATTATTTTAATTAATCTTTATCATAATATACAATATATTATATAAATTAGAAATATTAAAAAAAAAAGTAATTTAAAATATTAAAAATTATTTTCCTGCATTATATTATATAACATAACTATTTTATGCCCCATGAGAGTTGTATTTTTTTTTTTTTTTTTTTTTGTAATATAGATTAGAGAGTAAAAAAGCCAATAATACAAGGAGAAGCCACGATAAAGTTTGTATATATAGAGAGAGAGGAGCACATGCAGCTCCCGCGCGCGCTCTCGACAATGCGAGTGTCGCTACTGCGGAATGGGACTGTATTGTTGCCTATACAATGGCGCACGTTTTTGCCAATATCCGATCCATTTTTTAATTACTTCTCGACATCGTTGCTACAAGGATCTCCCCTCCACCTCTCTCTCTCTCTCTTTATGTATATATTCAAGCCCCCGAGTGCCATAATTAAAGCAAGCTTGTTACTTGATTGCCAGCTTCTCTGACTCGAATATCAAACATAAAAGTGTTCGATTTTTTTTTTTATATTATACTTTTCTTCTTTTTTTAATCTTCAAATCTTTATTTTTTACGTTATATAGTTTAATTGCATAAAATAAATATATAATAATATTTTGTTATACTAACGAAAAATAGCTGCATGGAAAAAATTTATAATATATTATATATAATTAATTTCTCTAAAAAAGCATGATCTACTTTGTATTTATATTATATTCATGTATCGTTTATTTATTTTAAGTTTTCTGCATGTTATATACTTTAAGTTTAAACACACGCGAGTAGAATAATATATTTACAAATGTGCATTATTTAAAATAAGTAAAAATTACTAAATTTTTTAAAATTTCATAAAAAACAATATTTTGTTAATAAGTGTAAAAAAAGAGAATCCAAATAATCCAGATTCATTTTTTTTTTTTTTAAATTTTGGTTTCCATAAATTTATCATTTATGGCGCAGTATTATTTTGTATATACATTTAAAACCAATTAATAACGATCTAAAATTATAAAACTATTTTATCATTGTCTCTCTATAAAAGAAGAGTGATATTATCTTATAGCGCATGTGTTTATTATATAATTTTTACATGTGCAAATGTGCATGTAATGTACAGTATAATATATACTGTATATCTATGCTTACCCGTCGAAGTAAATAAACTACTTACAAATTTTGGTCAAAATAACCGATCTACAATTCCAAGCTCACCCATCAGTTCTGTGTATATATAAGGAGCTATAGGTAATAAAAGTTAATTTTATATATGCGCATTTAACTTTATTCCAGTTCAATATGCGTATACAGAAAAATATAATAATTAAATATCCTATAATTGTATTTTTGAGGGACAAAATAAAGCCCGGGATAGTTATAGCGCAATATTAGAATGATACAGAGAATTATATATAGAAATTGATAAGAATTATGGGACACTTTATAATTAAAGACTTTTATACTGATATAAAAATTTATTCTTTATAATCATACGTAAGTGATCACCCACGTTATGTCTATAATTATGTGCACTTATATTATATATTACTCAAAATCATATATCAGCATCAGCACGAATTGAATCTATTAACCATTTTATAAATCGTAAAAAAAAATATGATTAAATTAATTGGGCACAATTTAAAATTTTAAATGCAAGGGAATACAGATGTGACAATATATTATAAACTGTTTTTAGTTCACCCATTTTAGTTAAATCAATAAGAATTATTTATTGCATAATTATACCTTAGTATATAAAAAGTACATTTTTATAAAATATAGAGCAAAATAATTCATATAAGAAAAATGCATTTTCTTGTTTTTCTTTAAATACAAAGAAAATGTGACTTTTTTTTTTCTGAGTGTTTATAAAGAAGAATAGAAGATGAGTTCTCGTCTCTCTTTTAAGTGATTGAAAAAAATATATTGAGTATACGTTCCCCATGCACACGCTATATAGCTGTTGAGCATCACCAGATCCACATGACAATGGTATGTCGCATCAGCGCAGCATCCTCTCCTGGACCAGCAGCAGCTCAATGCGAGCAGCTATATAGGAGAGTGAGAGAGAGAGAAAGGCGGGGGGGGGGGGGGGGAGAACCACCCACATTCCCCGAGAGAGAATAAACAAGCACGAGGGGGTATTGCACTGATTTCATCTCCTCCACTCTTTCAATCAACAATATAAAAATAACACATATGCATCAAAACATATATTCATATATTATAATTTAATATTTCTTTATACATTACACAATTGACACTGAATCATATTGAAAAATAAAATAAAATGCTGCTATGGGAAAATAACAATAAGATATTGAAAATATATAGGTTTATTCAATTCTATTTTATAGTTGTGAATCAAATTATATTTTACAATCATATACATTTTTTATTTATATATAGAATATCATTCAAAAGCTTTACATATCACATGAACATATATATTGTTACATACAAATCACTATAATTATGTTTATTCTTATAACTCTCATTAAAATTAACAGAAAACATGATACTTTTTCAAAATTAACGCAGTTTTAGTTGAGTTGAAAGATTATATACAATTTAAATATAAATATCCATCATAATCTGGTTAGCAAAGCATATAATCTGCGATACGCTGAAAGATGTCAGTTAATTATAATATTATGTTATATATTATTACATCATATTTACATTCTGTATATTATACATTATACCACGTTTTCAAAACGATCCATTTAAATGTTATTTATAGATTTCTATATTTTATATATTATATATAACTGCTAACTGCATAGTCATTAATGAAAAATGTATTCAGAAAACTCGTGATATTTTTAATGACTCGTTCTCTAAAATTAAAAAAACTGTTCGACAACATGTGTATATATACGTAAGTACTGACTTTTATATAAAACTGCAAAATTATTTGTTTATATGTAATAACGTTAACTAATGTAATATATATATATATATATATATATATATATATATATATATATATATATATATATATAATATATATATATATATATAAATAAACAATTATGTGTGTGTGTGTGTGTGTGTGTGTGTGTGTGTGTGTGTGTGTGTGTGTGTGTGTGTGTGTGTATGTGTGTGTGTGTGTGTGTGTGTGTGTGTGTGTGTGTGTGTGTGTGTGTGTGTGTGTGTGTGTGTGTTGCGCGCGCTATTGTGTATAATTTACTGCATGTATAATAACTATATGTTAATGTTCTTCATAATTTTTTTTTTAAATATATCTTTCATCAAGATTTTTTTATTCATATATCATTTACATTAACAAAAATTGCATTATATACTGTAGTATAAAAAATTATAATGTATACGTAAAATATAAAGTGCATGTATTTTTAAATTTTATACAGGCATATAAAAACATTATATTAGTTATTTCTTTGGCATTACGAACATATATATAGCTTATAATATATGAAACAAAGGTATAAATTGATACGTGAATCTTTAAAGCCATAGACCACATAAAACAACATGTGCTTTTTATTGAATAAACACGCAATGGGATCTTCAAAACTGATGACAATTTTTACCAGAATGTTAATGTAGCCCTATACCAGAGAGCGTGAAAATACTGTAAAGTATGCAATTTGCGTGAAAATTCATGTTTATGACGTCAGAAACTTGCAAAAATTAGTATGAAAATGTTGTGCGGGCTGCATAAATTGAATTTTTTGATCACTGCTACGGAGCTATTGTTGAGATGGGTTTTGAGACAAACTAATGTTATTTATGTAAATCCCATCAAGTGTTTTGTGATATAAATGCTCATGTTTTTCTCCGGTCTATTCCTTTAACGATTAATTAATATTCTTTCATGAATTGTTATTATTGTATATACAATAGTTCACTTTTTGAAACATTTCCCACAGATTTCTATACATATATTTTTATTTTATTTATATATGATAAAGATATTAATTATGTTTGGATTGATTGTGAGAAGATAAAAAAAAGTATAATTTCAATTATATTCTGTGACTATTATAAAAGATATATACAGTAAATATTTTTATATAGACTCTTTCAAAAACTTTTATTTTGTGTCGATCATGACTATACGTCTCTCTCTCTCTCTCTCTCTCTCTCTCTCTCTCTCTCTCTCTCTCTCTCTCTCTCTCTCTCTCTCTCTCTCTCTCTCTCTCTCTCTCTCTCTCTCTCTCTCTCTCTCTCTCTCTCTAAAGAAACACGTCTTTTATCCCAAGCATCAGACGAGGTATTATTGTTATTTTTTTAATCCATTTAAGGTTGCATGAAAAAAGAAAAAAAGAATATAAGGAAAAAAAAAAAAAAAAAAAAAAAAAGAGAATGTATTCAATCTATAAAGAATGAAATGAAAAGAAGTCAAAAGCTCATTCCAATCTTTTATATGACAAAAGAAAAATGCTACTGACAGGACTATAATTTAGAATCCATTCAAAATATTCCTATATATGTTTATCATAATTTTTGTTGAAATATTAAACTGCAGAGAAACGTTTTAACTATTAAAGATTGGCAGTTTTATAGAAACAAATCCATATAATCTTTATAAAATATAATTTTGAAAATTATTATATATATAATACAGTTTCTGCGCGGGGCAACGAAAATGATACTTTTTGTTACATACCAAAAATTGCTTTTTTGACAGAAATTAAAAAATGTTTAGGTATATGAGTTACTCCTATACAGAAGTAATAAACTGCGAGTGATGTTTTATTAAGAACATTGCATATGCATAAAGTTACAATATATTTGTTTTTAAATAAGAACTGTGTATTTATCTAAATAAAAATAAGTAGGTACATTTCAATTGAAAAAGCAATCGCTAATTTTTCGATATCAATTCCACATTGTCACTTCAAATTGTTGATTACTTCCTCCATAAAAAAAAAAAAAAAAACGAGAGCAATATGAGGAGATAAATCCCAGCGGAGAAGAGTTTTTTTTTCTGCATTTTGTTGAAGGAGGGTATACAGTATTTTCAAAAGAATGGAAAAAAAGCCATTAAGAAAAATGACAAGCGAAAATGCAAACAATACGAGATAGAGGGAGCTTTTTCTGACAATAGAACATATAAAAAAGAAAGCTTTTTACCATCATTGTTGGGCGTTGAAATGTGACGTCATGATGAAAACTAAGCATTAATGCAATGCAACTTGATTCCGTATATTGAAATATAAACATTTTTTTTATATATAATATTCACTTTAAGTGTATTTTTAATTTTTTTTCTCTCGTGAATAAAACATATTTAAATTTATGGCTTTGCACTATCATGATTACATTATTGTTACATTCATTAATGCGAAAAGTTTTGCACTTTTTTTTTTTAATTCTTCAACATCTGCGCCGCGGCTTGTTAAGCAGTAATAAGTCAAAACTTTTTCACCCGAAATTAATATCATGTATAACTTTACACCATATTTATTATTAAGCGATCATATTTTTTCTTTGTTTTAATTTTCATGTGTGACACTTTATTTTTAATTGGTTGTGGGTTTCAGATTTTATATATAGTGCTTGAACAAAAAGAAAAAAGTGTATAATAAATTAACAATCACGAGGCAACGTATATATTTGAGAAAGAAAAAGAAACATTTGGAATAATTTACAATTTGAATAAGAAAAGAGCACGAAAAATGGGGCCAAAGAATTTTATTCACTATTTTGGTTTTTTCTGTATTTCAAATCTGCATCATGGTATGTAAAAGAGTAAAAGCATGCATATTATTAATATAATTTAACAATATAAACATATATATAACAGAAACATGCATATATGAATGAAGAGAAGAATGTGACTTGCACCTGCATATATATACTAACATTTTTAAAGGTCTGATGAAAAAGTTTGTTCATAAAATTTCAAATTATATAACAAATTTTATTCATGTCGACATTCAATAACTCTAAATATTGTGAGGAAAAAATCTGACATATATACAAATTTATATTTTTACTCCGACATAATTATATTATTTGGTATTTACATTTCATATATAAGGAAGGTCCGTGGAAAAAAGGACCTCGGATAAAAGGTCCTATACCTGTGCGCAGCTCGCCGAAACTTAAAAATACAAATTAGGCAACTGTTTACATAATTGTTTTATACTGATGTTTACTGTAAGAGTTTTTACTTTTAACGTTATCAGATAACATGTTGACCGCATGTAGCTAGTGATAAAGGTAGTAAAATATTTTAAATATACGTTTATTAAAAAATTTCCCGACAGTATGTTTATAGGAAGCCCGGGGAAAATATTTGGACCACGCACTTGCTTTTTCTTTCTTTATTTTGTTTTGTTATATTGAATGATATTATTGTATTTTTTTCTTTTAAAATTTTCGAAAAAAGATTCCATATTTTATGATGAAATGTGTAAAATGGGCTTATAAAAATTTAAAGTAAAAAAAAAAAAATGTCATTTTAAATTTGATGTTTTAAGTTTATTGCGTTTTGAAATTTTCTAATTGAGATTTGTATGCAAAATTACGATTAAAAAATTTGCATAAATGCAAAAAGTATAATTGGGATGGGATGTACGTTTCCATGAGACCAGTTTTAATGCATGGTCTCTCATTTTTTCTTTAATTATGGAAGTATTATATTATAGGGTTTTTTCTGCATTTCATAATCCATGACTACATTTAAATAAACATTCCCAAAAGGTCAACCAATTTCAAAATACATTTTAGTCATGTGTGGTACTGTATAAAGAGAGTTTAATATTTTAAAAGGTAATTATAGGAGCACCTCTATAAATGTGAATGCATTTTTTTATTATTATTTGATGTTTTTCTAATTGGAAATCCTTATAATTAATGGTTTAGATTTTTTACTGGTATAGTGTTTTTTTATATTAAAACAATAGTTATTTATCAAGAAAAAAAATCATTGACCAAAAATATTATTTATAGACAAAAATTATAAAGACATGGCATTTTAACCGAGTTTAAAAACATTATACTAAATTAAAGTTAAATTAAAAAGTTGTAATTTTTATCGCTTTGAAAGTAAAAAAAAAAAAAAAAGTCTAAAAGTTCACTGTATGGTATATAAGACACATTCAAAAATATCTATAAAAATATCCAATTAATGGCAAATATGAAATAAATATATTTTATATATAAAGAGCAGAATTAAGTGGTCCTCGCGACCTCTTTATCATGCATGGATATATAGATATTTCTCAACATAATTATTCGTGTATTTTACCTAGTATAAATGGTTAAATATTGGAAGAGTTTATTGTATTATTCCTTATATTTATAATATTACTTTTATAAGAAATTCAGTTATTCATTTAAGATATAAGAAGCGCATTTATAAACTCAAAAATCAACACTGATCGTTTACATATATATAACAATCGTGTTGCATGAAATTTAATGAAAGTTATAATTTTTATTGATATATAATATATATATATATATATATATATATATATATATATATATATATATATATAATTATATTAATATATAGTATTATAATAATTCACTCGTAATGATTTATATATAAAAAAAAATCCAAACTTCAAATTTATGCACACGGAAACCTTTTTGAAAAAAAAAAAATGTTTACCTTTATTAATTTTTTTTCTTCGCGTAAATCTTTATCATATTTTAGTCTACTATGGTATTTGGTATTTGACTTTATTGACCCATGTCATGTCTTATGTCTTTATAATGTTGGGTTTATTCAAATTTCGGGGTGATAGAGGTCAATATGAAATGGCTTTTTAATATGCTACGCAGTCAAACAAATTTGTGTAAATAAATGAAAAATTAAATAAAAAGCATGCGTAATATATGCTTAATCTTATAATTAATTTTGTTTATATTACATTTTTATTTGTTCTTATCAGCATAAAGGTACAAAAAGCCTTCCGCATGAATGTCAATAAAATACAAAAATATATATAAAAATTATTTATTCATCGGTGGTTTATTGTATAGTAATATGGGTATTGCTATTTGAAGTGTCATAATTGGATATATATATCATTAAAATTAAATATATTAATATATAATATTTATTTATAAAATGTTATATACTTTCAAAAAAAAAACTTATATTATATTTTTCCATGTTAATAATCCACTTAAAAATAATTAGATTCATTAAATAAACCTAACAAGATTATTCAGTCATGCTTATTAAATATTATAAAAATGAATAATAAAAAAAAAAGCGGCTATATGATGATGATAATGAAAAGCATTCATAATAACAACAGAGAGTGAAAATATAATAAAACTAATGTTCCTATTTATCTGAAGTGTTATGAATGATGTCATTATATATACCATGAGTATAAGGGTCCCTATTTTTATTATTGTAACAATGCAATCTAAATATTATTACTATAAAAAGGTATTATAATATTTCATATAAATATGTAAGCGCAAACAGAATCATAATAATAAAAAAAATTATATTCTATATAAAATTGTATTATATTTTTATAAAATTCCTTTACATTTTTTGTCTTGCATTGAGATACGCATGTGCTTCTTTATCTTATGGACCAATGATGTTGTATAGGCGTATATTTTATTCTATTGGATAAATACAAACTCCACCTAAGGACACGCCCCCTTTATGACGTCACGATGTTGAAGGCGGAGTTTTTGTATGTTGGTACCTCGAAGTTGAGGTCTTTCTGGTGAGATCGCACATTTGTTGTTGTAAACTTTAGCGAAGAGCACGGCAGTTTTCTCTGTGCTAAATATTTCAGCCAACTTTACCACGACTTTCTCGTGTACTCGAACTTCTCTCCAGCAGCCTTTCTTTCATACAAGGTAAGCTCTCTTTTTTTATATATTACTAATAAATGTGAAGATTTTTGTTTTATTTATTAGGTATTATCATGAATTTTGTGTTATGTGGGTTTTGAAAAAGTTACGGGTTTAAAAAAAGTATATTATTGTTAGTTTGTGACATAAAAAGTTTCATGTGGCAAGTTTCAACACGATTCCTTTAACAATAGTAAATAATTATTATGTATTAAGTATTTAAAATGACAGGTAATTTGGATTTACGCTCTTTGTGATTTTTTTTAATATTTTTACTTTAAATTTTTGAATGAGCAACATCGAGAAAACGAATGAAATAAGTTAAGCGCCTTGTGTGTATGCAACCTATTGAGCTTTTATAATCAACTATTTGCCTAACTTCAAAATGTTTCAACGCCGAGTTTTATTTTTTTATTTTTTTTTTTCCTGCTTAATTTACATTTGATGCTACATTTAACGTCCAGCTGATTCTTGTGAGATGCAAATGTTTTAAGCCACATCGAAGTGTTATTATATTATATAGTAGCTTCCCATTGTAATATATTTATTGTTGGAACATTAATGTCCGACGTAAAGAATTGTCAAATTTATACATAAATTACTGCAATTATACTAATTTTTAATTTCCAAGTATTTAAAAATGTTTTTAATTTTGAAATCATTAAATTAGTACAAAATTTTCAACGGTGGGTTCCTTAATAAGCAATACAATACAATAATAAAATTTAATATCTCAAAACGTGTCTTTTCTGTTGCATAATTTATGAAAATGACACAAAATTTTCAATAAAAGATATAAATGTAACACTATTTCAATATATTTTTTTTCATATAAGATTTGTACTTAAATTAATATTTTTTCTTTTTGTTCATCGCTAAATTTGTGTTACAATAATTAATTTAATAAAAAGGAAACCCTGCAAATATTTTATGATTTTTTAAAGAAATTGAACTTTGTATAAAACGATCTGTTTGTTTTGTTTCAGAATGAGCAGCGCTCCTAACTTTGGTTTGGTGCCTCAACAATACTTGAGCTCTCAAATGGAGTCACCACCCTCCGTGGGCAGTGTCAGTCAGCACATCAAACGTCCCATGAACGCCTTCATGGTGTGGTCCCGCATTCAGAGACGCAAGATTGCTCTCGACAATCCTAAAATGCACAATTCAGAAATCAGTAAACGTCTTGGAGCTGAATGGAAACTTCTTCGTGAAAATGAAAAACGTCCATTCATTGATGAAGCCAAGAGACTACGAGCACTTCACATGAAAGAGTACCCCGATTATAAATATCGTCCTCGTAGGAAACCTAAGTCCAACAACGCACCTAATAACAAGACTTTATCGAACAATTCATCACAAATGCAGCCATACCCATCCTTCCCGTTACCTTACTTTGCAACATCACCTTCATTTGAATCACTTTATCCTGGTAAAGGATTATCTTACCCAACAACACCTTACTTCAACCCTGCAAATTTTGAATCTTCATATGCTGCAGCTACAAAATCTGAATCTCCTACTTCAGGTTCTGAGTGTGAAGCGAAGATTGCGACGTCTGCAGCGGCAGCGGCAGCCGCAGTCGTCAACTCGTTTTACTCGTCATTCTACCCCGGAGCCTCTCATACCTCCGCCCTCTCCCTAGGGGATAAGGGTCAATCTCTGACTGCCTTCCATGCTCCATCCCTCTCCACCTCACAAGTAGATCGCGAAGCACTCGCGGCCTATCCTAGCAATAACACAGATGCTATTAGGAGACCTGTCCCTGTCATATATTAATTTAATTACTATAGTTCAAATGATCTTATTATGTGCTCTTATTTACATTATTATCATTCATTTTTTTTAAAAGTTAAATAATTCCAATTCTTTGATTCATTTGCATATATAGTATACAATCGGTTTATATACCGTAAAAGGTATCGGTATATTTTATTTCGAATATTCATGTCAGTTTTATTTTTTATTTTTTTATTATTATTTTTTAATAAAACACTTTCTCATGTCGGACCAATAATGCTGCAATTAATATTCAAAAATGCAATAATATTATATATACAAATCTTTAACGCAATAATGATAATCATTGTAATTATATTATAAAATATAATATATATAGAGCACACTTAATGTATAAATAATACAAAATAATATAATATTGTAATAATGTTTATATTATTAAATTGTGATTCTCTTAATGTTTCCTTTTTAATGTAAATAAGATAGAATATAAAATTCATTCATTTATTTATAATTTACCTCATTATTATCAATAATTATACATCTCTTTCTCATTATTATATTATAAAAAATAAAAACTAAAAGGCAAAAATATTGAGCTTATTAAAATATTTTTTTTTCTTCATTTTTTTTTATTTATATGCCATAATTTTAAGGATGCAAAAATAATAATAATACATTGTTCTTATTTTATGCATTAATTTATATGGTTAATGAGAAGTATTATACATGTGTTTTCATAAAATATTTTCATCTATTATAATTGTAAGTGATGTATAAATAAAATTCATTACATAAATTAAAACAAAAATATTTGTATGTAAACAATTTGTTATTATTCCTTTCCTCTGCATATACCTATATATAATTAATTAACTTTTATTAATGATTTATAATTTATTTAATTAAATGTTTCTATTATTTAGAAGGAAAAAATATCGAATAAAAAAAAATAAACTTTTTTTTATCAGAAAGCAATAAATTAAATTAAATAAAATTAAGAAATAAGGTTTTAATTGGTGTTATAATATAAATGACAAATAGCGTCATAAATAAAACGTATAATGAAGAATATTCACGTTTTAAATTTAAATTCAATAAATTGTCATATAGGTTAATAATTATTCACAAATTCAGTTGTTATTATAGATTTATTTTCTATAAATATAATACCTATATTTAGAATTAATGCATTTACCATTTTTTATTATTAGAAAATAAATAAACAATTTCTGATTATTTTATTTCATATTTAATGATATTTTTTTTAATTATATACTAATTTTCAAGTGACTGTAATATTATGAATATGATACATAGAGTATAACAGTTAATTTATTTCGGAAACTTATAGAAATAATGGTGATGCGAATGCGTATATTTACTGCATTTGAGCTTGATTGCATATATATATATATATATATATATATATATATATATATATATATATATATATATATATATATATATATATATATATATATAGGTCAAATAGATTACAAATGTGGAGTTTGTGGTTTTAATATTTCAAAAAAATTTCAACATATATATTTTTCAAAAAAGACAAATAATAATAATTGGTACATAATTGATACTGAATTATTCTCACCTATACCTTGAATCAGTAGGATTCCGGTGTATGGTGTTACAGAAGAAGAAAGAAAAGAACTCATAATAATAATAATAATAATAAATAAAAATAAATATATTGTTGTATAAATAAAATTTGTATTGGAGCTGCAAGTTATATTATGAAAGCATAATATAGCATATCACACAAAAATGGAAACTTTTTTTAAAATTATATTGTAAGACAAAATAAACATAATAAATTTATTATACAGTATGGCATGATATAAATTTGACTTGCGTAGTATACGAAAGCAAAACAACATTTAATTAATTGGCAATAAAAAACTTATATATTATAATTATATAGTTCCTTTGTCCTATTTTTTATATTTTTTAAGGCATGTAAACAACGGCTTTCCCTTGTAAACATCACCAATTATTATAATTATATAATGTTTACAAAATCATTAAAAACTTTTTTTAGTAATTTTTTAAATAGTTAATAATAACGCTAATTAATCACATATTTTAAAGTAAAAATATAGAAATAAATATTTACAGATTATAAAAGTATACAAGCTACTTATCAATTTAAATTACAAGAGAGTTATTTATTATTATTTTATCCAATTATGTGGAGTTACATCTGGCGATGGACTTGTGCGGAGAAAAGTAAAAGGAAAAAAAAAAATGACAAGATATAATAATAACCGGTGTTTCTGGCTTGTTCATTTTTGTTATATATTATTCACGTTATTATATACATCGTGAGATGTTTGATAGGCTAATCTTATTAGTCAGAAGCTTGAGTTTAAGTCCATCAGTCCGGCGGAGTGTTACTTTTGTATTTAAGATGTTGATCAGTAGCAGCAGCAAAAAAAAAAAAAAAAAAAAAAAAAAAAAGTGTATCTGTATAGAGAAAGAAAAGCTTTGACTCTATACATCTTATAGTTTCTCAAAGTGATCAAGGTAGCGCTCCATTAGACCAGTGGTTATCGCGATCTCCTGTATGTAAACTTCAGAAATAAAACCTGCCTAATGTTGATGATGACGACTAGTCGACCTTCATCAACATTAATCAGTAATAAAATTCTTCTGCTCTAAAATAATACTCCAAACATTTTTTTTTTGTCTTATTAATCTCTGAATTGTAATTTTTAATTAATTTATTACATATATGAAAAGAATTTAAAAATCAATTTAGAATTTCTATCATATCAAAAAAGAGAGGGGGGGGGGATTAAAAAGAATTGGAGTTGCAATAAACCGCAATCTATTCATTTTGACTGTCCCGCTGAGAAATCGTGCACCCGAGCTTATTTATAATATATATATATATTTCTATATTTATAAACAGTATAAATGCGTACATCGTTATATATTATATTTTGCTACTTGCTATATTTTTCTCAAACCACTTGCTGAATCACCGAACTTCACTGCGCGTCTTTCAGAGAATACCGACCATCGTATTATTCTCGTATAATATATATATATATATATATATATATATATATATATATATATATATATATATATATATATATATATATATATATATATATATATATATATATATATATATATATATATATACATGGAGAATACAATGCACTCACCGAGATGTACACGTGAAATCGGGGGTGTTTGTTTGCTGCTGCAATATACGTTATATTATAGGATTATGTACGATTCGCGAGATAAAGAACGGAAATACGAAGGGGAACCTCACAATTTTCCACGTTTCTAAACAGAAGCTTGTGTTGTATGGTATGTCTCCATGGTAACTCCATCAGGCACAAAACACGATTATTATTATTATTATATATCATTTGAAGATGCGGTATATATAACATAGAGAGAGAAGAAAAATATATTTAATCTTTTATATTATTTCCTTTTCTCATTTCAATTGTTAAATATATAAATATGACGTAGTATTTTAGGCATTATGAATTTATTATGAGAGATATTTTGCATGAGACACTTTGGAATGCTAGGAATGTGCAACTAACTATACAATATAAAAAAATGAATTATCATATAAAAAAGTGAGCTGAGAGTGATTTTTAATTCGAATTTCTTATATACATTATTTTTTTTTCCATGATTTGAAGTGATTTTTTTAATAAAACATATATAATGGGCTATATGTTTAGCATTTTTTTATGACATTTATGAAAATACGAAAGATCATTAAGTTGAAAAGAACAAAAAGCATTAATCTTGGCATGCAATAAAAAAATGGTATTATAATATTGTAACTCAAAGAAGAAGAAAATAAACAATAAAACTCTTCACATTCATTGTAAAAATAATGATATATATTATGGTCACTTAAAAACCACTTTAATATAAACGAAATAAAATTGTAAAATAATTTAATTTTTCTTATCCACCCTCTCATCTATTACAACAACCATATGGAATCACTCTCAAAACTGAGATTCTTTTGAGAGTATACGGGGTTTATATTATAGTTGAGGGGATGTGCATGTACATACAGTACTTACTCTATGTGGCTCCGTGGTAGCTAAGGGGTAGTTACGTTTGGTATAGCAAGTGTACGGGGGTGGGAGTCGCTCTAGCTTTGTCGTGTGCCTGCCTGCCTGCCTGCCGCACTGCAGTGTGATGATGAGAGTTAGTTGGCGTGCATAAGCTAGCGAACATAATTGCAGAAGGTTGTTAGAGAGAGAGAGAGAGAGAGAGAGAGAGAGAGAGAGAGACTCAAGGGTGCTGAGGGTGCAAATATATATATTCAGAAAGAGGACATAAAAAAAGAGAAAAAATAAAGCAAGTTAGGAGGGTAGTGGTGGTATTAGTGAAGAGAGTGGTATATATATATATATATATATATATATATATATATATATATATATATATATATATATATATATATATATATATATATATAGGGGGGGGTATGGATTGAAGTTTAAAAAAATTATAAGGGTCTTGCGGCAGTCAAATTAATTAATTCTTCTTAAATCACAAAATAGAAAATGATGAAGAGAAGAGTGAAAGAGAGAAAAAAATGTTTTCAACCCCTTTTGGCTTTTTTTTTTTTTTTTTTTTTTTTACATAACACATCACTAATAGGATATTTACTCCTAATCAACGAAACAGAGAGTAAAATTTATAAAAACATGTATTATGAATTACGATTTTTGCAGAGTTTTTTTTTTCTTTTTTAATAAAAGCAATTATTAGATTTTTTTCCCCGTACGTTAAAATTAATTGAGTCTCATTCTTGGTTCGATAATGACTATATTTTGTGGGAACATATGAACATATGTTTAATTTACAGATATATACTTTACCAAGCATTTAGTGCAATATGAGACGAACGGGTATATTTTGAATATTTATACAGTGAATGTTCCTGTACTTTTCTATTTCGTGCGACTAAATATTTGCTTCTTTTGTCCCTCCAAATTTATTATGTGCTTTTTTTTTTTTTTTCCTATGTAATTTTTGTGTTATTGTGAAAGCTGTTATGCACAAACACATTCTCCATTTGTATAAAATGATAACAACATCAAGTATAAATGTGTGATATTGCTCTTGACGTAAAATAAACACGTCACGAAGTAAAATTGATTATTTCGTACAAAAATGTGTTTTGTACAATTTATATATATATAAATTATATGGAATATTACAAGAAAACGTTGACAAATCGAGCATCAACCCGTATGTCATTCAAGTATACGTTTTATTGTAACATTCAAGCTAAAAGGGGGCGTGGTGCTGAGCAAATTATCCGTTTCCTTTGCTTTACAAGACAACGTTGTTTGTTCACTATATATATAATACTCTGATGCTGTATATAAGATGTGATGCTATTTTACCGTCTCTTCTTGTTGTATTATATTATATAAAGAAGACATCTTCTGCACTTACAGAAAGTGAATGACAAACCAAAACTCAAAAGCAAAAAGCACTTAGTGTTCTTAACCGAATGAAAACCATATTTTAACCGAACTTTAAGAATGGAAATTTTTAATGTTATATATTTTTCATTTCAATTGACCAATTTAATTTTTTTTTTATACATTTTAGGATCATATAATTAAAAATAGTATACAATTATTTATAGTATGTAAATAAAATTCTCGCAAATTAAAGGGGAAAATATGTTTAAGAAATTTTATTATATTATATATACATAAATAGAATTAAAATTTGTGCAAATCTATATCATTCTATTTTTATTATTTTGAAGTTTTATACTAATATTATAATTTATATATTTTCAAAACCTAACAAAAGTATTAAATAATATGCCTTTTGTTGTTGTTGTTGTTGTTGTTGTTGTTGTTGTTGTTGTTCTTGTTCTTGTTCTTGTTGAAATAAAATAAAATTTCAAATTGTGTCCTAAATTCATAATTATGTATAATACTAATTGAATTTTATTTAAAATTTATTTAAAAAAAAAAATTTAATAAAAATAAAAATATATATAACTTAATGAACATCATATTCTTAATTAGTAAATTAATTCAATACAAAATGTGATTAAAATTTTAATTAATACAAAAAGAAAAGAACTGCATCAACAAAAAAAAAGTATAAACTACATGAAACTCTTATTCTCAACTACTGTTTATATATATTTTATATTATATTTTTAATAAATCCATTATATTCTTTATATTTCTATGTAATAATTTTGCCTGTCATTTTATCTTTTATTATATTATATACAAACGATTCAAAATGAAAACAGAAGGTGAAGTATAATAATATATAGAGAGAAAGAATAATATAATCTGACTATATAGGAGCAGCAGTATAGCATTGTGCTTAGAAGAAAAGGCGAAACATAAGACAGCAGCAGCAACAGTATATAATAATATAATATATATAGAATAAAGCAAAGTCTCTCTCTCTATATATATACTAAAGCTGTTTAATTAAAACAGTTGTACAATAGAATCACTCTGGCATAGAGATGACGTCATGCAGAAATGTCATCCTTTACCTTTATATTATATCGACGTGGCTGCGGCCAAAGGGCGAATCTGCATTTCAAGGTCGCCCCACAAAAGGCGAATCTGCAAATTTGGCCACTCGCACAAAGGGCGAATCTGCAAATTTGGCCAAAATGGTTTTATTGTACTTTTGGATAAAGCCTGGAGTTTTATATGTTCTCTAAAATTTTCAAGACTTTCTGATAATTATTTTTATTTATTTTAATTATAATTGTGAGCAATTTAATGGAAAAACGTGTTGGCCAAAGAGCGGAGCAAAAGGCGAATCTGCATCGGCAGGGCTGCCAACCTCTTAGTATGGCAACTATTTTTAGAATTTGTATTTATCCTACATTTTGCTATTATATCGTAATTTCTTTCATTGTTCAATCATACTATAGCAAACTGTAACTATATATTAAAAATATTAGAACAATTTGCATTTTTTTATTTAAATAAAATAAAATTGTTTTTAGTACATTTTTGCTGTTTTTGTTGGCTATTCTTTTTGCAAAAACAGCTGTTCGTATCTCGTACAGTTCAAAACTTAAAAAGTCTGCTTTTTTTGTAACAATATTATAAAACCTACTTTATAGTAAAAATATTTTGTTTTTTCGTCCCGTAAAACATCAAAAAAATAATTTAAATAATAAAATTGAAAAAAAGAAATAATAAAAGTCATGTCAGGTATAACCTGGCATGAATAAACGATTTAGGAACGCGCATGCGCAGAGCCTTACAATTTTACTACTTTCGAGAAATTTGAAGACTAAAAGATTTAACCATAAAAATAAATATTACGAAATTGATCACATAAAAAATATCGACCAAACTGACACATCAAAAATATTCTCTCTCTTTGCTCTGATTTTTAAAACACCTTTTTTTGTCTCCTGTAAAACTATACAAAATGCAGATTCGCCTTTTGCTGCAAACTAGCCAAAAGCAAATTCGCCTTTTGATGCAAACTGGCCAAATGCAGATTCGCCCTTTGGCCGCAGCCACGTCGATATATATTTTTATATATATTATATGAATCTGATGTGGAGCTTTTAAACTTCACACGAGAATACTCTATAATGAGGAGATATTATACATTATCTGATTGTATTTCTCACCTCAACTATAAATATTCAAAAAATTCTTTCTTCTCTTTCTGCTTTATATTATAATATAATAATACAGGAGTATCATTTTATTATTTATACAATTCGTATATTTGTTATACTTTGTTGTTAAAATATATGATAAAGATCTTATATATTTTTTTTTTCAATTAAAAAGTATATGTATTGTTAATAAACTAATAATATTTTTTTGTTTAATTAAAAATAATAAAAACATGCATTGTAATTGAATTTATATATAGCGTTATATTTTGTATAAGTACTAGGAAATTATAAGTTTAATTTATATAATTAATCAAGACAATTGTTTATATTTACAGTAAAACGCTAATTATAATAGTGAGACGGTATGAATTTGATTAATTGTAACTTGTAACCAGAGCGCAGAATAACACTTAAAAAATGCATTTTTATATTATATAATATACACCGTAAAAAAGCATAAAATAAAATACAACTGATATATTTGGCTGCAAGAATTATAAAAGTCGGATTTTTATACTAAGTTTTTATTATTGCTATTTATTCTAACATACCAATATTTTTTTTCTACATAAATCAACACAATAAGTTTTATATAGTATATACAGTTTAAATTACGCATCTAATATCATATATTTATATATTTAATAATTGATAAAACTTTTTTTTTTTTTTTTTTTTTTTTAAATTGCGTCAGTCCAGTTTCTCTAAAGCTGGTGCCCATTTATTTATGTGAAGAATGTACGTATGCTGTATAATACATTTTATGTTTGATTTACAATAATTTTATACTCAAATTTTCATGCTCACGTAGAGACCGGATTATTAGGTGAAAATGTCAGCTGCGCCTGCAATAATAGTAAGCTATTTACCTGCATCACAACCTACTGCGTGTTTACATAAATATTATTTCTAAACTTCTAGCAGTGAAGAACCAATTTTTTATAAACACACAGTAGATTGTAAAGCAAAAAGCCTAACTATGAAACTTGCAGGCGTAATTGTAATTTTCACCAAAAAATCCGGTCTCTCATGAAGTTATATATAAGATTCGCACCAAATTTGATTGCCAATGTTTGTACACATAAGGAAATATGATACGAGATATATATAGGGATGGTGTTATAGTTAGCTGCATATATAGGGTTGAATCTGTTGTATAAACAGTACGTATCGTATATATAAAGTAATACACTCCCACTCTGTCACCCTCCAAGCTAAACTATATTCAAGTTTTGTACTTATCATTGTTGCTACAGACACTATGCAATATAAGATCCACCCTCTCTTTCTCTCACTTGCAAGGGGGAGACAACTTTTTTTATACCACAGTTATACACAGTTAGCTAAGAATATCTCTTGTCAATATAACAACATCTTGGTCAAATTTACAATTCCCTTCACTTGTCACTTCTTAGATGATTAAGGAAGAAGAGATGTCATGAACATAACATGTTTTATATTCAGCCAATTGTGCAAGAAAGAAAAGTATACTTCTTTCGCAACTTTCTTCTTCTTCTAATTATTTGTGTAAAAAGTTGTATATAAGTTTTTCACTAAATAAAGAATTAACTGAAAAGAAAATGTATTGATGTTTTCCTATTATTGTACTTGCAATTCTCTCTCTCTCTCTCTCTCTCTCTCTCTCTCTCTCTCTTATGTTTTTATAAACTTATAGTATTAAGTACTTATATGTTTTTGAATGCATTACCAGAAAACACAGGCTTTATTATTATTATTTTTTTTTTTTTCACTATGAAGCAAATAATTGAAAATGCGTTTAACCATTATAAAATAGACAAAAAAAATTGTTTGTTGGTGACTTTTATTAATATTACATTTTTTTGGCTTTATCGGTCTACTTTATTAGTTGAATGGTTGGTATATTGAAATTGAAAAATATAAGTCTTAAAAGTATATAAAAAAATTAAAATATATTAAAACTAAATAGATATTTGAAAAAGTTGTAACAAGTTCATATATTATGTAATTTATTTTTAATCATATTTATCATTATGGTATAACAATCAATTGCACTTGTTAAGTAGCACTACCTCTATAAATATATATATATATATATATATATATATATATATATATATATATATATATATATATATATATATATATATACAGTTTTTTTTTTAAATTTTTACTATTTTAGAGGCTGATTTCACTATGAAATTTTTTTACAATTGCAACTTGTTATATATCAAATTAAAGCACAAATTTTGACATTTTTAAAAATGTTTGCAAAAAAGAGTTATGCCAAGTGGTTTTCATTTTAATCAGAAAGTGGCGTAAGAGTTCATTTTTGAAGAAAAAAAACTGTCGATTGCGCCAGATTTCGATGTAAACAAAGGCTGGATTGGCTGAGATGGACCCACATCTTGGGCATCGAGATCACCAGACCTCACCCCACCTGGTTTTTTCTTGTGGGACGAGCTGGTATGGCCGAGTGGTGAAGGCAGCTGACTCGCAACTCTGTACTCCTCACCGAGTATAGGTTCGAGCCTCTGCTGGGTGCGTACGTGAAGTGTGAGAGCACAACACGTTGCACGATGCATGTTTACATGCATTCCATGACGACGCACAGTATTCGGGAGGTGCATGATTGATGTGATTGCACCGACCCCAGCCTGCCTAGATGTTTCCACGGTTTCTCTAGGCTGTCATGGCGAATGCCGGGCTGTGTACTTAGGCCGTGGCCGGCCCGTGTGTGCTTTTCCATTGATCGGAAAGTCCTTACCTGTCGATAAGACAATGTCTTGACTGGGACTGGGATTGGTGTATAGCACGATAACACAGTATGGCAAGCAAAAAAAAAAAAAAAAAAAAAAAGACAAAGTGTTTAAGACTCCAGTGCAAGATATCCCAGAGTTGAAGTGACGCCATCAGGATTAGTGTTGCTATCGAGTCCATCACGGCTTATAGATGCTCCGTAACGAGTGTGGCTCGAACTGCAGTTTCGACTTGACAACTGCCGGGCTACAAATGGTTCCCACATGGAGAAACCTTAATGTCATTTGCTTATCATCACTTTTAAGTAAGAAAAAAAAAGTAATAAGTTGTTTTTTAGTTTTTTAGGAAAACGCTGTTTGCTAACGTCTGTTTTTCGAAAAAATCGCTCTTCGTATTGTTTTGCATCTAGTCAAAAGAAAAATCGACAAATCACATTTTTAAAAACAGAAAAGAAAATGTCAAAACTTAAGCTTTAATTTGATGTATAATAAGTCTGATTTGTCAATAAACTTCATATTAAAAAACGCATCTGAAAAAGTAAACATTTAAATAAACACCCTGTATATATATATATATTATATATATATTGTATGACTTCAAATATGTAAAATTATGTTGTAATATTCTGGTCAAGAACATGTAATATGGCTGAAATAGCCGTGTGTATGTTTCTTAAATAAAATTATCATTATTATTATTATTATTAATAAGTTTGAAATTAAACAAATTAATAATATGCATGAAAATAAATCCTGTAGCGTAGCTCTTTTCATCTAAACTCAACATAAGAAAGTATCAAAATAGTTTTTTGTGAATTCAAACATTTTTTTTTATACCTCAATATATGAAGAAGAAGAAAAAAAAGTCCTACTGTTTCTTTCAATGTTTTATTATTATTTCTTTGTAACAAAGATATTATTTATTTCAAGCAGCCTGTTAAAAATTTTATTCAAAAATATTACATCGCTATTCAATTTCATATATATATTATTATATTATAATAAAGTAAATTGATAATATCAACAAAAGAAAAAAAAATACTAACTTTATATTTTTTAAACTCGCTCAACTACACAAAAATCACTTTTATATAAAAGTCGTGAGAATAAAACATTTTGAATAGATTCCCTCTTTTATAAATATAATATAACTGTTATTCAAAAAAATGGTTTACAATTTAAAGTAAAGCACTTAACATTACAAAAGAATGCACTTTAAAAACATGGACTATTATTATTATTTTATTTTTTTGCAGCTGCAGTAAAAGATTTTTTAATCTCATATACAATAACGTATATTGTTTAGAACAACAGACATAAAGAATATAATATAGGAATAATTTTTAAGTGTGGGTAAAAAAAGGGGAATTCAAATTTACAATATGCGTTTACAGTGTAGACGAGAGTGTATACCGCACTTTTGAATTGTATATAATTTTAAAATTGAGTTGACATGTAAAACAATAACACATGTGCTTATGATAACATTTTATATTATATAATAATAGGAATGAGACATGTTATATTATAATATAGCTATATAGTCAATTGTTGCTTATATATTGTTAAAGTGTTCTTTTTTATTTTATATTATGTGTATTGAAGTCAACAATCCTTTTCCTGCTCTATATTAATAATGTTTTATTGTTAATGATATTTGATGTGGAAAAGTTTAGTTAAGTGAGAAAGCCTAAAAGCAATTGAAATGTATTGTTATATTATTATTATTATATATGGCTTTATTCTCGCATTTATATTTATACAAAAGAAAATATAAGGGATATTATATTATAACTATACTTTATATACATGATACATGCAATGCATGTGTGTAAAATGATATAATTTTAACTTAATGTTTTATAAAGTCTTTTATATTTAATTCATGCCATTGGATGGTAAAGATAAATTCATTTGAAATTGAGTTAATTTGAAATAAAAATATATTGAATTGTATATATATTATTTAAAATTCCAAATTTCTACTTTGCAGATTTTAAAACGGTATATATAAACTCTCATGGTCCTGAAGGTGAAAGAAAAGAAACCGACCATTTGTTTTCAAACAGTACGCGCTAATTCTTTATCATGTATTTCCGGTAATGGTGGGCTTTATGCTGTATTCTTTTACCAAAGCTGAAAAACTGACGAGGTCACTTTTTTTCAAAATAAAGTAACTTATTTGCTGCCCTTTTCTTTTCTTTTCTTTTCTTTTCTTTTCTTTTCTTTTCTTTTCTTTTCTTTTCTTTTCTTTTCTTTTCTTTTCTTTTCTTTTCTTTTCTTTTCTTTTCTTTTCTTTTCTTTTCTTTTCTTTTCTTTTCTTTTCTTTTCTTTTCTTTTCTTTTCTTTTCTTTTCTTTTCTTTTCTTTTCTTTTCTTTTCTTTTCTTTTCTTTTTTTTTTAATTATTTTTTTTAGAGCTCATTTTGCTGATAGTATTGATAGTATTATGAATAGAATTTTCCCTTTTTGCAAGATATTTGAGTACACTATAATCACAGCATAACTGACTGTGAGTGACTTTCCAGTAAACTTAGTGGTTCACTTGTAGTGCGATACTCTCATAATTGTACTCACTTTTTATATAATATATATTTTTTTTGTTATAAAGCTGCAGTAACTAACTGAATTGCTTAGCTATATGATATATTTGCAAATTGCAATATGAAGAAAAAAATTTTTAAAAAATTGCTTTTTGTTATAAAAACCTCATTTGTTTTCTTTATATTCACTCTGTATAAATTTTTGGTCATGGAAATTGTTGAGAAATACAAAAATAAAAAATAAAACTATTTTATTGAATTTGAGCAAAAAAGGTATTGAGGTGCTGCACACTTTATTGTTAGAAAATAATAGCATAAAAAAAAATAAATAACAAAAGTGAAGCTCAATAAACGTTAAATGTATTTCTATTTTACAAATAAAAAGCAATTTTTGTTAGGTTTCTCTATAAAGAATTGACCACAATAATATTACATCTGTTTTGTTGTAAATTTTGATTCACGCTCAAAGATATATCAGGACTAAAAAGGTAGAGGGGGGGGGGGGGGGAGAGAATTTGGGTTCAATTTATATGTATATTGCTTACAAAGTGCTACGTGGTAAATTTTATTATGGGTAATAGAAGAAGCAGTAAACCTAGCTGACCTGTTGCCTTATAGAGATAACCCAAACTATATTCTCATATATAAAACCCCTCTGTACTCCAGTTTAATTTTATAGGACGTGTGGTAAACCCTGGACTTTTTTTTTTCTTCTTCTTCATATATTGTTATAAATTTATATACGACCATTGTTACTATCGTCACACCTTATAATATAAGAAACTATAACAATAATAATAAGATACACATAGAAGAAGAACAAAATCATTTCTTAGGGAAATTTTTACAACATATAGTAAACAAAACAACAAAGTTTTCTTTTCTTTTTTTCTTTTAAACTGTTTTATGGTTATACCACCACAGAAAATAAAGCCATCGTGGTTCTTAAATTTTAAGGTTTGTTTTTTCTTCTTCTTCTATATAAGAATAAAGAAAAAAAAAAGTTAAAACGGAGAGAAATTGAAAAACAAATTTTTCAAAGAGCTGTAGACTATTCAAATTTTGAAAAGTTTGTATTGTATGTGAATGGTCATTTTATGGCATGTCAAAGGAACAACAGTTTTCTTTTTTTGTTATTTTATTGTAAACTGTAATATATTTTGACTCAGATGATAATAAAAATGTCAATATTTGTATACAATTTTTTTTTTTTTGACTTTGTTTTGCTATGCTACAGTTAAACTTTTGAAATTTAAAATACATTGTGTACTTTTTACCTGTTTTCTTTTCCTATTTATTTTCATTAGTCAAAAGAATGTGTGTCATAAATTTTAAATTTATTAAAACTTCACATTTGAAAAATTGACAATATGCATATTCAAGAATTACACGAATAGAAAATAAAAAGATCGATATTATTAATATTTTTGTTTTGATAGTATAGATAACAATGAATTTGAAATTCTTTCCAATGAAAACAGATATGAAAAATTATTAAATAATTATTTTATTTTAAAATAATAGTTTAGAATAGGTGGTAATGATTTTGACACACTGTTTTGTTAGCACAAAGCTAAATAAAAGCTCTAGAGGGGGTGCTCGTGTCAGGTTGTTATATTGATTGTTTGCCATTCGAGTTTATTTTGTCTTTCGTTTTGTTATTTTTTATATTATAAAAAATATAGGAAAAAAAAAAGCGAGAGAAAGGAAAAAAAATGGCTGGGGTATTTTTGTGTGTTTGTGCTCTGATAAAAAAAAGGACACAGTATATAGGATATAGACATTCTATATTATAGTATTCTCTGTGTATTATAAGGTACAAAAACATACAGTATTTTATATTATAAAAGGTGGGGGAGAAAAACTCAGCAGCAGCACAACAACAGCACACATTTATACAGCAACCAGAGAGCTACAGTACACACATATATACACAGCAGCTTTCTATGCCTTTTGTCCGTTTAGAAAAAGGACTCTCTTGCAGAGGCCTATTGTTGCCATCTCAAATGGGGAGTCGGCCTTCTACATTTAACAATACCTAAAAGTACAGACTAGCGCATTAACATCGTCGTCTCAATATTGATTTTTGCAGAGAGAGAGAGAGAGAGAGAGAGAGAGAGAGAGAGAGAGAGAGAGAGAGAGAGAGAGAGAGAGAGAGAGAGAGAGAGAGAGAGATTTTAAAGTAGTTGACTTTGTAAATATCACAGAGGCAATCAACTACGTAATGTACAGTACTTAAATTTAAATAAGAAAAAAATTTGATTGTCTGATTTAATTTAATTTAGAAATCAGAGCAATATTACAGTTGAAAATCTTGTGCTGCTGTATACACAATTTTAGATAAAAAAAAATGTAAAACAAATGAAACTTATAATAAAAATAATAATAATAATAAAAGTTTTAATATTGATGAGGCAATTTTACTGACAAGTGAGTGCAAATGAAATACATTTTTGAAGTTAGCTGGGAGGGGGAAACATCATTGCGTGTTTTCGAAAGCACAAAAGAATTGAAATCGAAGTAGGTTTGGCCGAGTCATTGCTGCTGCTGTTTGGGCTGGACGTCCCAACCACGAACTGCGAACTTATATACAATTATATTTTTCTCTATTTCAAGGCTCAATCAACGTCAATTTTATACGTAACAGATGCTAAACCCATCTTTAAATTATAATTATAGATAGACTTCTAAAAAAAACAACACTATATTTCATATAGGTTAGATCGAAATTAAAGCTAATAAAATTGAACACTTAAAAAAATGTTAAGTTATTAATTAATGATAGTAATCAATGTTAAACCATATGACAATGCTATCTCCAAGTATAACAAGAATGGTGTATTATTATCTCATAGATCCTAATTATATACGTCTGGAAGGTCACATAGTTCACATTATATTAATATATAAAAAAAATCAATGAACTCGTTTGACTATATTCATATATTATAGATGAAGGTTGCCTTTTTTTTATCTTTGACGTCCTAATAAGTGCGTATTACCCAAACTTGTTCATCACTTTGTATCTGGAAGAAAAAAATCTGATCACTTTTTATTGTATCTGGGATGAATACAAAAGAGCAGACTCTGTTTCTTTTTCTTTATTGTTTTATTGCTTTTCCTCTTACCAGAGTTACATCGCAAGTCTCTCTCTCTCTCTCTCTCTCTCTCTCTCTCTCTCTCTCTCTCTCTCTCTCTCTCTCTCTCTCATTCTCTTCTTTGTAATGCTTGAAAGTTGCTAATAAATTTATTAGTTTTGTCAGCTTGGGATGATTTAGAAAATTTAAGAGACTTTATATAACAATGTTTTAACATATAAAAACACAAAATACATTTCTTATTCATACTTTTCTTTTATTTTTAAATACACATAATAAAAATATAAAGGACAAAACTTCTTGTATATTATCATTCATTCACACACTGTAGCTAATTAGTTGTCAAAAAAAAAGTTTTTTTTTTTTTTAAGTATTATGTATACATAAGAACAAGTCAACTACAAGGTATAACATAAGCTGTGACAATATTTACTAGATAAAGTTTGATGTCTCTGTATAATAATATAGTAGGTAGCTTTGCTACCGGGCGTGGAATGCGAGTAGTCATAGTTAGCGTAGAGTTGCGAGACATGATGGGACAGCTGTTGATCAAATAAATGACATATTGAGGCGCGGCGCGTGGGCGCTTGAGTTGGGCTGCCTGCTTTTGCTTGCCTGGTCACACCCACCCAAACACCTTAAAACTCCAAGAAAATATAATAATAAAAAAAAAAAAAAGAAAAAAAATCTTGTTTGCGGCTCTAGTTGTTGGTGACTGACAAAAAGCTCTGTATGTAGAGAGGACACTAACTTGCTGATGTGATGATCTCAAAATAAAACACATGTGTGGAGTTAAACAAGCGATCAAATGTTGATATGGTAATATTTATGTGGGGGCGAAAAATAAAATCTTATTTAATATCTAACAAAGCATAAAACATCTTTATTGTAATAAATTGAATTATTATAATGTATAGTGTCTATTACACTTTATACAATATGTTTTTATATATTTGCTTTTCCTTTCCTTTCCCCCCACTTTTTTTTAAATAATTAATATACCAAGTATATATTTAATTATTGTTATATCTTACATCTATACGGTCTCTAAAACTCAAACAATATTTTAAATTATATCTGAACTGATAGTTTACATTAAAATGTATAATAATATTATTAAAAATTGAAATATCGTATACAATACAGAATGCTAATTAAATAAACAACATCATTATATTTATTATTGCTGTTAAATTTGCATTTGATGGTAAAAAAATGTTATTATTCGTCATCATAAGACAAAATGCAATATACTCAAACAAAAAACAAACATTTTTCTTTCGTGTGTGTGTGTGTGTGTAGTGTGTGTTTTTATTTTATGCATGATTTATTATAAATTAAGTCTGGAGTAGCAAAGCAAGATCATTATAATAATAATCTAATAAGTCAACAACAGTATAAGAGTCGTGGAAGAAAAATATAGTATATGATATGAATGTAACACCAAGTTGACTTTGCATAAGTGGATAAAATAAATATTGATGTGATTGTAATCCAGATTGAAATGAAATTCTTTTACGCGTAGGCAACAAAATATTATTAACAGAGAGAAGGTGGAAAATATGGCACATGCAGAGAGAGAAAGAAAGAAGTAGAAAATTATATATTTTTTTATATACATATATATATACGACAACGCCTTTTGAAAAAATAATGCTTTTCAAAACGTATATAAGACTCTTTTAATATGATTGCTGTAATAAATAAAAATAATACAAAATCTAAAATGTTTATTATTATTATTTTTGAATCTAAATTTTCATTTATTGTTTTACATTTACTATTTTATTATTATTGTAATTTGTTATATCTTTATTCTTGTCTCTTTTGTGCACTGTTGTCAGTTTAATAATTCTTTATATTTTCAAATAAAAACATTACATTTATGTATGAGACATTCAATAAACACATAATATGCGTATCATATAGATTATAAAAATTCAAAAAACATAACATGTTGCTGCAGATTTAATTAAATTATTATTACCATACTGTATCTTTTTAATTATTATGGGAATTATATATAAAGCTATAACATCATTAGGTTCGGAATGCTATATGCATGTATAAAAGATCAGCTGGTCTAAAAATTCAGTCATACAGGTCTCCAAGAATGGCATGCCAATAGTCAGCATCAAACAGTATAATGAGTGGTAGATTAGTGTGGCAGAAAGTTTCCTTACTTTTTATATGGTCACTATAGTTTTCCCGGTAAAGACATATTTTTCTTGAAAATTGATTTTCCATTCATATAGCAGTTTAATTTTGAAGATCAAATTCCTCAAGTAAATCGATTTTAACAAACTTTCTCCACACATGAAGAGAATGCTATTTTTATATTAATTGTTACGCACTCCTCGCACCGTATACAAACCCGGCGTAAATAATTCATTACATTTCAATTATTTTTGCACAAAATATGACCTTCGATTATTTCAAACCCTCAAATATTTTATCATAAACAACAACAAGAAAATTTCATATATTTTGTATATACGAATAACTTTGGAATGAAAAAAATTCAATGTAATTTCATGGCAATTTGTTTTCAAATTTGTCTTTTTAGTTACAACCACGGTGGCTCATATGTTTTCAATGATATTGCTCAATCAGCACATACCTGCGATATTTTGCCAACAAAGTAGTGCGTTAAATATAAAATCACTCTCCGGCATGAGAAAAGTTTTCCGAGTCGGGGGAAAAAAAAGCATTGCCAATTTTGTAAACAAATCAATATTTTGCTTTTTTCCCCCCCATTATTTAAAATTGATTGTATATGCGCATCCAATATTTGTTAAATTTGTTGTAATTTAAATATTATACATTATATAAGTATACTCACAAGCAATTATAATTTAGATAAATAACACGTATTTATCGATAAATGATTCAAGTTCATACTATTTCTCTAAAACGTAAAAATAATCACTGAAATTTGTTTTGAAAGATGACGTCATTTGAGCGTATCATGACTTTTAATTTAGAAAGTGACTTGCCTTACATGGCTGAGAGAAAAGATCGAGCCATCATGCAGTGTTCGGGGAAAGACAGTAGCCATGCCAGGGCGGGGGCTTGAATCATTTATCACTCCCCTCGCAGCGGTGGCCGCGGTAATTAAACCTGCCCTGTGTATTGTGTGTGAGAGGCTAGACAGGTGTCGCGATATACCTGGCATGCCATGCATATGCCCCACCCCACAAAACTAACTTTAAGATGACACGTTAAAAAAAAATAAAAACTTATGGGCATACCAGAATTTTTTACAAAAATTCTTTTGAGCAATTTTTTTATATATATTTTTTAATAACAAAGGTAGAAATGAAAAAGAAAAAGAAAAGAAAAAAAAAAGCTATAGAAATAAGTTACGCAATGTTTTGTTTAGTTCATATACAGTATATATTAGAGCTGTAAATTTAAACCGGTTCGAGCACCCGCCCGGGCCAAAATCTTCGGGTGCTCGTTTTTTTCAAAATGGTTAACCCGGGTTTCGAGCTTTTAGCTCGAAAACGAGCTTTTTCGAGTTGAGCTCGTAAATGACTCGTGAAAATAATGAGCTTTTGAAAATAAATCGAGCTAAAGTACAATTTTTGAAGAAAGCAAAGAAAAAAATGTTTGTAATTTTTGTTTAAAATGGCATTTTTAATATTCTATGATGCAAAATAAGCTGTTAAAAATATTTTTAAAAATTATTTTATTTTATTTATGACTTAAATCCTTCAAAAACAATTTTTTCATAATAAAAATCGAGCTTTTTTCTTCATAGGCTCGAAAGCTCATTTTTATACTTTGGCTCAAATGGCGAGCTTTCCGAGCTTTAGCTCGTTTTTAGAGTTTAAGCTCGATTTCAAGCTAAACCCGGGTTTCAAGTCAACCCGGGCTGAAAAATTTCAGCCCGGGTTAAAAATAGTTCGAGTTTTTTACAGCTCTAGTATATATATATTCCTTAATCATGTTTTATTGTTATCCATGTAACCATGACAGATGTGACTTGAGCGAAAGTATATTAAGAATAAGTTTCGAACCCGGATCTTTTTGTGGGTTTGTGTATTTGACTATGTCTAAAATCAAGACATAAAATTTTTTACTTTTAAACTAAATTTTTATTATGAAGAGATATTGGTCTTCAATTAATTAATTGTGATATTTATTTTTTAATTTTAATATTTTTCCTATATGATTCATTGTGAAAGTATCCTATGAATTATGCAACTTGCACGACCAACACTGCATCGCATCACTGCTCCAAGCACTGAATTAAGGTCGATGTAGGGATATTAATGATTTGGTATTCTTTTACATTTTGAAATAAAATAAAACACTTTTAAAAACTGAATTTCATCTCAGCAATTTAAAAAGTTATATAAAAAAAAATACAAGATATAATTATATTGATGTACAAAAATAAGTCATTAATTTTGCCAGCTCGAAAATTTTACATTCAAATAAAATTTTATCGTTGAACATATAATTAGTACAAAACTCGCACAGTTAGTATCTTTTTTATTTATTGTTGCTATGTTTATAATTAATTTCAAATTTATTTATAAAATGTGTAAAATTTTCAAGGATTTGAGTTTTTAATATCATAATAAAATATTTAATTGTTTTCTGAAGTAAATTGAGAGTTGATGTTTAAAGTTTAAATTTAAAAAAAAAAAAAAAAAAAAAAACTAGATCACAACATGCATGCAAAATTATCCACTTAAAAAAAAAGAATAAATTATGTCACACCCATCCTTTCATAAAATTTGCAATCTTACCAGACTAAATAATTTGCATAAGTTGTAATCTGTTTATCATTTCTTTAGATCAAAATATCAATCAATAAAATTATTTAAATCTTTATATATTTGTAATATAAATGCAATTTAACATAATATGTTTTGTAGTATACATAATAGCCTGAAAGAAAAAAATAGCTTTAAGTCTTATATTATTTAATATAAAAGATTGTACACTCTATAATATATAACATTCAAAAACTACTATACATTTATATACAAGCGGCCAGTCTAAAAGAAAAATATAAGAAAGAAGGGTGTAAAAGATTGAGAAGGAAAAAAAAAAAAAAAAAAAAAAAAGATGAATCTAAAAAAAAAAGAGAGGGAGAGAGATAAATAAAGATTAAGTGACACCATGGGGAATGGTGTATAGTTGCTGCTGCTGGCAATACTTTTTGCTTTTGCTTGATATGAATGCGGACCACGGGCAGCTAAAGCTATAGCTCTGTATCGCGAGTAGCACAGCGAGTAGAGAGAGATTGAGAAAACGACGGAGTGATCAAGCAGCAGGCAAAAAGGGGCGGCACAGCAACATCAAGGCTCAAAAGAAAGGAAGATATTAGCATAACAATATGTGATCACATGAAACCTTGTCACAGGAATCCAGTCGTATTTTTTCCCATTCTCTCTTTTTTTCTCCCCATCCTCCTACTTTTTGTCTTTTTATATCTGTATATTTCTTTTCTTTCTCTCTTTGATATTATACCTTTATATAAAAATCTCTTTTTTGTATCTATAGGTGTGTATTTTTTTTATAACATCTGTTTCAAAATGTTTGGTGTAAGAACATAATCGACTGGTTTTTATTGTATTGTTATGTATTAAATTGTTATTATCTAATGTTGTGTATAATTGAATTTTAAGAAGTTTTAAGAGGGTTATAATCAGTTTTTTTTTTATTTTATTTGTTTGGTAACGTGATCCAATTTTTTATAATTTGTAGTGGATAGATTGATTGATGTAGAGCAGACTATATAGATACACCCTTCACTCACAATACACAAGTCTATGGCTCAGGACTTCATTTGTCTCATATTAAATAGTATGCATGATAGTACAAAACTGTAAGTCAATGAATGAACTTTGTGCAAGAAATAAAACAAACAAACATATTGTATTAAAATTGTACTTTTTGACTAAGAGAAAATCATAGATAACAAAATCATAGATCCAATATTAGAAATAACTAAAATAATGCTCCAAATTTCAAAAATTGCAATAAAAATAAATTTGAACATAATTAATGGCAACTTTTTTGATTCCCCTCATTCATGCCAGCCTATGCCAAATGTAGGACTGATGCCAAATTTCAAGGTCTGAAAAGATCTCAAAAATTATATATATATTTATAAAAAAATGCAATAAAACACTCACCATTTAAAATGAATTAATATCAAAATGTATTATATCATTATTGCAATAACAATATTACTATTAACATATTGTTATTATTATTATTATATTCATTGGTTTTATAATATATAATAGGGTGGTATATCAAAATATTACAAGTCTTATATAATACATATTTTTATATAATGTATTAAACATACTGTTATATTATAATATATACCATATAGTATCACATTAGTTACGCCTGACCAGGAATCATACAGGAATAGAAAAAAAAAAAAAAAAAAAACTAACCCAGCTTTTCTTATTTGTATTCACCCTATATATAACCCCCTTTTTCAATGTTAAGTTTCCATTCTGGGACTTTTTATAATATTGTATACACCCTCCTTTTCTGATATATGCAGTATGTATAGTCACCACCACGATCTATATAATATATTATAAAAGCTTAAATCTTTCTATTTATCCGAGAACCCTGTTATGTCCCGAGTGGTCGAACTACGTATACACAACATCATGCTATATATATATATATATATATATATATATATATATATATATATATATGTGTGTATGCAAAAGGTCGGGGCCCACAGCGGCAATATAACCTCATTCGACAAGCATTTTATATACAGTACAATTGTATATATAAAGAGTCCTCATGTTTCAATGCTTTTTTACCATTGTATATAAGAATCATACGATTAAACATACACTGTAGCACATGAGAATAAACTCGATTTATTTTGTTATATTATAAAGTTTTTTTTTTTTTTTTTTTTTTTAATGCTCTTCTATCATTTCCTTTATGACCCTTTTAGTCTTGTTCAATAATACGTTACGTTGTAATACATTTATAAATTTACAAATGAGTTGATTTCTTTTCTTTTTTAATGTTATAATATGAATTAAACCATGAAAAATTCTTTTATAAAGAAGTCTATTATATGGAAGTCAAGATTTGCATTTTTATTATTTAATAAGTGGAATTCAAATTACTGATAAAATTTTAATTTTATGATTAAGTTGTTTTACATTAAAAGGATATTATCTTATTATACTTAAATTTTGCAGAATTGTATCAAAGAAATGGAAATATATATTATGTAAATAAAATAATCTTTTTTCTTTACGCCTTGATAAATATTATTTTTGCACATTTTTAAAACAAGGAGTGGTCTTAACAAGATTCAATAAAACAGACTAAAGATTAGGGTCATAAAAAGATTGAAAGAAAAATAATATATATAATATATAAGAAAGTATAGCTAGAAGATATCGGTAGAGATGAAACACAAACATGAATAAAATATAGAAACAATAAAATGCGACTTTTTTTTCTTTCCTCTTTCTTTCTTCTTTTTTATATACTTGAATAGAAAAGTCAGATAAGTGAGAAAATTAGTAAAGGCTGTATATATGAGAAAAGAAGAATATCTTGAAGTGCGGCTACAAAGATTTTTTTTTAATTTTTTTTTTCACAGAGAAAGATGCGACAGAAAGATGAAGTTGAAGTTAACAAAAGGTATTTTGGGGGAGAGTTGCATTGTGGCTCACACCTGGGCTGGTTTTCTTACAGGCGGTCAAGCAGCTATACGTATAGCAAACGCAAAAGCATCTTCTCTCCTCTAGACAGCGTGGTTCCGGCCGGCAATCCTCTTCCATCGGCAGGTACATACAAGAAGCTTTAGTCTTACCTGAAGAATAATACTTCGCATACAAGATTACAGCGGTCACCAAAGAATAAACCTCTTCAAAAACAGTTTAAAGAACAACCACCAAAGTCCTCTTATTTCTCTTTCTTTTTTATTTTTCTATAATACACGGTGTAATTCAACATACTTTTTTTTTCTTTAACAACAAAAACAATAAATGAAGAAAGCAGCCGACACTAAAGTTTTATACAATTCTCTTTTTATTATTATTATATTTTTAAAAAAATGCAATGTAATCTTTTGAGTATTTTTAGTTTAAAACTTCTATAAAAGTATATTTTTCATTCTACAATACACTATTATCGATCACTATTATTGTAACATAAAGAAAAATAGAATGAATGAACTTTTCAAATTCAGTTCTCTGTGAGTGTAAACAAAATTTAATACAAAAAAAAAAATGCATGGGAAAAATAAAATTTCTGTATACTTGAATAAGTTTCAAATGCAATGTAAAAGATCAACGGAAAAGTAGTGAAATTGTAATTTGAGACTGTAAATAAAAGATTTATTTGTATAAAATAAATATTAAATTGTTGAACCTTAATCCTAGTATCTTGAATGCAACTTTTTTTTTTTATTTAAAATTTGCATAGAACCAGTTGGGAATCACGCTTCACCGACTAGACTTGTTCAAATAATTTGATTTGTACAAAACAAAAATATGCAAGATATATTAAAAATTCTATCCATAAAAATACCAAAATAATATAGTTATATTGCTATGTAAAGCCACATCATAAAGAATATAGAACTGAGATTTTGTTTTTATTATTATTATTATGATTAAAAATAAGAATGTTGGCTACAAAAATTTGTATATTATAATGTTCTCAACACGCGGAGTGGAGGTGTTTTGGAACGTCAAAGTGGATGTGAGGTATTTTTTTGAACTACCGCTTACATACCTGGCATTTTTTAGAGGTACCCGCTGAGTGAGTGTAAGATCCTAGGAGCGAGCGAGACAGCTTGACGCTTACTTTCGGTTGCAAGATTTGTTCTCTCTCTCTCTCTCTCTCTTCTCTCAAACTCTACTTGCAAAGAAAAGCTTATCGTGGCTGCTACATCACGGCTTACACAGGAGCAAGCAAAAAAAAAAAAAAAAAAAAAAAAAAAAGGAGAAGAAGAAGAAGAAGAATCTGACAAGCTAAAGATAAAAAAATGATTATTATTATATTTTATATTATATGAAACATCAGAAAATTACATGCTTTATTATAACAAAACTTCACAGTAGTTTATTAAATATAAAAGAAGAGATTATAAAATTATATTTTTATATAAACGATTTTTTTTCAACATATATAAAGATTGTAATAATATAATATTATTTTTTTATTATAAAATATTTTTGACTAATTCAAAAGGATGATAGTACAAAATGGTTTTCTGATGTCATGGTCATTTAAAAATAATGTATCTTATATAATATATTTTTTATTCCTCCTCCAAGCTTTTCGAGTAAGCAGATGATGAAAGATATATAAAAAAAAGCAAACAAAAAGAGAAATATTTGCTAATTGCTTATAATGACACCTAACAATATGTTAAGAAGTCAAGAATTTTATAAGAACAGGTATAGAATAAAAAATATATATATACAAATACATTCTTGAATGATATTTCACTATGGTATTTTATATTAAAGACGTCAATCATTATTATTAACAATAATTTTAAAATATTTCTTATAAAAAAACACCAATATTTAATTTCCAATAAGTTTACTGTCAATTATTACATATTATGATAATTTCTCTATTATTATTAATATGACAAATTATTATTAAATATACTATTAAAATTATTCATATAAATAATTATATTCATGTAGAAAAATTCTCATATTGACATAATGAATATATTAAATTTCTTTCTAAAGAAAATTACTATATAAAAGATATGCGAAATATAAATTTAAATACATGGAGAGAGAGAGAGAGAGAGAATTATACATTTTGTATTTAGTTGATGTCAAAAAAGGAGAAAAAATTTAGGCAATAAAGCGTAGTCGCATAAACAGCAGCTAAAGCTACATTATATTTAAAAGAAAAAAAAATACGAATAAGTATAAGGCAGTGAAGCTGGGTGTAAGAAAGAGAGATTGGCTTGGACTCAGTGGGGAGTTAGGAATGTGATGCCCACTCCTTCTTATAGTGTGGCGGCAAACACTTTTTGGACGGCCGGTCTCTTTGGATATATACACGTGACCCATCAAATATATTATCGCGTCCACCCATCTCTGAATGTCCCGCGCGCAAAATTTGACCGCCCACCCTTCGCGCCTCGAGCTCCAACACGCGTGAAACCCCGCACGTCAAGTTCAAACTACCGCGCCGCACCATCAGCGGGCATTTATATGCAAATGACATCCATTATGTTATACGAGACCTTTGTAAATACGTTTTTTTTTTTTCCATTCTCTCTTTTATATTTTTATCTCTTTTCTTTTCTTTTTTTATACATTATAAATATAATGTCATTCATTATAATTATAAGTTACTGTTCGTATTATATTTTAAACAATGTATTTTTTTTTCTTTCTTTTCTTTTTAAAAAAAAAATAATAAAACTAATTAATGTCTTCATCAATAAGACAATTATATATTGATCTTGCAACGTTACTTTTTTTATTGTTATTGAAAAGAATAGAAAAGTTATATACAGTGAGTGGTCTTTTCAGTTATTAATTTACACAAGAACCAAAACTTTTTATCTATATAATCATCAACGAACAACGATTTCTTTGACCTAAAATATATTTAATTTACTTGTGCTCATTTTATAATTGCTTCTGTAAAATTTATTTGTATGTCAATTCTATACTATATTCTTCTTCTAAATGTCAATAAATTTCGAAGAAAGAAAAGTATAGAATTGGATTTTTTTTAAAAAATTTAAACTCCTGCTACGACTAATATAGGCAACCAGCTGGTCGCAAAGATATGCGAGCGTTAATATTTCCATTTCCATGCAGTAACTTCTGGTTTATCGTATACTAAAAATTTTCTGATCTAAATTTATCATTTCAGTATAATAAATGTAATTTTATTGTATATAAAAAGTGTCAATAATGACATAAAAATGTTTACTAGAAAACAAGGAAAATAGTAAAGTAAATTGTAAACTATTTGTTAACTTCGGTAAAACATTCACTAAAAATGTTGTATTCTAAATTTTATGTCACCAACTGTACTCACACCTGAGGTACAGAAAATATAAGAAGTTTGAGCTTGAGCAAAAAGTTGCCGCAATGTCTCGGAAGGGCGATGAGGAATCCCCAGATTTTGAACTGCTATTGTATTTCTTATAAGCCGGTCAGTTAGGCATCAGAAAACGCTGTTTGGGTCTTTGCCAGGTATGCACAGCAACCCCTGCATGTTAGAATTGTACACCTGGGGAAACAAACCTTCTTCTGCAATGTGAAGTCATTCACCTCTAATATTTTTAGCTCAATCTTCAGTAAAATTTCTTAATAACTTTATGAATAATATATATAATGCTAATAAATAAGTTACTTTCTTTTAAAAGTATAATCTGTATAATAGTACACATTAACAAACAAAAAGTCACAGATACAGTACTAGCATTATTTGAAAAGGAAGAGTTGTAGAGTTATGTATTACTTTATTAGATATAACAACAAAAATATACATTGCAAAGCAATAAAATATGCCCATTTAATTTACAACTGAGCTTTTTTTTTTAAGTCTTTTTAAATTATCAATATTTATAGTAGCATGTTTAGAGTAAAAAGAAAAAATACATAAATTGAATAAATATTAAAGTTTAAAAAACTAAAAAAACTGATAATTTATAAAAAGCATTTATTTCATTTTCTATGTCTATGGAATGGTAAAAATTGAAATAAAGAATTTTAAAGTTTTAAACATAAAAATTCTTTTGACTATAAATATATAAGAGAAAAAAATTACGTTTGAGGAGGAAAATGTAAAGAAATATATTTTATAGAAGACACATCAAAGATTATATAGTTTACTGCTGTTCTCTTATACCTGATCCTATTGAAAAGGATTTTTATCACTTTGTTGCACATTACTGTATCTCAGTTTCTTTTTACAACCCCCTTCTCATAGATATATCTTCTCATTCCTTTTTTTTTCTCTCTTTCTTTTTATAGGGGTCAGTTTTGCTGCCCATTCATAAAAATTGCTAAGTTTTTTTTTTCTTTCTTTCTTTTGAGCGATCGTTTTTTTCCCACCATACAGTATGTTATAATATTCCATAGCAAACACTTTTTAACAATGCAGCTGTGGCATGCCCTATGAATGTCTATTGTTATTAACAATGGAATAAAAAAAAAAAAGGTCCTCTTAAATTTCCATACTCTGTATTATTTTTATTATTATGATTTTTTTTTTTGGTGTGAGGACTCAAATTTTATTAGGCATCATACAATAAAATGTATCTTTTCTTTTATTATCATTTTTTTTTCTATTATATATATCTTTTGTTAAATGGTACAGAAATTTTCAAATCAATAATCGAGTAAGAGTACAAGCTGTAATGCTATATCGCTGCACTCTCTTCTCTCAATTCTATATATTTATGTATGTATGTATGTATGTATGTATGTATGTATGTATGTATGTATGTATGTATGTATGTATGTATGTATGTATGTATGTAATGTACCAGCTAGATAATAAAAGAAACGCAAATATATCCTGTATTATTTAGAATACAAACACAATGTAATTTGCATGATAATTCAAAAACTAGAGCAAAAAAAAAAAAAAAAAAAAAAGTTATAATAGAATAATAGAATTACATTATATATTATAATGCTATAAACGTGCAATCAGATGTAAAAAAATATTATAATTCTTTATAGGAGAATAATATAAAGGTATTATAATAGGCGATAAAAATATTGTTAATACTGTATATAAATAGAATATAATGAAATTAAATATTTTGTGATTGTATATGGTTTTTCTTTATACCAAATGAATATATTAAAATATTTTTATTATATATAAATTCTAGAAAAAAATTTAATATAATATGTATTTTTTTATGTCAAAAATCTTATTTACATATATAAAATCAGTTACAATTTCAATTAAATCATAGAGGCACATAATTTCAAGACTTTTTTTTTTTAAATAGTTGTAATCTACTTTTCCAGTAATATTTGTCCTATGTTTATATACTTCAATTATTTTAGTAACAAAAATATATACATAATATATATTTTATATCGGGACAAAAAAATCAAAAGGAAGCGCATGAGATATAAATATAAAGGGAGTCAGTTATAGAAATGATGGGTTTAAAAATACCATGGAGGATAAATGATAGTATCTTCAAAGATAATTATATTTTAATAACATTCTATAATAATAAAAAGAAAAATAAATATAATAGAAGAAAAGAGATACAAAAAGAACATAATCAATTATTAAGGTTTATCTTAATAAAATATTATCATTTTTCAATTGAATATACTACATCAATTTCTTCCCCTCATATGTTTGATATACATACAACATTCATATAGAGGACATATATTTATAGATTTTTTTTTTTTTTTTTAGTAAGTGTAACACAACATAAATAATAGAAAACACCATCACAAGAAGAAGAAGAAAAAAAAAAAGTAGAAACATGACGATATAAGACGGCGGCGTTTTCGTTGCGCACATATATACAACACACTCAAACTTCACTCATATACACCGCATCACACATAAATACACACCAATTTGAGTGACAGTTGAAAACGTTTTGATATGATAAATGATATTGGGTGGTAGTAGGTCTTAACAAAAGGATGGCACTTAGCAAGGGACATATATGTATATAAGAAAAGAAATATAGAATAAAAAAAATATATTATTATATTCTTATTCTCTATTTGTATTGGGCGGTGCTATGATGATGGCAGCATGTAATATTGTGTTATATTATATTTTAGACATTTAGAAAAATTGTCATTAGATTTTTATACCAATTTTTTTTATATATATTATTAATAAAAAAACAACTTTTAGATCAACATAATATGAAAAATTAGTTTTTCGATTTAGTCTATATACATTTGATATAAGATGCGCAAAATATGCAAGCATAAGAATACAAAATATGCCATTAAAACATTTTTACATGCCTAAAATAAGAACAAGCTTTAAAATTTTAACGTATATATAACTTAAATTATAACAGTACATTAATGATATAATTATACAGCTAGAAATTTGAATGATAAATGTGAAATGTTGTATTTATATAAAATGCAAAATATATACACAAATGAATTAACGTGTATTATGTTTCTTTTTTAGATGATTTATGATTTATAAGAAGAAAAAAAAATACATGTTTGCGTATATATTGGCTATTGTACTATTAATTTCAATACATTATGAACGCACTGTAATGGTAGGGGAACGATTTATGCATATAAAAGCTGCTTGTATCTATATAGCTATATAAATAAATTCCCCTTCAGGGTCAAGAACTTATTTTATTGTATTGTAAAAAATAGTTGAAAAGTTCAGGTATTGTAATTTGAATTATTATATTAAGTAAGTTTTTTTTTTTCTTCTTCTTCTTTTATTATTATTTGTTTTGTTTTATTTCAGAATTTAATTTAATTTTTTTATTCCATTTTCCCGTAAATCATTATAAGTTTCAAAAATACATGTTATATTCACAAGTGAACATATGATCTGCCTTGGGTTAAGAAAATAATTTGACTTCTTATTTATGTACTAAAAGTTAATGATTAAAATAAAGGTATGAAACATGAAACAGTTCACAAAATGTGAATATTTCTCACACTCACATATAGATTCCCTGTGTACTGTACGTACAGCTCTGGCCAAAAGTTCCCGAACGATTTGCATATAGGCAACCCGCAACCACACTATGTTATCTTTATGAGAAAACGCAGCGGCCGCCGCTGCCCCGTTCGGGAACTTTTGGCCAGAGCTGTACATATAAATACCTGTACAGTACTGTACTTGTACGGTACATTAAATGCTATATCAATGTGTGTTTTTGTTATTAGTACAGTATATTAAAGAAAACGCAAAATCATTCTATCAAGAAGAACCACATTTAAACATCACGATATTGCACCAAATAAAAAAATATATATTTTATATTTCTTTATTATTTTTTTTTTATGAATTTGCAAAAAGAAGTAGAAGAAAAAAAAATGTAAAGAGAGTAGCACTCGTTTTCTTTCTCGTCAACATCTGCTTTGGACAACAATGAAAGCACGGCGGGTTGCGGGGTTGCAGGGGTGCATACAAGGTTTTGTTGTGGTGCCAATACCAATTGTTGGAGTGAGAGAGAGAGAGAAAGAGAGAGGAGGGTGGATTTTGACGAGAGATGATGAAATAAGACGATTTTCTATTGAGAGTATGCACTAACCATACAATAAACTGGAATATATTTTTATACTTGATCAATATAATATCACATCGCGCGCATTATTTTTTCTATATTTATATCATTCTTTTCATATTTTCTTTTCATACACTTCAAAGAACAAATTGAGACTTAAAAAAAACAAAATAATAAAGCACTTATCTATTTCAGTAAGAATATAAGTTATAAGAAAAATAATAAATATAGATCAAAGAAATTTGAATGTAAAGAACGCATTATTATGTGACGTTGGTATATTATACTGTATGTATATTATAGTGTTTAAATGCAAGGTATACGTACACAATGTATTATGATATGTTAATGCGATAATACTTTGAATATATAGATTCAAAAATAAGTATCACAAAGTATTTGTAATGCGATACAAGCATTTGTGATGCATAATAATACAATATATCGGGTATTTAAAACAAATTTTTAATGATGTTATGCACGAAATTTGTGAAAATTTAAAAATTCCCAAGAAAAATATATAAATATAGCTTTACGTTTGTTTGTTCTTTTGTATAAAAAAATGTATATATATAGCTAAAAAATATATATATATATAAAAAGGAGAGTGAGAGAGAGAGATAAAAATCCCTTTTGAAAACATTATTCAGTGATATAAAATTTGTTAGGCATTGTGAGTTACAAAATTATAGAGGATTTTTTCCATGCGAATAAAAATTATTATGTTTCATATTTCCCACAGTAAAAATTTAAATTTGTTTTGCATGAATGCATTATATTTTTTTCATTCCATTCAATAATAAATCCAAATCTATAATTTTTACACAAAATCAATGAAAGATTTTAAAAAGATAAATCATATTTTTGAATAATAATGAAAAGAAAAAAATGCATCCGTTCCGCAGTCTTTTCACTAAAAAAAAAAAAAAAAAAAAAGGTGTAGAACAATTTTTATTATTTGTATGAAAAATAAAATATATAAAATTTATAAAATGGAAAGTTTGACATATCGGTATCTTATAAAAGGTGTCATTGTTATAAGTATTGTTACAATAACAAAGAGAATAAAAGGAATGTATGGTTCTGTCATTCTTATGTATCAAGTAGGTTTTAGTGTCCTTTAAGTGAATGGTTTCGAATAGAATGAATAGCTGTGTATGGCTGAGGTGTTTTGTTAGAACATATTATAAGAAAAAGGGAGAATGATGAAGGGGGGGGGGGGGGGGGAGAGCAGATAATACAGGGGGCATAATATAGTAACACCTGGACAAGAACTATATAGTATTGGTCCTCATGAACTAGAATCACGTAACAAATTATTTGAATGTCAATATAAATTCCATTTATCAATAACTATTACAAAATAATGTATTATAATAATTCTAAAATTAATACTACCTTTTTTTAATGATAATTTATATAATAATCTTATAAAAGATTAAAAAATGTTTTATTATGTTGATATTCAAGTATTTAATTATATTATGGATATAAAGTTGACTTTTTCTATATTATGTAACTTGCATGTATATTCAAAAGCTTTTTATTATTATTATTATTATAAAAAATTATCTTCTCTGTCTATCGTTTTTTATATTATACATCTTCTCCTCTCTCTCTCTCTCTCTCTCTCTCTTCATTTTTATCATTTATACTTCTATATACCTGATAACCTAATGAACGCCCATTCTTTCTCTGTCAATTTTTATTATATTTCATGACACACCCACAAAAATTATTTTTATTTTAACTTGTCTATATTATATTAAATTTTATTTTATTTTTTTAATACTAATTTATTATATACACTTCAATCGCTATCATCGTGACATTATAATAAATAAATTTAATGTTTAAAATGCTTTTCATATTTAATATTACGAAGAATAGAATACTAACAAGTAGCTGTAATAAAGTAATTTATAATATTATATAATACAAAATAAAATAAAAAATCTCTATACAACTCTTTCTCTCTTTTTAATTTTAATAAGCCATAAATTAAAATTAAATTCACCGAGGCATTAATAGTTAATGTGAACATTTTGAACAGTAAAGATATAGGTGTTGTGTATATAAATTAACCTGAATGTTTTGAAGTTGAATAATTATACCTTTTTTTTATCGCAAATATAATGCACTGGAACTATACATAAATATATTTATGATTTTAAAATGAAGAAGAAAAATGTATGAATGGAAATAATTAGAAAATGAAATGTACTTCATTTATTTTATCAAATTTATATATAGATAGAGCATAATATAGAAAATAAAATTATATGTTCAAGTATACTGTATCCACTCTTATTCCAATATAAGCTTTTGCAACTATAAGATTTTTTTTACTGGATAAAAATATTAACTCTGCCATGGAGATTCTTATCATGTTATATACAAATGATTTTTACATATAAAATAGTTCAAGTAGCCAAACACTTCAAATTTTATTCTTTAGCAAAGTGTCTTTTATGCGAATATCAAAGCACTAGTGTATATTTTATATATATAAGAAAAACGGTATAAAAAGCCATCATTGAAGAATTCATAAATAATATGAAGTACTATACATAGTACTACACATATTATGTGCAGCACTTGAGACTGTTAGTGACTAAAATGTAGATGACATGCATATGTGCAGAGCAGACCAAGAGCTTGAGAAATCAACCAGGTGCTATAAAAATAAAATCTAAAGAAGAAATGTATGGGGTTGGCTCACCCTCTTATTTTGATTTCGATGTATATAATTTTTGATGGTCACTCACTCTCTTTATATATATTATTATGCATTATAGGACCTATAAGTTAGCGCACATGATAAGGTTTATAATATATATTTTGGCCAATGTTTGCCATGGATTGTACTCCACCAGGTATATACAAAGACACATCAATTGAAAAGAAAGAAAAAAGAATAAAAAAAATAATAATATAAAGGGAAAAGAAACATGCTAAGTCACACACTCTTTCTATTCAAACCAATTTTCTTCTTATTTCTTTTTACGTTTTTCTTCTACACACCAATGCAGCAGCCAGTATTTTCTTTTTCTTTCTCTCTCTCTCTGCTGCCAACAATACATGCCAACAATGCTACGTTATTATGCTAGCATTCAATAGCCCCGCTATGTCATTTGTAACAAAGAGCTTTTGGCAGGCCTGCTTCTCTATATCGCCTTATTATTCCTTTTTTATATATTATTATTATTATTTTTATTCTCCTCTAAAGAAGAAGAAGAAAAAAAAACTTGCTACTTCTTTTGCAGCATGACGGTAGCCAGGACGATAGGATTAAGTGCGCTCGTAAACTAAACTGCTGAATTGAGTATAATAAGATACATAATAAGAATTGATACATTACAAGATAATTGCTTAATTTATAATAAAAATATAAATTTTAAAATAAATTTAAAACAGGACATATATATAATAAAAAACAATAATTATAATAAAGTGGATGACCCTGAATCGCATAAGGGAAGAATAAAGAATGAGAGAGAGAGAGAGAGAGAGAGAGAGAGAGAGAGAGAGAGAGAGAGAGAGAGAGAGAGAGAGACGATTAATTTAGTTACGTTTTCTTTTTAATCCTTATATATTCTTTTTTATTATATATTATTATAAGACTTCATAATATATTTTTGGCTAAAATATAAATTTTATTTTCCAAAAAATATTATAGGCAAAATAATAGTTCAACTTCAATATGAGGCATTTAAACTATTATTATAATATATAATGTGTTATGCGAGCTGTAAAAGTTTTTCACGAACCCCTCGGTATCGTGTCTTTCTCATATATATATATATAGTATATTATTGCATGTGAATATAATGAACTGATAACGAAAAGTTAATGTTCAGGACTGGGAAGTTGGTTGTCCCATCAATGTTCAGCTTCTGCAACTATTATTCTATTTTATAACGTGTATAACGAATACAAAACTATATACCTTTGCCATACCACAAAGTCTATTCAACACAATGAATTGCAACAATTACTCCACAGACAACAATTAACCCATTTCAAATTTTTACTTCTTTTATTTTTCTTTTATTCAATACACTGGTGTTAAAAAAGAAATAATGACTAAGCTAAAACTGAATTGTATTATACACTTTATATTATATTATAATACCTATAGATGAGGACTACTATAATAATGCATTCGTTTTGAGTATACGGTTGCTGTCTTTCTATACATACATATATATATGACACATTAAAAAAACAAAATTGACAATTAATGTATTATAAATCACGTAACTAATCTGGAATTATAGTTCATTAAAAATATAATTAAATTGTGCCAAAGGTTGAATTTTCTCTCTCTCTCTCTCTCTCTCTCTCTCTCTCTCTCTCTCTCTCTCTCTCTCTCTCTCTCTCTCTCTCTCTCTCTCTCTCTCTCTCTCTCTCTCTCTCCTAATATGATATAATATAGTTTTTTTGTACATTATTATATAACTTCTTTTTTTTTTTTTTCCTTTTTTTTTTTTTTTTTAATATTTAACCGACCTATATATTTAATTTTATGCTTATTTTCATGCCTGTTATAAATTTTCCTGGGACTAATTTTATTAATAATAAATTTCTATACTTCACCCCTTTTTGTACATCATTTTCATTTTTTTTATATAACTTTATACACCTTAACAAAATAAAAGCATAAAATATTTTATTGTTATAAGAAAAAAATGTTGATGCACATACATATACATAATACATATACTTTTATTATAGAACGTCCATTATATAGTAAAATATTTTAAATTCATTCCTATATGTGGACTTCAAATTTTGAAGTATTTGAAGTTAACTTTTCCTATATTTAAAAACCTTTATTAAATTATATATCAAAACAAAATTGTATGGATAATGACTATTTTAAAATTGCCAAAATTGGCTATTTTACGGGTTGGAAAAAATATATATAATATATTTTTAAATGTAAAGGCCCGCTTGCAGCTGTCTTATTTTATTTAATATTAAATTGATATAAGAAAATAAAAGCCATAGTGTGATTGGCTGAGAGTCGACTCTCAGCCAATCACAGCGGCTTATGTTCTTAAATTAATTTAATATTAAATAAATTAAGACGGCTGCGCGGGTCTTAAGGGTTACCCTTGTATTTTCTTACCTATATGTGATTGGACAGTGCAATCCACCGGTGACCCTCATTATAATATCTTTATTAATTATACTCATATCTCGAATAGAAATATAAGTTATTGTCATTTACAATAACTTTTTATATAGTCATTGCATGCAAAAAACTGCAATGTAAACATATAATAAATATATAAATCTAAGCGCATATGCATATATATATATAAATGTGTTAAAAACCTTACTAAAGTAATTTTCCTCTATATATGATTATATATTAAATATACTGTACATAACATGTAAAGTATATATAAAAAAAGTTGAAGCATGTTGTATGAGTTGTGTAATTAGCACAATGTTAAATAAGCGTCGTCACCAAAGGAGAGCGAGCAAAAGAGGGTGTGAACACGTGTGTGATATTGACACACCTGCATGTATCAGGCAGCCATCGTTGCTGCACTTGAAGTAATTACGTGTGCTTCAAATCACTTTTTAAATATCTTTTTGTTACATGCTAGCGCACGTACTTGAAGCCGTATATAATTACGACTCTCTCTCTCTCTCTCTCTTTCTCTTACTCACTCTTCATTATGTTAAGTAGTGTATTATTGTCCTCATATAATATATAGTGTACAGCCAGGATCTTATCACAAAATAAATTCATAATTTTTATGAATATTATCGTACTTATATACGCGTGCATATATATAATGCATAATATATTATATAATGGAGCTTACTAAATGCATTTTCTTATTTCTAAAATTGTAAGATATAGCTCGAAAAAAAAATCAATATAAGAAACTTTTTTTTTATATACATTTTCATGGTCATATAAAAGGTGTGTATCATCATCAAGCGCTATGGGGGAAGGGGGTAGTAAATTGGCGGCAGCAGCGGCAGCCAACGATTGTGATTAATAGCCATAAGCACTTTAGGTCATAACGCGGGTGATTTGTAAACTGCCTCGCCTCGCCAAACAAACATGCATGCTATGTTTCTCTTTTTCACACACACACACACACACACACACATATACATAATATATATTATATACATATGACTGTGAATTACATCGATATATATTGCCATTATTTTCTGTCACAGGGCCCTTCATTATTATTATATCATATCTACTTTCATAATATATAACGCATCAGTTTCCCATGCATTGTCATAACAATAATAAGTTAAAAGTTAACTCAAATTGCTGATGTATAAAAATTTATTTTATATAAAAATATAGAGAGAATCTGTTTTAATTAACCCTTTCATTATTCAAAAGGAGTATCAAATAATATTGTTTAATTTTTTTATTGTTATATAAAAATATTTAATGCTCTTCATCGCAGCAAGGTTTTAATAATATGGAAGTTAGTTCATTTGTTTATATTTTTATTTGTTATATGCAAATATGAAATTCAATTTTAATTATTTTTTTCATTGTTCTTATACAATCAAATATGCAATACAGGATTACAATTGTTGAAAGTTTTAACATGAAATAATTACCATCCGTTTTCTTCTATATATACAGCGAGTCAAAATAACAAATTTTAGCAACATTTGAACATTTTCATATAGCTTGTTTAGCTTAATTTTGATACCTAAACTAATTAAAAGTCTTTCAGATGACAATTTATTTATTGTATAGGGTCTATGCAATCATGTTAAAGTCGACTTCATGTTGGATAACTCCATAACATGGGTGGCAAGGACAAAAAATCATTTTGCCAGTTTAAAAACACTATAATATGAAACATTTTTGAGAGCATTGATGCTGTTTGAATTATAGTATATCTCAAGTATGTAAGAAAAATCAATAACAAAAAAATTAACCGATTTGCCAAAGAAAATTGGCTTAAATGAAGTTTGTCCTATGCTATGAGCAATGTTATTCACTACTCCAGTATGGCCTCCAAGCGCAATAAATATGACGTCATCCGCATACACCCTTATATTTATTGACAATGTTTTATTTGCTGTGACACTTCTGATCAAGAACAACAATATAATATAATATTATAATGGCTGATAGAGCCATATAGCATGCAAATTTATTTTTTTTGTTATATAAAATGCAGTATGGCATAAATGCAGAGTGATGAGTTTAATAAACTTATTGTAATATTGCTGCATGCATGTATAAATATATAAATATTTTGAGTTTATGCCATAACAGGTTTTCGGCTGTTTTCGATTAAATAACAATACAAATTTAATCATTATAATAATATATTTTGTTTATTTATTATTATTTATTTATTTAATTAAATATATTATTTATATGCATATAATATTTAATATTGCAGCTTTTATTTGCATATGGCATAACGGAACTCAAATTAATCTATATTGTATATATGGATGGTAGTTTCATTCATGTTAAAGTCAACGCCATATAAGTGAGCGCTAAATAACATGGACATTCACTGTTAAAGGTATAGAAAACATGTATAATAACACGTTCTTTTTAATCATTGAACACAAATTGCGATCTACAAAACTGACGATAATTCTTATACCATAGAATGTAAATGTGGTCCCACAAGAGAGCGTGAAAAACTGTAAAGTATGCAATTTGTGTGAATATTTCTGTTTATGACGTCAGAAACATGCATAAATTAGTATGAAAATGTTGTGCGAGTTGCATAAATCAAAATTTTCTGATCACTGCTACGGGAGTACAGTTGGGTTTTTAGACCTTTTTTTTATAGTGCTATTCATGTAAATCTCATCAAAAGTGTTTTGTGATGTAAATGATAATGTTTTCATGTTGTCTATCATATTATGCCTTTAACAGCATCATTGCTCTCAAAAATATTTAGCAATATTTTTGAGAGAAATGATGCTGTTATAACAGTGAATTAGTTTTTCAAATGCAAGAAAAATAATAATAACCAAAAATAGCTATTTTCCAAAGAAAATAGCCAAAAACTAGGTTTGTCCTATATGCTGAGTAAGAAGAGGATCGAAAAGCATTCAGAATGACGTCATGCGCACATACACCCTTATTATTAGTTATATATTATATAAAGTTTATATATACATAGATGTTTTTTTAGATATCAGAATAAAAAATACAAATAAGTTTTGTATATATAGTTATTTACATTTTAATTGGCTACATCTAATGTGATTAAATATTTAATCAAAAGCAATAATAATTTCAATCTATATATAATCTGCAATATAAGATTTTGATAATATAATATACCAAAAAAAAAAAAAATAAAAAAAAAAAAACTATATCAATTTATGCTATTTTAGAACATTTATTGTTAAAAAATTATTAATATTACTAATATTAAATTATTGTTATTATTATAATTATTTATTGTTTAAAATTAGCAATATTTAATCGAGAACTTAAGTTATTTATAGCGATGAAAATTAATTTTGCTGTAGAGTTGCATGGGCCAAACGTTATATAGTTCTCCATTCTCTCTCTCTCTCTCTCTCTTTCTTTACCGCGATGCATAATATAATTGTATTTTGTAAAGCATCATAAAATATATTCTTATTTATAGAAAAAATGTCGTATTTAAGTCACAAAAAAAAGTATTTTAAAAATATGTTATTATATAGATATGCATAATGCAATTTCTATAAATAATATAAAACCTCTATAATTAATATAACATCAATAAGTTTGATGCTTTGCGCGCATATTTTATATAATCTGCGCTATTCAATTCAACTATACACATATAAGTATATAATGTTAAAGATTAGGGGTATAACAATAAAAACAATATTATATAATTTTATAATTATAAAGCAAAGTATAATCAAACTTAATTATTTCAAAAAAAAAAAAAAATTGCAGAAAATTTTGATTTAGTAAAGCAAAATGTTTTTTATTAACAAATGGTCCGCAGTTGAAGCATAATATATAATATAACGATTCGCATTAAAAAAATCATATATAAATGTATAATTATATAATATAATTATTATATAAATAAATAATAAATAAATAAATATCATATATATAAATGTGTTATTAAGTGCCATCAGTGCATATGATTATTATTTTTGTTTGTTAGTAAAAATGTATTTTTGTAAAAATTATTTTGACTCACAATTCACATCATTTCTATAATTATTTTTTAATTGAAACAATTAATTGATGCTTTAATAAATATAAGAAAGAATTGAATAAAGAGATTTAAAATTATTATTATGCTTTTAATTCCTCGCAGTTAACATAATAGTTATACTTTTTAAGGATTTCAAGCATTTTGCTTCTTTTGCCCCTGAACAACCTACAGTGTAGGCAGTTTGCATTACATAATGGACATGTAACACTTAAATATGTATAAGTATAAAAAAAAAAGTCCTGCATGATTCTCTTAATCAATAGAGTGGATTGTTTTTCTTCTTCTTCTTCTTCTTCTTCTTCTTCTTCTTCTTCTTCTTCTTCTTCTTCTTCTTCTTCTTCTTCTTCTTCTTCTTCTTCTTCTTCTTCTTCTTCTTCTTCTTCTTCTTCTTCTTCTTCTTCTTTTTTTTAATTTGTTCATAAATATGAAATCCATATAAATGGAAGTAATACAAGTTTGGATGAGTATTATAATAAATATTTTCAGAGTATTTAAAAAAATATATATATTATTAAATTATTTTTTATTATATATGATGGCCATGCCAATAAATAAATTATATTAAAAATACTAGACCATTAATAAATCTGTTTACAATAATTTTAAAATTAATCCCAGTATAAATATAGTAAATAAAATTCTTTTTTCATTTGTATTACACAATGAATAGCTTAGTAAGGTTATTATTATTATTATCCCCCTTAAGGGCAAGAGAGAGAGAGAGAGAGAGGAAAAATGTTTTATAGAGGGTTGCAATTATTTCTATGAAGGGCAATTGTATATAAAGCAGCCAAAAGATATTCAAGAGAAGCTTGTTTGGGTATTCACACCTCTGTATCAGTACACAGAGATGAAGAGAGAGAGAGAGAGAGAGAAAAAAAGGTATTATAAAAAAAAGATGAACAGAATAGGAACAACAATGGACGTTGTATTGTTATAAAAAGAGAATAATAGCATTTTAGAGCGCATGGAAGAATTTTTTTTATTTACTTCATGAACCAATAGGAATGCCTATGTGAATTGAGTGACAGGTGGAATATTGTAGTGGGGAATGAGAAATTTCCATTGGTTCTTGTATAGTGTTACGTCACATACAAAATAGTAAAGAGATTCTTGTGTAAAAGAGAGTGGGAACATGCTTCTTACACAAGGGGGCAAGCAGTAAAGAGAGAAGAAGGAGAGAGAGAAAGAGAGAGAGAGAAACAGTGAGGAGAGTAAGATTTAAAGATTTTCCAGTTGTGTTTCAATAGTCTTCACATAAAGACTTGAGTAAATCGTTGTCACTGTGATTTGTTGATGTTTACTTAACTGCTAAAACACTTTAATTAATTAATAGACAATTTAGTTAATGGTTTATTCAGCAATATAATAAACAGTGCATTGGTTTGTTGTTGTTTTTTACTTTGTATTTAATACTAATCATATACGTGCTCGTGTGTATCGTCAACTAGTAGGCTATTTATTTTGTGAATGAGATTTTAAACGGCCTCATCGTGGATTTAGATTCGTATCAAGCTGCCAGCCACCTTCTGAGGTAAGTTACAACATTTAAATACTTTTTTTTAATTACAATTTTAAATTATATCGTGAATATGTTCATAAATAAACTACTTTATAAAGAGTAATTTCCTGGAATTAGATTTCAGATATGAATGTATATTTATTATGTTTACTGACATTGTGCTAATTTGCACATATTATAATTTATACCATTTTTTTCACTTTACATTTATGAAATGATTTAATATTTAAATGTAAAAAGAATTTAACTGAGCATTGCGTTATGAAATGTAATAAAATGCTGCATATTTTAATTTCAAATTATTGATATTATAATAATGTTATCTAGCGATTTAAAACCATCTAAGATCAGATCATTCATAATCGTGAGTTTGTTTTTCTATCTCCCCCTGTCTTAATAAAACATTGCTTTCTTTATGCAGTTGTATAAAAGTATCGTTTACAATGTTTTATCAAAGGATGTTTCACGCCGGGTCTTTTTATAAAATGCCTGAGGAAAGAACTGGGATAAATCTTTATAACCACCGCAAGAATGGAATATCTCTGCGGGGGGATGGGGGAGGAGTTGCCAACCCTGTATCAAGGTTGGCATTTTTATAAAAGGCCACTTTTTTGACCATACAGCACAAAAAAAAAAGTAAACCTTTTTGAGAATATTTTCTTGAGATCCTATATACCAGCTTAGGAATGTAAAATATTTCATTCATCTTCAAATGTATCAATGAAATATGGTGCTTTATTTTTATGATATTTTTTGTGTGAGATGCGTAGATTTTTTTGTTGCTCTCCTGCTGTTTTTATATTAAATGAGTTATTTTATAGTCCACAAGTATTTTTATGCTGCTTGATAAAAAAAAAGAAAGACAAACAATTTTGATTATATACCTTTTTATATTTAAATTGTTTTTTACTTTAAATTTTAAAAGGTTTTTGTAAAAAATTGTATTGTATCATTAACTGTAAAAACACGTGCAAAATTTTACAATAGATTCTAGAAAATGTCTATATAAAAAGCAGGTGCAAATTTGTATACCACCGTGATTTCAAAAAAAAAAAAAAAAAAAAAAAAAAAATAGTGTCACCTAAGCTTTGTTATTGAGGATGAAAATGTGTATTATTTTGTAAAGAAATTTCAAGAACCCTTGAATAGGTATACAGTACGCTGGGTGACAGTGAGACTGGCTTGAAAAACAAAGTTTTACAGTGCGTTGAGAGCGCTTAGGATTGTCCCAGCACGTAATCCTTTCACTGGCCGGCGAGAGAGGTAGACGCGACACGGCCTTGCTTGCTTGCTTTAGTTAGCCAGCCAAGAACCAGACGATTTCACTCGCACGCGTGCTTCATGCATTTCATACCTCACTCTATGCAGGTATTAACAAGTTGTTATCACATCACATACTTGTGTAGAAACAAACTAGTCGACAAAAAATACCATTGAAAAACATGCATGTGCCACCATAAATATGCGAACGAAGTATAAATTCAACGTAAAATTGAATTAAATTCATAATATTGTTCATCCTTTTTTATAAATATAATAATCGATCGTTTTATTTTCCCAAGTGCATTACATTGTATGTTATCCATAATAACACCATTTGAGAGCACTTTATTTATACGAATGACCGCTTGAATCAAAGCTTTTAATCCATTCCATTGACTCCCCTAGTTTTCACAACACTGATTTTATTACCGCAGGAAATTTGCAAGACTGTCGCACATTGAATGTATTTTTCTTTGCTCTCTTCTTTTATTCATAAACGACAAGCGGGTTGCATAATTTAGTTTTCCTTATGCAAATTAAATAATAATTTATTCTTTTTAATAAATAAGACGCATATTGCAAGCAGAGGATAAAATTATATGCATGCAGTATATCCTGCTGACAAACTTGTTAAATTTAAATACTTTTATGTATAGAGTACTCATTGAATTTCCTTCTTTTTTTTATGCTAACAAAGCAAAAGATGGTTTTTATATGGTTCTTTAAAAATATTATATATAAAAGAAGAAGGGGGAGAATATCGTAAATGCAAATAAGGTTATAATATTATATTTTATAGGGTTTAATTTTTTTGTTCTCGGTTTTCCTTTTAAGAGCTGCTTATTGTTAAATTTAGTAGCATAAATATGCATTTAGCTAATTATAATATTATGTATATAAAATATTTACACTTAAGAAATTATAGGGTGTGTATACGATACAGTAATTTGATATACTGTATACTTTGGTATAAGTTTTTTATTTTCAAAATACAGTATGCATGACTAAAAAGGATTAAACAAAATATAGTATATTAATTATGAGTAAAGTTATATGCTTGCATAGTAAATCATTATAATGGATTTAAGTAGCTATATAGTTTTTAATTATACAACATTGATTTATATATTTATATAGTAATCAAATATAATACAAAATGTTACAAATTTTATATATAGCGTCGGTGCACTGATATGATTCTTATTTATTTTGTACACCTGTATCATTCATGATATTAATTTTTAACTTATGAAATAAAATAACGCAAATAAAGTTAAAAGATTGAGAAATAAACACGGTATTTTACAGAATGAAGGTCCACAGAAAAAATATCCTCGGATAAAAGATCGTACCTGTGTGCAGCTCGCCGCCAAGCTGTACCTGTGCGCAAGGGCAGAACCTTTTATCCGAGGACCTTTTTTAAGAGTCCATCGTATAAACCACCCTGCCGTGCCGTATGGCCAGGCAGGGTGCAAGATGCACTTTCTGTGGAGGATTTAAGAGGAGCCTGTCCGATCACGCACAAGTTGCTGAACTTGACTATATTATGCCATTTAGAATCATTTTTCATATTTCAATATAAGTAGTATTTGACCCCTTATTATCAGAGAGACAAACTGGTACAATGATTAAAATATTGCCTCATATGAAGACGTTTACTATTATTACTCCCTCTCATATATAATATAAGCTTTAATATGAGGGATGAGGGAGATTTTAAACCCCTAATATCTCACACCCTCTAAAAGATCTCATCGTCAACAACTTCAACCCCCTCATGTGAAAACAACTGCAATTCTCATCTCTTATATATCCACCCACTCACCCTTGTATATTCACTCTCTATTCAACAATTATCGATTTCTTCTCTCTCCCTCTCTCTCTCTAAAGAGGGAAAAAATGAGTCTTTTATTCATTGTTGTCCCTACAATCTGTTCTGAGTCTGTCTTGTTTGCTCCACGAGGATAACAATTGGTTTTTGTATACACGGCACACACACACACACACACACACACTACCAGACAAATCCAATCAAAATATTGACTTTATATAACAATTCAATTTATTTTTCATTTGTTTTATTTATAAAGTTAATTAAGATAAATTATAGATAATAGTATTTTATTATTAATAAATTGTTGTCATTAAAAAATAATAACTAAAATGTTTGCATGAAAAAAAAAATAATTAAAATGTCAATCATTTTAATAATATACCTATAATCAAAAGAACAAAAAAGTGTTAATACAGTTTTGTATTATAATAATATATTTCATTGTTAATATTTTGTAATAAAAAAAATCAGTGTTTGATTGTACAATGTAAAAAAAAATAATAATTGATTATTTCAAACATTTATTGTATTAAAATTATGTAATTCAAAGCATATTATATTCATTTTAAAATTATGCAGGAAGCATCCTTCGTGCAAGATATGTGTATAGAAAATTATAGACAATAAATAAACTATAGCAAACTAATAATTGTAAAAATGCAAATATACAATATAAAAAAGCTACAAAATAAAAAGCTGTTGGGTGAAAAAAAAATTGACATGCATGCCATTCATCAGCGACACAGAACAATAAAGCTGTTAATTTGTCATTGTATCCTGAATTCCATGCATTGTATGAAATAAAAATTTATGTTTGTGATGTCAAAGTTAACCCAATGTTTTTATTATTTATGTTCCAGCTTCCGACAGACAGGTGGTATGATGGACAGCGCTGCTGCTGCAGCCGCAGCTTTCATGTCGCCTCGCGGGGGTGGTGCAGGTCAGCACCAGGGCATGTCAATGCACCACGCCGGTATGCAGCACTCGCCTCACGCGGGCTCCCCACACCAACACTCTCAACAACAACAGCAGCAGCCCCAGCACCAGCTTAGCGCCGCTGCAGCAGCCGCAGTGCTGCTAGCAGGGGGAGGAAACCACGGAGCAGCACAGCATCACCCGGGTGGACCACATTCTGCTCAGGGAATGTCCAAGAAAATTCAAGATGACCACATCAAGAGACCTATGAATGCATTTATGGTGTGGTCACGCATGCAGAGACGGAAAATTGCACAGGACAACCCCAAAATGCACAATTCAGAAATCAGCAAACGATTAGGTATAATATATTTTTTCCCCCATTTCTTTTCACAAATTTTTGGGCCTTCGAAATTGAGCAAATTCAACGGTATATGAGAAAGAAGGTCCATTACATTTATTTTATATTTTTTTATTAGTGTGAACGCGATTAAAAAATACAATTCAATAAAATACCGTAGTTGACATTGCATTTGTAAAAAGCAGGAATAATTGTTGTTTTACTTAATTCAATACATTTGAAGTGTTTCTTTATTATATTTATATACAATGCAGGTTAACAGTAAATAATTTATATAAATACGTCTTATTTTATGTTTAGATATTTGGTCAGAAAAGACTTTTCAATTTGAAATTAATTTAAACATAATTTAGTTATAATTTAAAATATGCAAAATATAAGATGTAAAAATATCACTTTACATAGTTTTTCTGCTGATGATAATTTGTCGCGTAATATGCACGCAAAAATTGCAATAAAGCATAATTATATTAATAATCTGCCAAAGTTTATAAAACAGTATTTTATTCATTTTTTTGTTATTAAGAAATTTTAATTTTTATATGATTAACTTTCATGACTTCAAAAAGCATAATTTATATATATTATGAAATGAATAATGAATTACTATTAGAGTAAAACAATCCTCTGAACACGCATCATGACAAATTGAGAGCACACATGCGCACTTTGTGTGAGGTAAATACATTGAAAGTTCGTTACAATAACTTGCGCTGTTTTGTGTGCCGAACAGGAGCTGAATGGAAGCTACTAACAGAGGACGAGAAACGTCCCTTTATTGACGAGGCTAAACGTCTACGAGCCTTACACATGAAAGAACATCCTGATTACAAATACCGTCCACGTCGCAAGCCAAAGACTTTACGTAAGGAAGGCTATCCATACTCCATCCCTTACCCATCCGTCCCGAGTATGGAAGCACTCAGAGCAGGTAATTTGACTTTTTTTTTTATTGTTTACATTTCAATAAAACAATATCAATAGGAAAATTATTTATATAATTATACTGTAAGTAACAATAAAGGAGTTAATGAATAAACAAATGTTTATTTCAAACTTAACGTGCTCAACATCATTATTATTATTTTTTGTTTTATAAACAAAATGTTGAAAATTAAATTTAGATTTGAGTGGTTTTAAAAATATATATGATATATATAAATATATATTAAAAAAATATAAATATAATTTTTGATTGAAGACATTTCCGTGGTTGATTTTTATTTTTCTGGACGTGTTATATTGTTAATTAGTTGTTGTTGACGCAGAGAATGACGGATATGTGGTGATGTTTCAGGCATGGGCGGCCAGGTGCCCTCGTACTATCCCGCTGCGGCGTACGGCTCACTGAGCATGGCGGCGGCAGCAACCATGGCGGCCGCACAGCAATCGGCGGCCATGCAGGGACAGGTGAGAAAACTTCTCGTTTTTAAAAACAAAATAAAATGTCATTTTCCTCCATTGCCCTTTTTGCGATATCAGGGTAGGCAACCTGTGTGTCCCATTTGTAGCACCGGTTGCATACACACAACTTTCTGCAGGCGTTTTTTTTTTTTTTCTTCTTCTTCTTTTTTTACACAAAAATTGAAGATTGTCCCATCAGATATTTATGAACCTTATGTTTCAGGTGGTGCCTTCCATGGACGCTGTGAAATACTCTCTGGAAGCAGACAAGTATCGCAGTCCCTACCCCACACTGCCGTCGTCCAGCCTCGCGATGTCCGCGATGTACAATGCAGCCGTGGCATCAAGTGGTACCCCAACCTCGGGTAGTGACTCTGCAACCACAACTACTCCCACCCCTCCCTCAAGCAGCACTACCACAACTACAAGTTCCTCTAAGTACCCTGAGAACCTCTCTTCATCATCTCCTCCACCAAAACCAAATTACTTAGACCCTCTGGGACGTAATTATCTGGATACAAAAGCATACTTTGATTCATCAAAACTGTATCTTCAAGAACACGCTAAATATGCAGATCCTTCAAGATATGAATTTGTATCCAAATATCCTACAGAAGGTAGTACTGGCAGTCGATCACCAACCACACCGGAGATCAAAGCAGAGGACAGTCCTTCAAGTGTATCTCCTCCTGGTGGTAGCTTATTAAGTTATTATCACCACCAGAGTGCCCTGCCACCAGGTTTGATACCGATGTCACAGTACGCCGCTGCTGTGGCTGGACATCACTATCATCTTCATGCGGCGGCTGCTGCAGCAGCGGCCAGCGCCTCTGGAGGTGCGGGCATCCCCTCAGGACCAGCAAGTAGCGTGGCATCCGCTAATGCAGCCAACACGACAACTAACTCATCAGCAGGGTCAACTGCATCAGGGGCTGAATACAGAAGACCTCTTACTGTCATCTTTTAAAAATTAAAACGCTTCTCTCTATATTATTGTGTATATAATTTTCTTTACAAGATTTATTTTCTATAGTACGATGTAAATTGCTAAATTATAGCATCAATTATGTATACATCCCTCATTTTTGTTATTTTGTTATTTTTTTGGCATATTATTATGCACTGTTAAATTTGGGACGCCATAAAAAATAAAAATGGATATATAAAATTTTCTATATAAAACGTGAAAGGTGGAAATACGCCCACAAATTTTAAACTTTATGAAAACATATAACTGTGTGTGATTATATGCATACGATTCGTCCGTATCTCTTTCTCTTAAGCTTTGTATACTTGTAAATAATAATACTCTATTATTATTATTGTATTTCATAAATGATAAATAATCATATGTTACTTAACAGTATTGTTAATTAAGGCTCATGTTAGTTAGATAAACAAAACAGCGTATATTATATATTAGAAAGCCATAGCATAATCCATGATTTTTTTATTTTTTTTATATATATTTTTTTTTAGTTATTGATCTCGTTATACTATGTTTCAATAATTTAAAGAATAAGTTGATAAACTATTCTATATGCAAAATAGAAAGTTAAGACACTTATTGTGCATGCCTATAAAATAAAAACGCATGGTTTAGTTATGTTTGTTGTATTTTTATTAACTATTTTTTCATTAAATAAAGAAATGACAAGTATATTATTATACAAATAAATATAAAATAAACTTTATTATTATTATTTTAGAATTCATGGTGAATAATTGTATATTGAACAAATCTCAAGTCAATAATAAATTGCTAAAATTATCTGACTGGGAGACTTGAGGAAATCTGTGATTCTGTGGACTTTTCTCATTTCCAATATATGCTCAAAATCTAAAATAAACCCTTTGCAATAAATCTATAAAATAATAAGTATAAAAATAACAATTGTTTTGAACATGATGTATTATATCATGGTTTTGAATATATATATGCACGCAGTATAAAAACAAATACTGCTATATATATAATGATTCTTTTTAAATATTTGATTTGCAAAGTAGTTTTTTAAACTCACAAAAACAACTTTGCTATAAAAATATTTTAGTATTTTGTTTTAATATAAAAAGCAACAGACTTCTTATTTTATATTATTCTGCATTTTAGTCTCTCTTGTTGAATTCAAAACAATCCTCAATATACTAAAATAAAGACAATTTTCTATTTTTTTTTCTCCACAATGTTACAAATAATCCGATATTTATTATTGATTGTAGAATGATTTTCATCAATTAATGTGTTTTGTTTTGAAAATGAAATAAAAAGAAATCATTGCCATTATTATTATTATTTTATTTATATTTCAAACATTTAATCCTATACTTTTTTTTTCAAGTTTCATTATTAAACAACAAATTTGTTACTTATTTTTATATTATTATATTATTTATAAGTTATATATAACTCTATACATAATATAAAGTGCGTGCATTATAGCTTTTGCATTTTAATTTTATTATAGATAACACATACCTTTCTTATTACAATTAAGTTTTAATTTATTCAATAAATCAGGTGTTTTTCTTTCTTTTAAATCATAAACACTACCTTTATAGTAATTTAACTGATGAACTATTGAGCTATTAATACCTTAAATTAATAAAAATGAGATTCATGTATTTAAAACTATAAAATCCTTTTCTCTTCTTCAAATGCATAATAAAAAATGATAGCATCTTATGTATGTTTTGTCCATTTACTTTGAAGAAGTATATAATATATATATATATATATATATATATATATATATATATATATATAATATTATTTATATATAATAAACACACAAATACATATACATACATATAATATACACAGCATGATTTGTGATAATAAGCTTCCAACGTTAATTATAATTTGTCTCGTCAGCCACCTGCTGCCGAAAACGTTGTGCGAGAGTTGCCACCTCGTTGCCATAGTGACGCAAATAAAGCTATATAGATTGCCGCCCGCAGATACACCGCAACTTACTTCAGTCCATTCTGTTCAAAGGGGTCATTATTTCACTTTGTATGACTTTATAGTCTTATACTTCACCCCCTCCCTCGTATGCATATAATGACCCCTTTTTCTATTGTAACACATTTTCGTACCATATATAAATAGTATATCGTATATATTTCTATATATTTGGATACTGCATCTATATATATTTTTAAGAATGAAGAGTGTAATTTTTATTTTGTTTTTTATACTGGTTAACCAAAAAAAAAAAAAAAAAAAAAAACCCCAAAAAAAAAAGTTTTACAATAATAATATATTTTATAGAATATGATACGTTACCCAATAAATTATTGGCGATGCACACAACAGTACAGAGACGAATTACATAAGAAATTTTTACAAATTATACAAAAAAAAATAATCATAATAAAATAAAATCTCTCGCTCACAAAGTATTTTTTCTTGACATAATATTTATTATTATAAATATATCTAAATATTTGCATTGATATGATATTTTATATAAAATATCATTCAATAAATGCAGACATTTTATTGGGCATCAGCATAAAGATTATGAGTGAATAATTCCACAAATATTTAAAGACCCTTCAACGGTATATTTAAACTTATATATATATGCGATACAAATATAAATTAAATATAAAAAATATAAATGAAACGAGTAAATCTGTTTAAAAATATATCGATATACCTCCATAGATTTTGTTGAATTAAAAGACACACACACACACACACACACACACACACACACACACACACACACACACACACACACACACATACAAATATATAATTTTGCTATATATTGCTATAATATATTATATCGCATGTAATTATAATATATAATTTCAAACAAAATACAAACACTTATGACATGACAAATATATGGGACTAGCATAATACGCAACACATTGAATTATTTTGAAATATTTCATTGTTTACTTTTTAATATTGGCATATAGAAAGTTTGCTCGTTTAAAAGCATAAAAATTAAATACACTTGAAGCATTTTTTTTTTTTTTTTTGCAGTATCACCGTTACCAAATACAATCACTAAGAAATTTAAGAAATTTTTTCACTTTATTTTTTTTTTCTTTGATATCTTTTTTTTTTTTTTTTTTTTTTTTTTAAAAAGAGCTATTCTTTTCTTATTTTAATGGAGTCAAAAAGTCATTTTTTATTATTGTTATGTGATGGGAAAAAGAAACGAGGATATATTTTTCCCTCTTTATACATAGACAAGAAGCTTGAAGAGAGAGAGAGAGAGAGAGAGAGAGAGAGAGAGAGAGAGAGACGTATTATTCTTCATTCTGCAGCGAATCAAAGAAGAAAACATCAAGAGGTTATACAATAAAATGAATAATAATAATAAAAAAAATAATTCTCTTTCAAAGATTTTTTTCTTTTTTTTATCGTGTTATTTTATTTTGAATGTATATTTTTTCCACATATAAGTTGCTGCTGGAGGAGCCCAAAAATACAATAAGAAGACTTGTTTTTTTCTTATACGAAGGATAGACAGTAGCCAATCAGAAACAACGGCCAATCATGAAGACCCATTGTATTATATAAAGGCGCTACAAAAGATAGAATGATGGTGCTATGGTACAGCCCGCAGCCTCCCCCTCCCACTTCACCTCTGTTTTTTATTCTTCAATCTCTGCACACAGTCTCTCTCTCTCTCTCTTTCTCTCTCACGACATCCTTAAGATAAAAAATAAAAAAAGCAACTATACAACATAACAACAACCTTATAACAAACGTTAAAAAAAGAAGAAAGATTACTACAGTAGATTGTTGATGCCGACAACACATTCAAAAAAAAAAATTAAAAAAAAAAAAAAATAAAAGTTTTATAACAACCCAAGCGTGCGCTGCTTGGCTTTTCTTCAAGGCTATTGATGCTTTTTAAATTTTTATTTTATTTTTGTTTTATATTATTTTATGATTAAATTTGATGTAAAGTTTTATTATAGCAACACTATAAAATATTTTACTATACAATGGTAAATGTTTGAGGTTTAATTAGCACCTGGTTCAACGTTCAACCACCAGGAATAGAGAGAGAGAGAGAGAGAGAGAGAGAGAGAGAGAGAGAGAGAGAGAGAGAGAGAGAGAGAGAGAGAGAGAGAGAGAGAGAGAGAGAGAGAGAGAGAGAGAAATCGAATGAGAGCTTCCCGCATATTTATATGATATTGCTCCTATATCATATTATGATTATATTGTTATATAAATATTTTGAAGACGTTATGTATATGTTCAGTTATTTTTAAATTAATCATAAATCAAGATTTGCTATTTGAAATGGGTGATATTTGCGAGCGATAATGCGCAGCTAAAACTGCATTGGCCAAATATAAATAATATATTTAAAAATTTAATAATATATTATGAAAATTTATGTTATGTCCTAAACCACAAGTTTATTTGAATAGAATAATATGATAATATTTTAATAATACCATATTATATCATGTTGAATAAAATATCAATTCCAAAACGATTTTCATGCACGTATAATTGAATACTCTTGCTCCATTTTGTTACAAATATAGTGGTCATTGTGATCAAATCAATTAATAAGACTTTCCTCTTACGGAAAATTTCATTTGATCTCTTAGTTTGTAAACAATGAATGCAAGACCTTCGTATTGCAAGTCGTCGCATGCATAACAAGCAAGCATATATAATATCATATATAGGGATATAAAGACTGGCACCTATTAATGGTCATCATGCATGGTTTATAAAGTATCTATCAGAATGCTTATAATTATTATTTAATAATAAATGCGGAGCAAAATAACAATGTGACTTTTTGTGTATATTGTTTCATATATTATATCAGACAGAAAATAAATGCATGTATAGTATTATAGGATTTATGAACATATTATTATATAAGTTATACAATAATTATATAATTGAAATAAATATAGAGTTGTATGGACTTGGAATTGCAATTAAAAAAAAAGTAAGCATGCAGGTGATCTCCCAAAATTTGTTATATATAATGTTGGTCTTTTTCTTTATATATAACTTTAATTATTACTCATACAAAAAGAGTCAAAATGTCTACAAGTTCCAATAAACTGTATGCAGTACCTCATTTTCAGT